>ML776569.1:1171402-1213109 GCA_009831015.1 Picea engelmannii
AAGCGACAAACCAATAATTGTTTCAAGAGAAGTAATAGATCTTAAGCAAGAACAAGATATGATTATGGAATGGAGAATCAATCATAAATTGCTTCAAGATAAACTCATGTCGTGCAAATACTTCAAGTATATCAGTTCATTTGTAGTCGTTTTTCTGATGTTATCATTAGCAATGTTCAGTACATGGATGATAGTGGCTTCAGTGAAATGTAACAGGATTGCAATAACTAACAATGTACTTTTAGTTGTCATAATTGTATTACAGCTGATCTTGATGAGACAGGTGCACAGGACAGAGTTCAGAGAYAGAGGACAAGCCGGGTGGCCTATCCCGAGCTTGTTAACTGGTCAGTAACCTTTTGGGGACCAAAAGGTCTTTTTGTGGGGAGGTGTGATCCGAAATCGGATCCAGAAGCCTGATAGGGCTTGAAAAATGCTCAAAAGTGAAAGTGCTCAGAATGCGACGAAACCTATGCCATTGCGTCCAGCTCGTCTTCCTGATTTCGGTGGTATATTTACTTCGTCAAACGAAGTCCGTATGGAGGAGATATCGCGTTCTGTCCGAAACGTCAAACATGCAAAAAAGGGGATGACTGTACAGTCCGTATAGTCCACGTGGCATGTCCGTACGGTGACGTGGCAGTACCAGAATACGACACGTGGTAGCATCGGATGATGACATGTGGCAGCACCGAAAGGTGACACGTGGCAGGTAAATTTGACTGATTTGACGTATGGTTGGACCAGTACGGAGGTGACACGTGTCACCACTGACAGGGTGACACGTGGCAGGTTGATGTCAGCGGATGACGTGGCAGGCTGACAGGGCGTACGGCATGCTGGTACTGCAGGACAGGTGGCAGTACGGTCGAATGACAGGTGGCGTACGACGATCGACGTGGCAGTTGACTTGGCACACACATGGGCGAATGGGATGCTGACATGCGTCAAGTTGTGATTGGTTTTTAAAACGCCACGTGGCCCACTCACAGGGTGCCACGTGGCGCTGCATTATTGGTTCGTTGGTTCTATGTTATATAAAATGGTTTGTTGCGCCGGGGGTCGAAACCGCGACCTCTGGTTGGTAAATGAACTAACAAGTCGGGCTAGCCGTGCCGCCGTCGAGTGTTTCTTGTTTTAAAAAACAGCGCGAAATTATTTTGAATTGTGCCAACTGTTCATTGGGAGCCAAAAAGGGCCGGGGCTTCGCCCCAGCCCTCGGTTCAATGCACACGGCAGGAACCATACCACATGTAACCACGGGCGCGGCGGTAATTTTGGCAGGTATATGCCATTGACCATATGACCCGGGAGCTGAACCAACAAGCGCGGGGTTTGTTACAAGCCCGTGATTCCTAGCCACGGTTATGACCGCTAGCGCCGGGGCTGGAGCCAATGGGAAGGGGCCAGAGTGTGGAGCGCTCGGCCACATGCCTAACCATACGACCGGAAAAGGGGCGCGCGCATGGACGAAAGAGGCTTGCGCCCAACAACTTTGCTAAAAGTGGGTTTTGTTACATAATTTGGTTTTTTTTTAATTAAATATGCCTATATTAAGCAGATTTGCTCCATTTTTGGGGGATATTGGGCATTTTTGGAGGCCAGATTCTTGGAGGAAGTTGGGGATGTGAAACCAACTCCAATCCTATATAAACCAGGCCTGTTTGAGGCCAAACACAGTCATTCAGAGCAGAGTTATGCTGAAGGAAAGCCAAGCCAAAGTCAGTTTGATGCAGTGAATCCTTTGAGGTGGAGACGTTGTCGGATCGTTTCTGGGAGCTTGGAGCATCAATTTTGCATGCCGTTTCTTTCACAGGGTTCTAGAGATCTGGGAGAACAAGACCAGATCAGTCTTTTAGCCTTTTGGCATTGCTGAGATGTAATTTTGAGCACTTGAGCTGAAATAAAGAAAGCCTCCCCCACAGGAAAAAGGCCCGGAGACGTAGGCAAACATTGTGCCGAACTCCGTTATCAACCTGCGTTCTTATGGTTTGCTATTTATTATTCATTTCAGATCTGCATTTGTATATTTGAATGTCATAATCTTCTTCCTTCCTCATTCTTTCATTAAATTCTCAAATGGTTAATGAATACATGCAAGTTTAAAACTCAACCATAATCATTCAAAAGATCCTACGGATCAAGTAATGCTTACAATCATAAAATTCTCATAGGCTTACAAATGAACACACACAGGGAAACTGCCTACTCCTACTCTCTCTAGCCTCTCTTGGCTCATGAATCCAACCCTTCTACAAGAGCTCTCTCCTTCATTAAATATAAAATAGCATCCAAATATCTTTAGGAGGACAAATCCCATATCCTCCATTGGATTCTAAGCCTTGGATATAGGTGGCAAAAATCAAAGAGACAAAAATCCAACAAACTGCTAATTTTCAAGAAATTGTTGGAAGTCATTAATAAATTGTTTCCACCTCACTGCATGAGGTATTTAATGGATCTAACACTTAGGTTCATGTGTCCCTTGAAATCTAAATGATCCTTGAGAAGCCATTCAAACCCTCCTTGACAGGTGGCAACCTCCCAACAAGGCGAATATCCAATAAACTATGCAAAACAAAGAATTGGTAGCACATTTCGTAACACACTGGTGTTTAATTTTTTTTTATCTCAAATGCCAAACTAGGTCAAGATGAAATTTGTATAGCAAGTCAACAAGGATATCATATTCCTCCACAAAAAATTTCATATAAACCCACTTCTTAGTTTTGGTTTTATGATCAAATCTCCAACAATAGATGCTACAGGAAATTCCATAGCACCACTCCTGAAACGACTCTGCAGATTTCGTAGTGCCATTTTTGTGTCTAGTATCTCTCTAAACATAACACATTTTTAAAAAATGAGAGAGCTTTTTGTTATTTGGTATGTGATTAACAAAAACCTCCTCCATTTTTCAAAAATACCTTCCCATTTGTTCATAATTCAAGTTTTAAGTTAATCACTCAAAACTTGAAGAAGAGTCGCATCGTGGATCACACTGTGCATAAGGGTCACACTGCTCCCAAAATGCAACAAAACCCTTTTTTTTTTCACAATTTTTTCTCTTTTTGAGTTTTCAGGATGGTGTTGATGGTGTACTTTGGCTAGGTGATTCCGTTGTGCCTTTTGGTAGTGCAACTACATAACAGTATGTGTAGACGATTCTCTAGCGTAATACGCTACGAAATCTCTGTGTTTTTCAGTGTTATGAAATGAATCCTAAAAAACACAAAACGTCTTAGTAGATGGACTATGAGTATGTAAATTCCTCCAGTAGGTGAAAATATAATATTTCCCTGAACACTTCAAAAATATAAGGATGAATGACCCATAACAACTATATGTGACCCTTTACAACTTCATGTGATAACACAATCCCTGTCTGAAATGTTGCGTGATATGAAAGGCATGGTGTCACATCAGTAGCATCAAACTTCATTATGAGTTGAGTAGAAAAGTTTGCATCTCCTATGGTAGATAACAACATAGTACGTTGCAAGGGGAAACTTTGGGGGACCTCCAAAGAAGACATTGCATAAGGCATCTGAGCCAAATCCTCCACAATTGAATAATTGAGTGTGGATCATGAATTAGGGTTATGTGTCACCCTTTTATAAATTCCCTTAGGTATGAGTGACGTTGTTTCTTTCCCAGGTCTCTCTATGTGGAGAGGGGCATGATCCTCTAAAGTTTTCTTACCTTTTTCAGTCGGCTCAGGGTTATCATAGTTCTAATTTCTCGTCGACAAATCTACATATTTTAGCTTCGAGGAGTTAAGAATGTTTACTTCCCTTTTATATCAGTCAGAGGGGGGAGAACTTGAAATGCCCCCTTGTGGTTTGAAGTTGGAAGAACCAACTTGCAATTTCTTCCCTTGCGGAAAAGGGTTTTACAACACAATAGGTTGATTCTGTTGATTCAAATTGATAAGCCACTATGATTCTTCCATTAACGAGCATTGGTAAGTAAGGTGATCATCGTCACAAAGCTTACAAGGAAACTTCACTTTCCTTTTCTTAGCCTTTTCCCCCTCAACATTTTTACCTGAATTTTTATCATTACCCCCACCACCGTTATTTCCCTTTCCTTTTATTTTTTCTCCAGGCTGTTGAGGACCCTTCGAAGTCTTCACTTGCACATAATGTACATCATAAGACTGGGTGGCAGGGGTGGTCGAGCCAGTGGTTGGACCGGCTGTAGGTTCTTGGATAACAAGTTTTTTCATCTGGCTAGCATCTAGATCTGCGTCTTTTGACTGAGAATAACCTACTATACCATTGGCATGTGGGTTGCAATTTATCTTTTCCAAGTCGAGAGTATATCGTGGTGCATTCGACATAATCTCGTAGAGCATGCCTGACTGAGAGTATATAAGATATAATTGTTTCACCCTAAAGATTCCTTGTTCCTCTAAAACCACTCCCAATGTTGTGAAGTCTTTTGAAATATACGAGAGTAGGGATTTCAGGAACTGTTCGAGGAGGAACTCCAGTGGAAACGTAGCCTTAATCAGGCTCTTCCGTCTCCTTCATTCTTGAATGTGATAAAAAAAAATTGTGGCATTTTGTTGTACAAATTTAGCCAACAATTATGTCCCGACATCGTACTAGATAGGGAGTTGGAAGTGGTTTAAGAAAACCATAGTTAAATCATCGAACACTTAGTACTTTCCCCTCTCAAGTTCAATATACCATTTGGAAGCACCTCCAGTGAGAGTGTTCTAGAACAAACATAATCTAATCAAATCATCCTTTAACGAGTTGGACGAACACCACAAGTGGAATGTCATCACATGGTCCTGTGGGTATTTTTCACTTTCCCCCTCAAGCTTTTGAAAGTCCGAAGGTAATTTAGTCAGGACTGTAGACCAATTCAGGTCAGGACAAATCAGATCATTCATCAACTTGGACAAATATAGAAAATGAAAAGTTTCCAAAAATAATAACCTAGGCTGCATCATTGATTGATGAGTGGATTTAAAAGAAGGTCCTAGGTTGTAGCTGGCACCAGGTTTCTAGAAAGAGTTTTCTATTGAACTAGAGATTGGGATAAATCATTTTTGTCCCTGGTTAAATGGAGGAAAACCTCCACCTATCTGGTTCCTAAGAAGAAAACAGGGGTTACCTCCAGTGGACCGCCCATGGATAGGAGGAAATCCTAGAATAGGGGTGGTGTTGGCACAGGGGCAGACCCAGGGTTCATCTCCAAGAGCACACCAACAATCCCTAGCTACTAGCCCTTTTGGCAACACCTAGGAATCAGATGTAGTCTCACTCGAAGTAGCTATGAGGGGGTTGTAGGACATATATGTCTACAACCAGGGGAATATCAAGTGGATCTAGTACAACATCAACACAACATGAATTTCTCACTTATCAAGCTAGATCTACCCTGCACAATTACAGATCCAATCTAATAGAATAATGAAAATAAAAATATAATAGTGACAGAGATGAAAGCATCAACCACACACACAACACAAGATGTACGTGGTTCACCCTCTCTCTAGGGCTACATCCACAGAACTGTGTTATATTATATTGATGTAAAGCATACAGTTCTTGTCTATGCTCTCAACTCGCATATCTTCTTTATTCTTCTCTTTTTCTCTCCCCTTCCTGCGCACCCAGCTGTAGGACCTGACCTTTGCACACAGTTGAAGATCTTACAATACCAGAAGGCTCTCTCTCTCAACACTTCCCTCTCTCAATATAATAATATCTCATCACAACAATGGAGTTAGATCAACAACAATATCCTACCAACCCAAAGTACCAACCCAACCTAGGCCCTTTATATCTCTATTTATACATTACAATCATTCATCGACAACCCTAGGCCGAAACCTAGGTGTCAAAACCCTAGATACCAAAACCCTAGGTGTCTAAAAACCTAGGTCAACTTGACTCACATTTTTTGGGCTTCGCCAACCTGTCTTTCCTTCCTTCTCAAGTGGTGCTCCAAAGCATCCAATGGTGGATTTTTCCACTTGTTAATTTTTCCTCGATCCCTCTTCCTTGTTGATCTATCATCCTCGATCTCCTCGTCCAACGGCTTTGATTTTCGTACTTCGCTCCATCTTTTCTTCTCTTTTTCTCACTTCGACCCGGTGATAGTCACTGTGTCTTCCACAAAGTTCGCTTTTCACCTTTTCTTCCTTGTTCTTCGATTCCTTCCATAGCTAAGGGACAATAGGCCCCCAACACTCACTTGTGACTCGTCCCGAGGCACTTCATATCTGATCCTTTTGTTCCACTTCGACTTTGGACTGCGCAGGGCAGCCTTTGCTTTCTGCTCTATGCCTCCTTCTCATCCTTGTGCAGACTGTCTTTTCTGTGTCTGGTACCCAGTTTCAACTGAACCTGGTACCTAGACCCTTTTGTTCTTGCTCTTACTGAGTTGTGTGAGGAATTTGGTTGTCATAATACAACTTCAATAGACTCCCATTTACTAATCCTTCCTTCCATTCTCCCTTCATTGTTTTCAGTTGCGCAGCTCCCCCTTCGGTCAAATAAGCAATCCCATACAGTCCAAGCCAATGCGTTCTGAACTTCCCAGGATGTTTCAGGAACTTAATTTCATACAACAATACTAATTCACCTTGCTTGAATGCCTTCTTCTTGATGTGTCTGTCATGATAAGCCTTCTCTCTTTCCTTTTGAACCTGCTATTGGAATCTTGCAATAAATCTGTCTTCTTCCAGTTCAACCAACTGTGCAAGCCTCTCTTGAACTACTCCAGTATCATCCATGTGTGTAAAAGCAACAATTCTCAGTCTTGGTACTAAATACTCCATTGGAACAACAACTTCAAGACCATAAACCAATTTAAAAGGGGTCTGCAATGTTAATTTCTTGCAAGTGGTTCTATAGGCCCATAATACTACATGTAATCTTAAATCCCAATCATGTATGTTCACACTTCATATCTTTGTTAATGTTTTCTCCAAGGTCTTGTTGAATGCTTTGAGTGATCCATTTGCTTGTGGATGGTATGGTGTACTCTTCTGATGGTGGACTGCAAATTCTTCAGTCAGGGCTTCGATTGTTTTATTAATGAAATGTGTGCCTTGATCACTCATGAGGATCTTTGGGCATCCAAACCTAGTTATTATGTCATCAAATATAAAACACACAGTTGTAGTTTCACTACAGTCCTTAACTTCTCTAGCTTTAGCCCATCTAGTTAGGTATTTTGTTGCAGTAATTATGTACCTTTCTCCTGTGAGCTTTCTTGGTGGGTTTATAGGTCCCACAAAGTCAATGGCCCACTTTTCGAATTCTTGTAGGGTCATCTGCGACGCTAATGTCATTTCATCCCTTCTGAATGGTTTCCCAACTCTCTGGAATACACCACAGGCTCTGGAATAATATTTAGCATCTCTGTGTAAGGTAGGCCACCAAAGGCCAGCTCTCAGAACCTTCTACGAAATTTCTTTCCCTGCGTAATGTCCTCATGCGATGCATTCATGAGATTCTGTGAGGATCAGTGGGCTCTCTGTCTCCATAACACACCTCCTTAATATCTCATCAGGTCCCATTTTGTATAGCTGACCGGCTATAATTGAAAAGTCTACAATGCGCACCACTAACTGTTTCTTCTAGGGAGTTGTGTACTCACTAGGTGCCATTCCAGTTGACAAGAACTTGACTATGTCTGCGAAGTGGTCGTCAATATTTCTAATGGTGAGAAGTTGTGCATCCGACAATGTATCCTCCAAACTAGTGGGTTCTTCGCCATGTTCCAACCTCGACAAGTGGTCACGACCCTTGTTCATTCTTCCTGGATTAACTATGATTTCAAAATCATATTCTTGAAACAAAAAAAGCCATCTGCATATTCGTCCCCCCAACACTGGCTTGTTGACTAGGTACTTCAACACGGAGTGATCTGTGAACATTTTAAAGTGTCCTCCCAACAAGTAGTGGCGGAATTTTTGCAGCGCATACACCATGTCTAGTCCTTATCTTTCAGTGGTGGTGTAATTAATTCAGCTGTAGATAGATTCCTGCTAGAAAAAGATAATGGATGGTCGATATCCCCCTCTCCAGGTTGTGCCAGTACTGCTCCTAATGCAATAGAAGATGCATCAACGTGCACATGAAATTCTTTGCTCCAATATGGAAAAACCAGAATAGGTGCAGTAACCATCTTTTGTTTCAGTGTGTCGAAGTTCATCTGGCATGCTTATGTCCAGCTAAACTGACAGTCTTTCTTTAGAAGCTTCTCCATAGGTGTTGTAAGATGTGCATATACTTTGATGAATTTCTTAATAGCCAGTATGTCCCAGTGCAATGCACAATTGTTTAACTGAAGTAGAAGGTGGTAAATCAACTATAATTTCAATTTTATATGGGTCGACCAACAATCCCTGCTTGCATACAATATGACCTAATACCACTCCAAAGGGTGAGAATAAGATGCACTTCTTCATATTTAAAGAAATTTGACACTGTCTTCATTTATCCAACATTAGCCTTAGACATTCAATATGGTTTTTCAACAAAATAAACACAGTCCAGTCATCAAAATATGCTTCTAAAAATTTATGCAAGAACTCTTTGAAGGCTTCTACCACCACCCTGGAAAAGATGGCTAGGGAATTCTTCAGTCCAAATGGCATCACTGTATATTGGTAGGATCCCCATTCTGTGGAAAACATGGTCTTGTGGAGGTCCTCCTTGGCAATCCAGATCTGATGGTATCCTGAAAATCCATCTGTAGAAGAATATACCTCCTGGCCTCCCACATTACCTAGTACTTCATCAGTGAATGGTGTAGGGAAAGGGTCATGAAAACAAGAATCATTCAACTTCCTGAGATCTATGCAGATCCTGATCTCGCCCGTATTCTTGTCTCTTACCACCATAGGGCTAATCCACTCTGAATCTTTGACAGGTTCTATAATCCCTACTTCCAACATTCTGTCGAGCTCAATCTTCATTTTTTCCTTATATTTCGGGTTCAATCTGTAGGGTCTTTGCTTGACTGGATTCGCACCTAGTTTCAAAGGTATACTCATCTCTCCCATAGGACCTTTTATACCTTTCATATCAGTGAACTTAGTTGGAAGCAAGTCTTGATATTTGCGCAACAACTCTGTAATCTTGTCAATGGTAGCAACATCCCAATAATCTCTGACATTGGCAAGCTTGGTGTCTCCTTTGTCACAATATTGAATTTTTTAATCTTGATTGGTTAACCAATAAATGGTAGTTCAACTCCCGATCCTTCCACCTCTCTTTGGCCTTCTGTTTCTGTGATTTTTGCCTTCCTGGGATCATCATCGTCGACATTGATGTTGTAGCAATTTTGCAATTTTTGGAGAGGCACAGTCCATTCATCCTCTTCTTGTTCCATAGGGAGGCTAGATGCCTCTTTGAATACCTTCTGTCTCACAATATGTAATTCTTGGTCTACTGAAGGATATTCACTTTCAAATAAAAAGGTGGTCACAAAATTCTGAATCATACCTTCCCAGTCTATAGTGATGAGGCGCAACTCTGCTTGAAGGTACCAGTTGATAGGGGTTGTATCCAGTGTGTTAATGAATATGTTCACCCATTGTTCTCAAGGGATGTCTCTCTAGGCCTCTTCGCAGCTTCGCACATGGTCCTTTGGGCAACTTCGACCAATATACCTTACTTATCAATTGACTGCTTGTGCCGAGAACTGCGTTGTCATCAAGGTTCAACATTGTGCCTAGTCTGTAATACTTTTGTGTGTCCCCCACCATCTTGTTGGTGTGGCTTTTAGGGCCTCATCCATTGCCAACAACCTTTGTTGTGTTGGTACATTTTCTTCAAAATCTGATAGGAATGCTTCTAAAGGGTTCAAACCATCAAAGTTGGGTAAGTTACTTACTGTTGTGTCGATCCAGCATACTTCTCTGGTTAATCTAGCACATCTTCTGGTGGATACTTCATACATCTGGTTCTACCAGTTTTCTAGCGCTTCTTTTGAATCTGATGAACACATGATGTCACTTCACCAGCTCAGATTCCCATCGGATGTAGGGTTGATGTAATCATGTTTTCCAACTGTCAGTTTGTATATGTTTTCTAGTGCATATGCATAGTATTCTTCTCTGATGGGCTCTGTGTATTGTTGACCTTCATCTGGATTTAAAGGTGCGATGACCTTAAGGCCATCCTTTTCAAAAGTCATGCGTCTTTGCTTTAAGTCAACAACAATAGAGTTATCAAAGGCCCAATCAATTCCTAACAACACAGGGTATGGAAAATTGTCATCAACTATTTCAATTACCTCAAAATATGCAAATGTTCTTACCCCGTTGATGTCCATAGGGAAATGCTCCAATCATCCAAATGGGTTGAAATCTTGTTGATTATCCATACTAATTCTGATAGGGGAATATATCAACCTCAATTTTTCCATTAGTGCCCAAGTTTGCTTCGTCATGACATTGACGTCCAACCCTAAGTTGAGGACCACATAGTCTATCTCATACTCTCCTATTTGAGCATTCAAATGTAATTCCTTATTTTTCCTTCTCTTCTTACCAATTTGGTGTATTTCCCTATTCAGTAAGGGGTCTATCTTTCCTAGTTCATACTGTCTGATTAATTTTTGTAGATCTTGAACAATGTTCTCATCCTGAATTAACTTAATACAAGTGTATAAAAAGTCCATGAGCTTGCTTACCTCTTTTCCTTCTCTTGGCGAAGCAGACTGATCAAATGCATGAGGCATTCCATACTCTCTTATTTCTGGTTGTGTATTTGACAAGGAACCTTGATCTACTTTGAATTCTTGTCTTGCTTCCTCAAAGATTTGTCTTTCTTTCTTTGCATTAAAGGCTTGGGTATTCTCTGTGGCCTTCCTGATACCTAAGTCTTCTGCAATATTTCCTTGAGTCATTATACCCTCTCCTATAGCAATGCCTCCTCTGATTATGACAACGACTCTAGGGTCTCCTCCGCGAGGTTCAACATATATTAGATGCACTTGTGGATTCTTTTGAGGTCCTCATTTTTCCTGAAGCTTAGCAAGCAGCACAGGACATTTTTATATAACATGGTCAAATGAGCTACAGTAGCTGCAAGTGGTACAAGGGTTCTGACAATTCCTTGCAAGGTGTCCGGGTTGTGCGCAGTTGTAACAGATGATATTTCCTTGGCCTTGACCCATTCCTCCTCCTCGTCCTCGTC
The DNA here is from genome assembly GCA_009831015.1 of Picea engelmannii. Lineage (NCBI taxonomy): Eukaryota > Viridiplantae > Streptophyta > Pinopsida > Pinales > Pinaceae > Picea > Picea engelmannii. The sequence goes on from ML776569.1 coordinate 1,182,577, forward strand.
CTATGTATCCACCGCGAGGATTGAATTTTCCTCTTCATGGGGAGTTATACTGCGTAGTGTTTCCTTCTTGATGTACTTCACCTTGGATCTTATATATGTCTCTCTACCTCTCATGAATGAGATCATAAGCCTACAGTCCCTATAATCATGTCCTATAGACTTACAAAATGTACAGTACATATTTGTAGGTGTTTGGACATACTTTTGCATGTAGTAGTACTCACCTGTGCGGTGCATATTTCTGCATACCTCGCACCAGGGTAGGTTGAATTGCTTCAAGGGGATCGGTGCTCTCGAGGCCAAATATTCATGGAATAAAGGACAATGTTACTTGTCATGAATTTCTGATCTTCATATGACACACCATATATCGTCTCATTTTTCCTTCCCCTTGTCCTTCTTCATATCCTCGACCTAAAGAGACAAACTAGTCAGTTGGCTCAAGACGTGGCTCATACTTGAGATGGATTCTCCCTTAGGGGTCGATTCAAGTTTCATAGTGATATCTAACGCCTTAGCCTGTGAAGCAATCTTATGTTGCATTAGAGGAACTATGATGTGTGGTAACAGGGCAACGATGAACCATTCTATATTCTGTTCATCTAGGATCTGAAAAGTCAATTGGCCTATTAAGGTCTTGAATCTTTGATTGAACTCCCAAACAGGATTGGCTACTTTCTGATTGATCTCCTTCAGTTCTGTAATACACTGAGACTCTGAATTAGGTTTATTGAACTCTGCGATTAGCCCATTCTTGATCTCGCCCAGTGGCTTAGGCTGTGCAAGTCGTTGGACAAGCTTCATGTACCAACTCTGTGCGCGATCCCTTAGGGTAGTAATGAACTGGGTCCTTTTAACATCTTCATCAATGACATTTTTAATATTCCATACATATTCACACATAAACCAATGTTGATCAGGATATTCAGATCCATCTCCCCTAAAGATAGTAAGTCTCATCTCATATGCCATATATATTCCTAGGGTTCCTAACTGAATATGTGGTGGGATACTATGGACAGTTCTCTGGACACTCTAGTGGCTAGGATTACTTTGGTTTCTTACCACTGAATCAACATGAAGTATAACAATACTTACTTCGATGGTCTGCGCGGTTTCTGAGGTTTCAGGTTCTCTTCGTCGAAGCTCTGCAGCATGTCCTTCCTCTATTTCGGTGGGTTCTGAGTGTTCTTCATCCATCAGATCTTCTTCCTCTCCACTGTACAAACCCTCTTCCTCATAGTTTTTCTTAAAGAGGTTCTCAAGGTGAACCCCTTTGAATACTCTTCCACTACGCATATGTCCAACTTCTATGTCGTTGTCGCTGCCTGAATTGTTGAACATTAGCCTTCTTGGATCCAACTAATCTATTGTATCTTCAATATGTTATTCTCATGCAACAACATCTTGATTCTCATCTTCAGAAAGTGAAATTTTTTTCCTCTGGGTCCTTTAAAGAAATATCTTTCAGCTTGGTTGTATGACTCTACTCTGTCAACATCAAACTTTGTGATGTACCATCCAATGGTACTGTCGAACCAGTGATCTACTACTCGTGATATGGTCGTATCAACTCTTTTGACCTTCTTGATCAACTCTGACGTCCAAACCACAAGAAGTCTAGATCGGATCTCGAACTGAGTATCGACTAATCTAGCTAGCCACTCATACATCTCTTGGTGGATTCCTCCAAAGAATATCTCGTGTATATATGTAAAAATGTACTTCTCCAACTAGTCCTCTGCACTAAGATTATGGTTCTTTTTCTGGGCTTCATCGAAGTGCTTTTATTGATCTTCTATCCACTTTTGAGTTTCTGTCTTCGATGGAAACCACCTTGACATTCCCTCAAGAAGATCCTTGTCCAGGAAACAAAACCATTTGTTGGCACAGGGGAAGACCTAGGGTTCAGCTCCAAGAGCGCACCAACAAGCCCTAGCTACTGGCCCTTTTGACAACACCTACAAAGAAGATGCAGTCTCACCCGAAGTAGCTATGAGGGGGTTGCAGGACAGAGATGTCTACAACCAGGGGAATATCAAGTGGATCTAGTACAACATCAACATAACATGAATTTATCACTTATCAAGCTAGATATACCATGCATAGTTACATATCTGATCTAATACAATAATGAAAATAACAATATAACAGTGACAGAGATCAAAGCATCAACTACACACACAACACAAGATGTACATGGTTCACCCTCTCTCTAGGGCTATGTCCACAGAACTATGTTATATTATCTTGATGTAAAGCATACAGTTATTGTTTTCATTCTCAGCTTGCAGATCTTCTTTCTTCTTCTCTTTTTCTCTCCCCTTCCTGCGCACCCAGCTGCAGGACCTGACCTTCGCACACAGCTGAAGATCTTACAATACCATAAGGCTCTCTCTCTCAACACTTCCCTCTCTCAATACAATAATATCTCATCACAAAAATGGATCTAGATCGACAACAATATCCTACCAACCCAACCTAGGCCCTTTATACCTCTATTTATACATTACAATCATTCACCGACAGCCCTAGGCCGAAACCTAGGTGCCAAAACCCTAGATACCAAAACCCTAGTTGTCTAAAACCCTAGGTCAACTAGACCTGCTTTTTCCATGCTTCGCCATCCTGTCTTTCCTTCTTTCTTGCGCGGTTCTCCAAAGAATCCAATGGTGTCTTTTTCCACTTGCTAAGTTGTCCTCGATCCCTCTTCCTTGGTGATATGTCATCCTTGGTCTCCTCGTCCAACGGCTTACATTTCCATACTTCGCTCCATCTTTTCTGCTCTTTTTCTTGCTTCAACCTGATGACATTCACTGTGTCTTCCGTGAAGTTCACTTTTCACCTTTTCTTCCTTGTTCTTCACTTCCTTCCATAACCAAGGGCCAACAGGTGGACTGACCAGGAAAGGGGCTTCCCCCTTGCGACATCCCTAGGAAGGGATTCCATTGGAATTGGAGAGGGGTACTCCCCAAAGCTGCCTCTAGCGAGGGCATAGGTCCTTTCTAGGGGGAAGACTAACCTTGGAAGGGGTTTCCCCCTGCCGACACTACAGAAACAGTGAAAGGGGTTGCTCCCAAACCCATTATAAAGTGTGAATATGATCGAAATTGATACCATACTAGTGGATTGGGATCTGCTACCTATAGAAGCACTCGAACCCCATGCGAGGTTAGGGTAGAAAAATGGAATAAATACACTTCCAACAAATGGAGATGATGGAGGAATGTGACCTCCATCCCAAGACAAGGATTGGTAAGGAGCTTGAGTGCTCCCCACACCAACATTCGACAACTGGGACGTTGGGTGAGAATTGAAAAATGTGTTAAACATGCCCATTGATGGAATTTTGTAAGAGAAAGCATTTTTTGTTGACGCAAAAGATGTTGTTGCACTAGAAACTCTAGTGGGACCGACAATCGATGAGGCAATGTTGTTGGTTTTTGCGGTGACGGTGGATTTAATCACATTTGTCATTTGAGTCGACATACAAGGAGGAAAGATCCTCCCAGTTACGATCATCGAGGTGGGAGTTACAGGGGCTACCAACTCTGAAACTAGAGAAGTGTCATCCATAATGGACCACCGAAGAAGGATGCCATCATGAGTCATAGTGAAAGAAATTAAAAAAATCGTTGTCAATTACAGTAAATTATCAAAACACATTATAAAAAAAATAAATTAAAAACATTTCATTTCTGATGATAGATAGACAATTTGATCTATACCTTGACGATTTCTATTATATTGCAACTTCCATAGGTGAGGTTTCATTCTCTATGGTTTTAATGCAGTCTCTTCTTTCCCATTGAAAATATGTTTTTCAGTAGTTCGATACCTATGATTCTTAGAGAGGAAGTGCCTATACTCATCAAACACCTCCTTTCCTAAACTTTTTGATCGACGAGGTTTCATCTTAGGACCACAATTTGGACAGGAAAACTTTCCCTTTGTTTGAAGACCTGCAAGATATGGATTAACTATGTCAATTATAATATATTATATATAATGAATGAATTATTTAAATACATGCATGATTAATATATCAACTTCATAAAGTTAAATACTATTAAAGTGCACGATATAGTTACATACCACAAAAATGTGTTAGTCTTGGAGCATCGTGAATTGTCCATGCAAGCATTGCATGGAATTGAAATTTCCTTTTCCCTATTGGTATAGAGACATCATACATAGTGATGCCCTTCCATAGATTTAGTAGCTCATCAATAAGAGGCTCAATATATGCATTCATATCTTTAACTTGGTACTTACCTAATTGATTTGAACATATACAGTACATAATTATTACAACCATTTTACATACATAAATAATATATATGAGTAAATGAAAAACAATATATGACATTATGCAACAAATATGACAAATGAGATGCTATTGAATTAAAAAAACATTGTTGTAAACAAGTACCTGGAACAATCATTGCCAACATTACATGCTCCCTCTTTATTGACATCCATGGAGGAATGTTATTGTTGATAACAAAAACAGGCCACACCAAGTAAATAGATCTCATCTCTGAAAATGGATTGACACCATCCACTGCCAAAGAAATCCTAACATTACGAGTTTATCCTTTAAAGTGTGGCTATTTATCCTCCATGTCTCTAAATGCAGAACCATCTACACGAATTTGAAGAATGTCATATTCACTTCTATTATGTTCATGGTAATCTATAAATTGTGCTAAGTTTTTTCACCTAAAGATTCGTTGCAAACGTGGAATAATGGGAATATAACGAAGAACCTTGCAAGACACCTTTTTTATTACTTGATATGTTCTATATCTATTGCTATGACATTCAGGGAATTTTGTTTCAAATGCATATTGTTTGTTGGTATTCTACTATTATTACTACCTTTCTTGGGCTGACCCAGGTTCAGGTCTACCATGGTTTCCAACAAAACCCCTTTAAAACTATCGGCCCTCTGGTAAACTAGAAGGTAGTGCAATACATAAAGTGCATTGTGCGGTCTCACTTGAGATATTTCTATTGGTGGTTGCAATGCTCAAGTGCTTGCATCCTAGGAATGAGTGGGGATCTGGGATTAAACTCTGTGATCTTCATTTGTTACTTTAACATTCAACTTATATTGAATACCCTGTCATTCTTATTCATGCATGTAAAATAGCATATCTAACTAGTCATTGACGCATTTTTCTAACATATAATCATTGACAGTAAAGTAAATACACAATATTCAATCACATAACACATGATCTATCGTGGTTCACCCCTTATGGGCTACGTCCACAAAGATTTTTCTACTCTTCTCTTTTATTATGGTGTTTCCAAAATTACAATGTCGCGTGCATTACAACTCTCCATCAGCGGGTCAAGATCTACAATGAGGTAGACTATATCACACCAGGATCCTCAGCCTATGATCTAACCCTCAATATTTACCCTGTTTTCCTCTCCTCAACTCAACATCTTACAAAATAGATCGTGTTTACAATCATTTTGGTCCTCTCTCATCAAACCTGAGCATTAAGAAACAACGACTACTAAACCATGTTTGAACCCTGACCTAGACCTCCTAGGTACCTACTTATACATGTTTTTGGCTTACCAACCATTACATATTCTTACCAAAACCCTAACCCTATCATGGCTAGGTATTCTTGCATGCATGCCTTGCATTATTTCCTCCTCTGCATGTGCGTTTGTCTTGCACGTGCTACTTTTCCTGCATGCACATATGCCTTACACATATTGTTTTTTATGTATGCGTGGCTGCCTTGCACGTGATACTTTTCCTCAAAATTGGGTCTTCTCCAAAAATCCACCAATACTGACATAGTGACTCATCCCGAGTCACTGCCTAAATCCAGTGTCTCTCACTACTTGTTCCATAGATTTAAACATTTCAGTGATTCTCTGGCACTGTGCTTGAGCCTGGCTGCTCCGTTTGGCCATATCTTCCACAAGCTGCATGGTGATTGGTTTTTGTAGAAACTCTCTTGATTCCACTACAATGCACTCTACACTCAATTTTTTTGCATTGATCTCGATGACCAGTTGTTCTTCCTTTTCTTGCAGGGGCTCCAACTAAGCCTGTCGTGTCATCTTTTGCGCTTGTACTGCCTTTTCCTATGCTTGTAAGGTTTTCATCTTCGTGATAGTTTTGATCTTTTCTAGTAGTGACATTGTTCTTTGTCGTTGTTTGATGAATTCCATGGTTGTGTGTATCTTTTCCTCCTTCCCTTGCAGCTCTTGTAAGATTCCATCCTCTAGAAGCTATGTCCATAGTTGGGTGCTCTTCTCTAGAAGTTTTGTTAGCCTGTGTATATTCTACACGATGCTATCTACATAAGCTATCACGTTCTTCTCCCTTTGTGCTATGATTTCTGGAAGAGTTGTGGGAATTGTGCGCTCCTCCAACTCTTTGATATGGTCCTTGTAATGTTGCATCGTCTGCACTATCTTCTGCATTTTCTCCTTCGCTGACACTCCTTGTATTCCTTCGCTATCCGAGATGGCTTGGAACACTGTGTGGATATGGTTTTCCATCTCATCCACCTTTTGTTGTGCCATATTATTCTCTTTCCCTTCTTGTCTAAGTTCCTCCTTCATTGAGGTGTTTTCTTCCCATGACAACAGTAAGTTTGCCACGTCAGATCTTTCTCTGGACTGAATTTCCTGTACAACGCTCACTTGTAATTTATAGAGTGATTTGGTTATAATCTTGGGCAGCTCCAAGTACAGCATCTCAATCTCTCTCATCAGCCTCTACATTTTCTCCTCATCCATGAACAACATGTCAAGAGTAATCTTGAAGTTTACACTCCCCTGCATTGTGATCTGCACTATCTCACCCACTGATACCCCTTCTTTCGCTGGTGCTGCTGTCTTTTGTTGTTGCTACTCTATTTTGACCTTTAACTACTCCAACGTAGTTTTCACCTCTTGGATTTGCTCCAAAATTGAATCGTTGTGGTTCTCGGTGTTCTCACACACGTCTGACAACCAATCCTCTACTATCGTGGCTATCAACTCCATGTCGTCTGTCGTCAATGATGTTTCCATGGGATTCCTTTGGGCCTTGGACTTCTTTTTGGAACCACTTGATTTCTCCCCTTTTCTCTTCCTTTAGGCCTCTGGTGGTTCAGATGATTCTAGGATCTGTGTATCCCTACCGGTATCCTTCCATTCTCCTTCTTCCATTGAGACTTCTTGTGTCTCCGTTTTCTTTTTCTTCAAGCACACTTATTATGTTCTTTCTCTTGTTGTCCACATTGTGCACGATGATCCTGGTGTAAAACCACAATGGGATGGCTTCTTATTTATGGTTTTATTTTTTATAGGAGTGATGTCCCCTTCTTGGCCTTGTGCCAAATTTTTCTTGGTGCTTGCTCCATTTGTTCCTGCTTGCTGTGAAAGGATTGTTCTATTCTTCATCCTCATTCGTGGTCCTGGCACCATCTTTGGTATTTTTTGCACTCTCCACTCCTTGGGCCATTCCTAGACCTCCATCTGGATGTCCTGCATTGTTATGAAGTAATTCAACTACAAGCACTCCTTAGATGGATCCCTTTTTGCTTGTAGCCACATAATGTGGCGTGATGCCTGGAAGTTCGCTACCCACACAAACTCCTGGATAGTTTCTATGAGAATCCTCCATGTATATGCACTCTATTTTGGATCTCTCTCAAGTATATCGGGAACATGTCACTGTTAATTTTTTTTCTTTTTGGGATTACTTGTACTGCGAAGGGATGTGTAGCATGTTGCGCCACATTTTCCTGTCCTTGGAAGTCACAAGCTATATGTGGGTTCCTACCACCCCCTAAGTGAAATGAGGATGAGTAAGCATGAATAGTGGAACTTATAGCCCCATTCTTATGCATCCTTGCAGTATTCAAGGAACGATTTTAGTAGATAAGCGGACCATCTCATCGAGCTCCCCTTTGCACACTGTGCCGCAACTGCTACTACTCCTGCATGCACTTCTTATTTTTGGCACTTGCGGATTAATTTGCAACCAAGAAATCTTGTTGAAAATTATGTCGTAGGATCATTGATGTCGTTGATCTTGATACCTATGCTACCCCTCTTTGCGCCATACTTTTCTTTGATATCATTTGAGATGGCTTTCACCTTAGTTTTGTCTTCTAGGTATTGTTCTAGATTCTCCCCATCTGTGGGTAGCCCTGTAATCTCTACGATGAGGTCGACGTTGATAGGCATTGGCCTATCCATCCACAATATTCCTCCATGCACCCTCGCTAACTAGTTTTTGACACATTAGTTTATGTGTTTCTCACGCTTGAAGTGCGGTATGTCTAATAATTTCATGATGTCGGTGTTGTACAGTCCTAGGATCCACTGCACAGGATCCAACAGTGGTGCGCCTGATGGGATTTCTCCCCTACTCTCTAGGTAGCTTTGTTCTGCCAAATATGGGAACTTTATGGCGTCAAAGACATCATGGTCGGAGTATTTAAGGCTATCAACTCCTACTACTATGTTATCTTCGATCTTCACTCCCTTAGGAATTTTTCACATCACTATGGACAATTCCTCCTGTATGTGTTGTATGCCCTGAACACAACTCTCTTCCTGTGCCTTCTTCTTCCCTTGTGGGGATGATACCCCACCCTCTCGTATGACCTCTTGCTGTGTTTCATTCTCTGGTTCTGACTCTAGGCCCTACTGCATGGAACCCATGGTCGATTCTTCTTGTTATGACCCTTTTCCCCTGGATGAGTCAGATTTCATTCGTCAACGTCCTCTTCTGGCTACTCGGGCTCCTGTGTGGGTTCCTGCTCCTATTCCACATGCAATGTGGTTTGTTCAAACTCAGATGTGTGGATTTCATCCACATCCACCATTATGGGTATCTCTTTTGTTCCGGTTTGTGGCACTCGAGTGCTACTCTGTGTGTTTCTTTTGGATCTACTCGATGCTCCAACCCTCGCTGGTGACATGGTGAGGAAATATTAACTACAGGCTTCCAAATCAACATATGGTAGTGCAAATTAGCACTCTGTCTCTCTTCCACTCGGCTCTGTGTTCTTCTCCTTAGAAAATAATACAATGGGTTGCATTCCTTTTTTTTCTAATTTTATAGTGGGGAGGAGAAGTGACAGCTGTGCCACACTGACAATTGTCACTTCTTCACTTTTTTTTTTGTGTTTCTTGCACGTTTTACCTTTCTACCCGTTAATTTCTCTTCCGCGTGAAACATTTTCGAACCCCGACTTTCTTGCAGCGCATTGTTCTGTTCTGCCAATTCTATTCTATCAAGACCCTCCATGTGTGTCGATCTATTTTTATTTTTATCGCCTATTTACTTTTTATGGCTATCCTTATTTTTCTTCTTTTTATTTATTTTTCTCATTTTCCCTCCCTTACTTTTACTATAGTACACTATATACATGTCTTCTTACTGCGTGGTAACTTTCTGAGTTCTAGGAGGTTGACTATCCCTATACAGTTTCAGTCGACTCCCATTGATCATTCCTTTGAGTTTCGTACCTCCTAAATATTTCAATTGTATAACTCCCCCCTCTATGACAGTCTTCACTTCATATGGTCCCAACCAATGCATTATGAATTTTCCTAGATGCTGAAGAAATTCACTGTCATACAGCAAGGCTAGGTCTCCCTCCTTGAAACTCTTCCTTTTAATATGTTTGTCATGCCAATATTTGTCCCTTCCTTTATGTACTTCTTGGTGAAATCCTGCTAGAATCCTATATTCTTCCATCTCCATCAACTGAATTATCCTTTCTTGTATTGTGCCTCGTTTTGTCATGTTGGTGATTGTTGTTACACGCATACTAGGTACCAAAAATTCTAATGGGACCACTGCTTCTTGTCCATACACCAACCTGAATTGTGTCTGTCATGTCAAATTTTTGCATGTAGTCTTGTATTTCCATAATACTGCTGGTATCTTCAAATCCCAATCATCCCTATTGACATTGCATATTTTTGTCAGAGCATTCTCTAGGATCTTATTAAAGGCTTCCACTATTCCATTTTCTTGAGGGTGATAAGGTGTACTATTTTGATGATAGACTTCAAACTCCTTGGTCATAGCCTTGATAGTACTATTGATGAAGTGACTTCCTTGGTCACTCATAAAAATCCTTGGGCATCCAAATCTAGTGATCACTTTCTCAAACAGGAAGTGTGTTGATGTCAATGGACTACAATATTTGACTGGTGTTGCTTCTGCCCATCTCATTAATTACTTTTTCGCAGTAATGATATACCTTGCTCCTAACCTCTTTCCAGGTGGGTTAATTTCTCACACAAAGTCTATTTCCCATTTGTCAATTACTTTTAAGGTTACTTGTGGTCTCAGGGGCATCTCATCCCGTCTATCAGGTTTTCCAACCCTCTGACATAAATCATATCTCTAGAAGTAGTCCTTTTCATCTCTGTGAATGGTCGACCACCATAGTCCTGCGTGCAATACCTTCCACGTGGTATATTTTCTTGCATAATGTCCTCCATATATTCCCTCATGAGCCTCTGCTAAAATCCTAGGCCTTTCATGTTATAGTACACATCTTCTCAAGATATTTTTTGCGCCCATCTTGTATAAGTGTCCTACAATAAATTGATAGTATGTAGCTCTGAATACCCTATTTTTCTTCTGTGCAATGTTGAATTCTTGTGGCGCAGTCCCTATACTCAAGTATTTAATGAAGTCAGAAAAATATTCATCAACTACTTGGACCAAAAGTAACTGTGCATCAGGGATGTTGTCCTCTAATTTTGTAGGTTCCTCTCCATTGGTGATCCTCGACAGGTGATCAGGTCCTGCATTCAAATTCCTTGGTTTGACTATCACTTCATAGTCAAATTCTTGAAACAACAGTAACCATCTATAGATTCTCCCCCCCCCCCAACACTAGCATATTGACTAGGTACTTGAAGGGAAGAATGATTTGTGAACATTTTAAAGTGTTTCCCAAGTAGATAGTGTCTAAATGTTTGCAATGCATATACCATTTCTAGGCCTTCTCTCTCTGTAGTATTGTAGTTCTTCTCTAACTATGATGGTCTAACTCTCTTTGTAGTATTGTAGTTCTTCTCTGACTCAACATATACCATTTCTTGAAAATGCTATAGGATGGTCTAACTGTCCTGCTCCTGGCTACGCCAAAATAGCTCCAAGTGTTATGGATGATGCATCTACATGCACATGAAATGTATTTTCCCAGTATGGAAATACTAGTATAGGTGTTGTGACCATTTTTTCTTTTAGAGTGTCCAAACCTCGCTGATAGTCCTCATTCTACTAGAATTTACTATCCTTACTCAATAGTTTCTCCATCGACTTAGTGATTTACGCATAACCTTTTATGAATTTCCTGTAGTAGCTTGTGTGTCCCAGTTTTACTCTCAACTGTCGTACTGATTTGGATGGTGGTAAGTTAACAATGACTGCAACCTTTGCAAGATCTACCAATAGCCCTTGTTTACAGACTATATGTCCCAATAGTATTCCAAAAGGTGTCCCAAAGATGCACTTCTTGATATTTAATAATATTTGACACTACCTGCATCTTTCCAACATCAGACTTAACACCTCTACATGATCTTTCAATAGAGTGTAGACTGTCCAATCATCCAAATATACTTCAAAAAACTGATGGATGAATTATTTGAAGGCATCTATGACTACCCTTGAGAATATAGTTGGTGAATTCTTCAGCCCAAAAGGCATGACTATGTACTGGTAGGATCCCCATTCTATGGAAAAAGTGGTCTTGTACATGTCTTCTGGGTCTATCTTAATATGATGGTAGCCTGAGAATCCATATGTGAATGAGTATGCTTCATGGCCACATTCTCTAATACCTCATGTGTGAAAGGGGTGGGAAAAGGGTCATGTAAGAAAACATCATTCAACTTTATCATATTGACACGTATCCTTATGTATCCTTACTTCTTCTCCTAGACTACCATAGGGCTTATCCATTCTCATTCTTCTACTGGTTCTATGATTCCATCTTCCAACATTCTGTCAATTTCTTCTTTTACTTTATGCTTATATATTGGGTTCAATCTATATGGTCATTTTCTGATATATCTAGCCTCTTTTTTGAGAGGTATATTCATCTCTACTAGCTCTCTTTCTATGCCTTTCATATCTGTAAAGGTTGTTGGGAATAGGTCACTATACTCGCACAATAACTATGTTATTCTTTCTATTGTTTGTTCATCCCACTAGTCTCCAATACTGGCCATTTTGGGATTATCATTTGTCCCAATATTTACTTTCTTCACCTTGACTTGTGCAACAAATACTTCTAATGCCAAAGATGGACCTTCCACCTCTCTTTCTCCTTTAATTTCTGTAATTTGAATATTGTGTGGGTCATCTTCATCTGGTCCTTCTTCCTCCACATGATAGCATGACAAAAATTCTTTCACTGTCTGTCTATTTTGTTGTTGATACTTTGTTACAATTTCAACCTCTGGTTCCTTAATAAATATCACCCCTCTTATTTGTTTGAGTGTTGAATAAATGTTGGGTTTCTCATGTTCAAATGAGAAAGTGACTATAAAATTATGTTGTAATTTTGTCCATTCTGCAATGCCTTTGCGTAGTTCCTGGTATACATACCCGTTTTCTACAATTCCTTCCAATGTTTGAATGAAGTGATGAGGCCATTCTTTTGGTGGTGTCATTTTCCATATTGTTTTGCACTTCTCCAAGTGTTTTTTTGGTGTCCCATGTCCATCATATCTCTGCAGTTCATTGCTTCCCTATTCTCCGCTGAATCTAAAGCGCGGTAATCTCTTACATTGGTATGAGTCCTTTACTGTCTCTTTGTGCGCACCCCACCATCTTGCAGGTGTTTCCTTGAGTGCTATGTCTAGAGCTAAGAGCCTATGATTTTCTAACACTTCATCTTCATATATTGTTAGGAATTCTTCTAAGTCATTCACCCCATGAAAACTGGGAGGTTCTCTTATCTATGTACCTACGCATCTTACTGTGCAGTCTATTCTTGCGCATCTTCTTGCAGATACTTCATGCAATCTTTGTTGCCAATTATCCAACCTTGTATCTGAGTCAGAAGCGCATTATGTGATTCTTCTCCAGCTGAGTACTCCATTTGCAGTTGGATTTACATAATCTTCTTATCGCACGGTGGTTCTATATAACTGGTTGATTTGTTCTAGGTCTAAGAAAGTGGGTTCTACAAACCTTTCTCTTTCTTATGGGTCTAGTGGCACAACGAATCTGTATTATCCTTACTCGAATGTCATATTCCTTGTCTTCAAATTGATTATGGCCTGTTTGTCAAATTCCTAATCCAAGCCAAGCAGTGTTGGATAAGGTGTTGTTCCATCCACTATTTCTATCACTTCAAAATCGACTTTAGTGTGCACTCCATCCAGATCTATTGTCACACCCTTTATCCTTCCAATTGGCAGAACCATGTGTTGATTTTTGATTTTCAGTTGAACATGTGGATATCCTAATGTGGGCTCTCCCATACATTGTCATGTCTTCTCGGGTAACAAATTTACTCGGAGCCTAAATCCAGTATAATATCCCCCATGTTGAAATCTCCAATGTTGACATTTAGTCTGAACTCTCTACTTGTCCTCCTCCTTGTATGAAAGTGATTAACTATTTTCTTCTCTAGATTTCCCTCTATGTTTGTGTTACATATTTCTAACATATTTTTTAATACTTTAACAGATGATGGATCATTTAGTAGTTTAACACAGGATTGAAGAAAATCTTTTATGGTACATACTTGTCCTAAGGGTTGTCCTTAATTAGTGTGATCCAATGATGAAAGCATCTCGTACGTTGGTCCATCCTGAGTATGTTGCGCAATTGATGTAGATGCAATGTATGGCTTCAAGAATTCTTGTATGGCTTGCTTGAATAGCTCATTTTCGTTCCGTGCATCAAACTGCTTATGTGGTTCATAATTCTTCTTCACCCATTGGTGTTATGTTGGATCTTGGCTTACTGCATCATCTCTTGTTTTATCTCCTCCGCACGTAACTATGTTGATATTTATTCCATCATCCCTTGCTTCTGCAGAAATCCATTGAACATTCTGATTGTTATGATTCCTCTTTTCCTGGATCTTCCCCAATAATGTGGGATAGTCTTCTATGTCATGATATGATGCACGACAATACATACATGTTGTAGGTGGAAGTGGACATTCTCTTGCATAGTGTCCTGGTTGTTGATAGTTATGGCATACCACTGGTCCTCTGCCTTTTCCAAAGTCTGCTTTACCTCATCCTCCACCTCTATAACCAACTCGATCTTGTCGCGGGGCGTTTTACTGAGGAACCTAATTATACTGCATGGGATTGTAATGTAGTTGTGCGGTAATGTACTGTGGCTGCGCAATGTTATATTGCTGTGATGCAGTGTTATATGGGGATGGTACTTGGTTAAATTGTGGTGCAACTTGTCTTGTCATCATTTCTGATTGCACCCTATAGGTGTCTAGTGTTCTTTCCCTCATCAGCTCCATTGTCCTGCAATATTTGTCATCATGGTCCATTGACTTGAAAAAGTTTCATTATGAACTCTTAGGCAATGTCTAGTATTTCTGCATCATTGGAAAATGATATGGATCATGCCCCTGTGTCTTACAGATCTCACACCATACTCCTCTTGTCGACAAAGGGTTTGGTAGTCTTGTTGCCATGCACTGCATGAATGTTGGGAAATCATTCTTGTGATGTCCTTCTATCCTACATGTGGTACATGAAACAACTTCTCTTTTGTCCTTACTCATGTTCTGGTTCAGTTGAAATGTTAAATTCTTTAGATCCTCCTTCAACTCCTCTATTGTTGGATCTGTCTTTTGGTATTGGTTCTCTTCTTGTTGTAAGGCTACCTGTAGAGCCTCTACATGATTTTAAAACTTCTGTTGTCTCAAAGGGTATTTCAAGTGTGGTAGAAGGGGATTCACAAATAGATGTCTATGTTGCATATCTTTCATGACATTTTTCAACTTTCCCTTCAATTGTTTGAATCCCTGGTCAATCTACCAGAAAGATTCCCCTAGTTTCTGTCTAATCTCTATCATCTCATTCATGTATTGATCCTCTGAGCTAGTATTCTGGAATTCATTTATCAACAACTTCTTGATATCCACAATCGTTCTAGTTTTTCCTGGTGGACTGTTTGCAGCTAAGCTCATGTACCAATCCAATGCACGGTCTCTTAGTGTGATAGATAATTGCGCAAGTTTTGTATCCTCATATGTGATCTCCTTTTCTTCCCAAATCTTTTCATAGATGAACAAGTGATTCTCAGGGTCCTCAGATGCCTCTCCCTTAAATTATGGTAACCTAATGGTGGGATCATGTCCTGCCATTGCAAACTTTGTTGGACTACTACCTTCGCGTGATGTAGATCCTTGAATAATTCTTCTTGAACTGGCTCCCCAAGTTGTTTCTCCCTGTGTAGATGTAATTCCGTTTGTGTTTCTTCCACTAAAATTCGGTTGTTTAAATGGTGGTGTTCTCTCTGGTGTATTGGTCGCACATGGTTTTATGGGTTCCACACTGACATTGATATGGATAGGATTTCTTCCTTCAGTTCTTTCCCTTGGACCTCTTTTCATCCTTTCATATTTCGCACGTAGGATTTCCTCAATATTCTCCATAGCCCGAAGATCCTCTACCTCTTCTTCATCAATTTCCAATCCTTCCCTCATGACTATGGCTCTCTTCTTATTGTTCATATTGTATTGGTAGGGTGCTCCACCGTGTTTTCTTCTAGTTGTTGCCATGATCTTCTTGATCTAGTATTCCTCCATCATGATTAGATACAAGGCCTCCTCCTTCTTTCCTTTATCCATCTCTTCCTCCATTTCTCTATCTCTTGTCAGTGCTTCCCCCCTTCCCCCATGCACACATGGAAGTTTAGTTGTCTGATGCCATTTTCATTACACCTTTGTTATACATTAAAAAATTGATGGAAGCATACAAATATATGATATACCTACCTCTTGGTCCCTTCAAGAACTCTTTCTTTGTTGTGTTGTAGGACTTCGTAGTATCTACTGCAAATTCTGTGATAAATCCTACAACAATGTTGTCTAACCAGAAATCTACTGCACGCGTAAATTTATTTTCAACTTGTTGTAACTGCACAGTCTCCACATAATTCCATTCTAGTTGTCTAATCATATTTTTAGGGTGGTTGTATTTTAACCTCAATATCTGCTCCTGCAACACATATGGGAAATCACAGAAAATTACTTCATGCAAGTCACTAAATACGTACTTGTCCAAATATTTGCGCGGTGTTAACTTCAGGTTTCTATTATATTTCTGTGCAAATTTAAGCTCCTTTGTTTTCACCCAACTCTTAGTCTCCACCTTCATTGGGTTCCATGGTCTAAACATCCCCTTTTATAATCTCATTATTTTTAACGTTTCCTCACTTGATATGACATTCTTGTCGCGATTCTTTAGCAGATCTCATTCACTTAATCCCATTTTGTTTCAGCCGACAACAGAACCATGTGTTGGTATTCTACTATTCTTACTACATTTCTTGGGCTAACCCAGGTTCATGTATACCATGGTTTCCAACAAAACCCCTTTAAAACTATCAACCTCTTTGGTAAACCAGAAGGCAACGTAGTACATAGAGTGCACTGTGCAGTCTCACCCGAGATAGTTCTATTGGTTGCTACAACGCTCAAGTGATTGTAGCCTAGGAATGAGTGGGGACCTGGTATTAAGCTATGTGATCTTCATTTATTACTTTAATATTTAGCTTATATTGAATACCCTGTCATTCTTATTCATGCATGTAAAAAATCATATCTAACTAGTCATTCATGCATTTGTATAACATCTAATCATTAACAGTAAACAAAATACACAATATTCAATCACATAACACAGTATCTACCATGGTTCGCCCCTCCTGGGCTACATCCACAAATATTTGGATGCTCTGTTCTTTTATTATGGTGTTTCCAAAACTACAACGTCGCGCGCATTACAACTCTCCATCAGCGGGTCGAGATCTACAATGAGGCAGGCTAGATCACATTAGGATCCTCGATCTGTGATCTAAACCTCAATAGCTACCCCGTTTCCCCCTCCTTGGCTCAACAAATTACAAAACATATCGGATTTATAGTCATTTTGGTCCTCTCTCATCAAACTTGAGCATTAAGAAACAAGAACTACTTAACCATGTTTGAACCCCAACCTAGACCTCCTAGGTACCTACTTATACATGTTTTTGGCTTGCCGTCCATTATATATTCTTACTAAAACCCTAACACTATTGTGGCTAGGTCTTCTTTCATGCATGCCTCACATGCTTTCCTCTTCTGCATGTGTGTCTGTCTTTCACGTGTTTCTTTTACTGCATGCGCATCTGCCTTACACATGTTGCTTTTCCTCCATGTGCATCTTCCTTACATGTGCTTCTTTTCCTCAAAATTGGGCCTACACCCAACATTGTTTATAATATATAATATGATCATTGGGACTTGTATCAATTGCTTGATACTCCATTCCAATATATTTCATGATGGAATGTAAATCTCGGTATGTGTGAGATCAAATATTTGATGGTGGTAAAAAATATTCAACTATCAAGTTGCTACAACAAATTAAAAAAAAAGCGGTTAATATAATATGAAGAATATTAACGACAAATATTTCATCCTTATTAATTTTACTGATGAACTAAAAATAAAATTTTTAGATGAACAAAGATAATCTTTATCATGATCATATATATGTGATCGATGAAATATATTACATACCTTAACATCTTTGTAACACCCTTTTTCCCCTAATTTGTAATTAATCATAAAGTAGGAATTACCATGCTAATGCATGAGGAAAATGTAAATGTATTATTGTTTGAGTTGCCAATAAATTACTGTGGGGGTGAAGCCTTGAAAGTACTGGCCATGATATCACTAGAGGAAGAATGTGAAAACTATACAAGAGGGTTCATATGTCAAATAACCCCAAAAATCTCCCTTGATAAGGATGACAAGCCTCCTTCAAATCCCAAGGAAAGAAAATCAGTCAATGAAGAAAGGACCGGTGGTTGAATCACCAACCACCCTCTGAATGGAAACATGGGCTGCCAGTCTGAAGTACCACAGGCACTTGCAGACCTGAGCTTCCTTCTGACAGAAGGAACGGGATAGGTCGACAAAAACCTTCCCAAGTAAGAGGGACACACACACGGGAAAGAGAGACACTAGACGAGATAGGAAGCTCACAAGGGAGATGCACAGATCTCTCCAATGAATCACAAATGGAAGGCCGCGATATTGATGCCGAATAACATATGAGAAACCTTGCTGAGGCCACAAACGAGTGAGAAATATCCAAGTTACAGAAAACAGGACCCGAACAGAAGCTGAAACAGAGAGAGATAACCCTTGAGAACTGTGAGAATTCCCTGGTGATATCATGGCTTGGCACGGGGGTGGCCAGAGTGCTAAGAATGAATGCCTATGAGCCTATGGTCGGTTGGAAGGATGAATACCCATAGTCAGTTGGTTGGCGGCAACCAGTAATAGATAAACATTTTCTTACTCTATGTAATTTAGCTGTAATTCAGCATGAATTTGGTTATACTGTGTATGTTTCAGGAATTGTGCTTGATTTATGAATGGATATACTGTGTCTCTTTCCTTACTACTTGGCTGTAAAATTAGGCCAGTAAGATATTATATGGATAGGACATGATTGGTACTCGTAATTTCTTGTGTCCTGTGGCGGCTTGAGTTAGAGCCATGAACTGTGAGTTCGTCGACCTTAGGCATAGTCTCATGTACACATGCCAACCTTCCTAGTAGTCTAGAGTCCCTTGGAGGATGATTTTTGTTAAGTTTAGGAGAGGTAGTGTAGTTATGCACAGGCTCCCTGCGAGGCAAGTAGAGACCGAGACTCACTCAAGTCCTAGAATTGACGAATGAGAGAAAGAGGTGCACAAAAGACTCTTCTAAGAGTCAAGCCCAGGAGAAAGAGCACAAAGCTCTTAATTCCTTCATAGGCGAGAAAGCTCAGGAGGGAAAACACTTTTCGTAAGTGATGACAAGACCCAATAGCTGACTTGCAGTGGAAGATCGAAGGCTGAGACCTTTAATACTTTGACATATTCCAAGGAAAAGGAAGAAAGCATGAGCTCAGGGAGGAGCTAAAACTACCGTCAAATCTCGCGTGGATAGCCGATAGCCATCGGATCCAAGAGAAGTTGCACAAGGTTTAAGCCTTGCATACGCAAAGGTGAGGACTCGTCAAAGTCTCGAAAATATCAGGACCATCCATTTCAGAGGACACGTGGTCAGAGATCCAAACCCATCGAGGTTTCGGATACTAGAAGGTTGAAGGACTAGAATCATGGAGTGGTTGCATCGTGAACTCCCGGTTCGCGAAATCTCGATACAGGAGAGGAGCCATCAGATTTCGGTATTTCAGTTATTCAGAGTTTGGGATGTAGAGGAAATTGTGGTCTTGGTACTGAGAGTTTCAAACTCTCGGTATGAGAAACAATGAAAGCATTGGGAGCGTCCATTTCAGAGGACACGTGGCAGAGATCCAAACCCATCGGGGTTTCAGATACTAGGAGGCTGAAGGACCAAGAGTTTGGTCGCGGTGGATTCGCGAAATCGAAAATCCAGAAGTCTCGAAAGGTGCACGTGGTTGAGGTTTCCGGGAAATCCCCTAAAGGAGATTTCGGTAACTCGGTTACTGGGAAAAAAAGAGGTAAGAGTTCTGAACTCTTGACCCATAAAACCCTGAAATGATAGAGCGTGAATAGATTTTGATATTTCGGCGTTTCGGCACCCGAGAATCCCAAGGGTCAGTTTCCTTGTATTCTCCAGTTGCGAAATCCCGATATGAGAAACCCCAAAATGATAGAGCGTGAATAGATTTTGATATTTCGGCATTTCAGCACCTGGGAATCCCAAGGGTCAGTTTCCTTATATTTGCCAGTTGCAAAATCCCAATATGAGAAACCCTGAAATGGTATAGCATGGTTAGAGTTTGGTGTTTCGGCATTTCGACACCCAGGATACCCAAGGGCAAGTTTCCTTATATTCTCCATATGTGAAATCCCAATTCGTGAAACCCCAAAATGAGCTTAGCGATGTATATAGGCTTCAGAGTTTCAGCTCCCAGGAAAACCCAGGTGCAAGACTTCCTGTCTTTGCACATCGCGAAATCCTGACTTGCGAAACCTCGAAATGAGCTTGGTGGATATAAGGATTTCATTGTTTTGGCACCCGAAAAACCAAAGGGTATGAACCCCTCGTCTTCATATATTGCGAAATCCTGGTATGCGAAACCCCACCAGGATTTAATTCGGGTCATTGATAAATTTGATGAGCTGTTAGATCCTTTTCGGTCTTCAGCACTTCGAAAGACCGAGAGCAGGGGAACTCTTGCATCGTGATTCCTCGAATCACAAAAGCTGGAAGCACCTCTCTGGTAAGGCCTGTGGTCATATCCAACGATCACATGGGGAAGGATAAAGGAAGGGAGGGTCTGCACTAGGCCCCATAGGAATTCAGGGATTCTGTTCCTCGAAGAAGAGGAGAAAAAGCCGATAAATCTTAGTTCCCATAGTGAGTGTGTGACAAATTGGTATCAGAGCATGGTTACAACACTTGGCCTACTTGGGCTCATGTACGAGTCGTGTAAGGAGATGTTGTTATCTGCATTTCCCCTTTAAGGAGAAGGATTGCAGAATGGAACTGTAATTTAGGAATTTCTTTAACCCCTCTGTTAAAACGATAACTACTCCCATAGGAGTGAGGATGCACTGATTGATATTACTGATAAGACCTGAGTGTGACTAACATAGGTGGAATGAATTGTGCTATGAAGCTGCACAAGCAATACAAGGGACATGAACTGATTTGTTCTGTTACAAAGTGTGACGATGGATACCTACTAAAGCAGGTAGAGTCTCTTGCAATTGAGATGGCTGTTTAGGTAAGAATTAAGACCCCAAATGAAGAACTCCTTCATGATTTAGGAAATTTGGTAAGGACTGGTAGGATCCTTAGAAATTTATAATTATTGCATTATTAAAAGACTAAACCCTAAGCATATAACTCCTCATGATTGAGAGGACTGATGAAAATATGTAGGGTCAGATTTCCTGACCTATAATGGTTAGAATCGACAACAAGGATAATCTGTCTAAGCAAGATTAAGACGAGTCCTTTGGGACTATTGCTAATTCCCAACAGTGACCCTTGTTGGTTGTTCCCATAAAGAGAGGGCAACGTCCATATGAGTTATGACTAAGAGATTAGTCTTGTAAGTAACTTAAAAGATTAGAAGAGATAGCGGGGAAATTTGGTATGCCGAACATGCATATAGAATCAAGCTTGTGTTAAAGTTTGAAAACTCTGGAGGTTGAGCGTGGAGTATACCAGGAGGAGTAGTGGTTTTAAGTCTTGAGAGGAAACAATTAGAAAAAGTTTCTAAGTTCGAAGAGTTGAAGCGTTCAAAAGGAAGCGCAGAAAACTGAAGTTCGAAGAAAGAACAAGTATGGAAGATTGAGCGGGAGAAATCCTTCAAAAAAGAGTTTCAAAGATTGGATAGGATTGAGAGTCAAGATCCATTTAGAAAGAACCAAAATGTTTCAAGTTGTTCGATCTCATAGAAGTAGCGCACTGGTTAGTTGCGAGGAGATACCGAAATCTCGCAAAACAAAAGGGCTTGGAAGAAGCAATGAGAAATTCGCGAAAAGATCATAGTTGTTGATCAAGGAGCAATCTAGACCATTGATCGTCCAGAGAAAATTTCTCAATTTCAGGGATCAAGGAACCAGAGTTCCTTGCAAGAGGAATCCCAAAATCATGAAGTGCGAAGTGCCTTTTAGTTCGGATCATGGTCACCGCCGGTGGTCACGTGAGGAGAAGGAGTGAACTAGTATGATGAATACTTAGCTGTGTTCAATTGTACTTGAGTGCATGAGTTTAATGCATTGTGAAGCTTCATAATAGGAAGCCTGATATTAATACTGGTAAGGTATGAATGATATTAAATGTGCAAGTAATGCACATGTATGATGTAAGAGTATAAGTATACTCAAGGCCTGGTATGATTTCCCTGATGGGTAAAACGTGAAGCAAGTATTGCTCTTGTCCAAATTAAATGAATACTATGGAGGCATAACTGACTCCATTCTGAGGAGTCATGAAAGTTTTGTTCCAAATAATAGCTTGAGGGGAATGTATTCCATTTCCTCATGAAGTACCAATATAATTAGATGAAAGGGTAAATGAGCAAATATGCTCTCTTGTCATAATAAGAGACAAACGATTACACCTTTGAGCATCCCATGAGAAGGATTGTGAATGAATCTGAATTGACTGATCTTAACAATAAAGATGCATGTTTATATTCCTTAAGGGGAATATTTAGCAAAAAGCTAAAACTAACTCAAGGTTGAGGCCATCACAAATAATGATGGATATGCAACAAGGAAGTTGCACGCCAAAGGATTTCCCGGTGGAGGAACTGTGTAAGGAATTTGTCAGAAGAATAGAGTCACAACCCTAATAATTGTTGAAGGTAGGGCAATGGGTTGCAAGGCCTGCCCATATATATAAGAATCCTAGATTACATTTTGAAAGAATCATGTAATTAATAGAAGACTAACAACTGAATATTGACCATTCCGATAACCGAATGGAAGTATGTAGGATGCACATGTTCATGATTCATTATGAGCAAAGAGTTTCTATTAAAGCATGTTGCAGTATCCCAAAAAGGGTTAGGGTGAGGCCTAACCAAGTCTGCTCAGAAAAAGAGCAATTGTGGAAATCGGTATAGTTGGTAAGAGGCAAGTAAATCCCTTGAGTATGATTAAATGAATAAACGAGTACATTTAACTGATGAGGCTTGGTTGAAGCTGTGATTAAGAAAAGGTAGTGAGACCTTAGAGATAACTTGTCTGGGCTGAAAATCCCCAGGCGATGTAGAAATAATTTGAAGAAGGGGGGAGCCCTCAATTATTTCCCTGTTGTGCATTACGTTTTCTATGGGATGAGAAAGCTAGTACATTGATGAACGAAAAGGTCTTGACACCCTAAGTAATAAGGATTGTATTTCCGAAGATACAATCGAAATTTGTTTGTGTTGCACTTATGGAAACATTTGAGGATGTTTATGCGTTCGAACGTTATGATACATGTATTCGGTTTAATATTATGACTGATGTAATTGTGGCTATGATGATGCATGATGTATATAGAAATGAATTGGAGCTATTGAGGAAAACAGTTACCAACGATGAGCAACCTCAATCAAAGGATGACTATGAGAAGGTTCTCATGGAATGATTATTGAAGGGACTTTAAAAGTCCCCATAGAGCACCATTGATAGGATAATATCAGAGAGAGAGTGCTAGCAGCCAAGAACCGGTATAAATATATCCGTGCCTATGTGGCACAAGGTATGAAGGGATTTGGTAGGAACCCCTTCTGAAATATTTTATTGTCTTAGTGTTATGCATAAACTTGAAAGGCAGTTGTATGCCTTGGATACCCAAGTAAGGTATGACTCAAGACGAAGAACCTGAATAATGGAGGTATGAACTTCTGGTAGTAAACATTGTTTGTAACCCCTGGAAGAATTCATGAACTGATATGTCATGAATGCATTGACAATCAAGGAATACGTAAAGGCATTCATGTGAAAATTTTGAGTTCATGTGTACTGATTTGGGATCGTGATCAACCTATAGCAGGAAGTATGGTCTTGCTGTAAGAATGAAAGAAAAACGAATAAACCATATGAGGAAAAGGTTGGTTAAATTCCAACACTCCATGGCTAAGAACCGGTAATAAAGTGTGGCGAACTTGAATAACAATGCAAGAGTGCATTGGGTATGAATGCGGCCATGGATAGTGGCACATTTGTTAAAACCCTTTGAAATGTTGAATTACGTTTTGAATATATATATATATATATATATATATATATATATATATATATATATATATATATATATATATATATATATATATATATGTACATGGAAAATCTAACAATTTGTTAGGTTGATTGAAGAATGAATTGTAGGAAGCAGAGGGTCATGGATATGGCAGTAAGGTAAGCCCATAGGAAAGACCGATTTCCTGCTGAGCCAAACTACAAGGAATGATATTTCCTTTTGAGGAAGGGAATTTGATTGTTAGTATGCACCATTCTGAAATTGTTGTGATGATGTTGTAAAGGTGCAATAAAATGTATGTGCATGAGAACTAACAATTTGATTAGCTAAGGAATGACTGCAGGAAGAAGGATTTTTGGATATGGCAATGTTGTAAGCCCATAAGGAAGACCGATTTCCTGCTGAGCTAAAATGTTATGGGAAGAAAAGTCCCATAATTATGAATCTGGTTCCTGTGTAGAACAAATATGAAAACAAATCGTGGAATAGGAAATCTGTAGGTGACAGATTTGCAATAGAATTCTGAAAGTTAGAATTTATAATGATGTCTCATGAACCTTGTGTACCTGTGATACAGGTGAGAAGAAAATATTTGTCCTGAAAGGATAGATGAAGGTTGTCGCAGTTGAAAACATGGCTACTGTTGAGCCATGAGAACCCCGTGATAAGTCATGATCGTCGGACCTACATTGTGTTGAGGTAACACAAGCCGGAGGAACGCCTCGGCAGAGCAAGTCTGAGGGATGCCTTGACTGTAAGACTCGATAGAGTCTCTAAGATTTTCCTGTGCGAGAAAACCTCGGCAGGGAAAGATGGATCTCCCGAGGGACAAAAGGAACCGGATAGGTCGACAAAAACCTTCCCAAGTAAGAGGGACACACACAAGGGAAAGAGAGACACTAGACGAGAGCAAAATCTCACAAGGGAGATGCGCGAAGCTCTCCAGCGAATCACAAATGGAAAGCCACGAGCTTGATGCCAAATAGCATATGAGAAACCTCGCTAAGGCCAAAACCGAGTGAGAAAGCTCCGAGTTACAGAAAACAGGACCCGAACAGAAGCTGAAACAGAGAGAGAGAACCCTCAAGAACTGTGAGAATTCCCTGGTGATATCATGGCTTGGCACGAGGGTGGCCAGAGTGCTAAGAATGAATGCCTCTAAGCCTATGGTTGGGTGGAAGGACGAACACCCACAGTCATTTTGTTGGCGACAACCTGTAATAGATAAGCATTTTCTTACTCTGTGTAATTTAGTTGTAACTGGGCATGAATTTGGTTATACTGTGTATGTTTCAGGAATTTTGCCTAATTTCTGAATGGATATACTGTGTCTCTTTCCTTACTGCTTGGTTGTAAAATTAGGCCAGTAAGAGATTATATGGATAGGACATGATTGGTACTCATAAGTTCTTGTGTCCTGTGGCGGCTTGAGTTAGAGCCATGAACTGTGAGTTCGTTGACCTTAGGCATAGTCTCATGTACACATGCCAACCTTCCTAGTTGTCTAGAGTCCCTTGGAGGATGATTTATGTTGTTCAGGAGAGGTAGTGTAGTTATGCACAGGCTCCCTATGAGGAAAGTAGATACCGAGACTCACTCAAGTCCTATACTTGACGAATGAGCGCAAGGGGTGCACGGAAGACTCTTCTAAGAGTCAAGCCCAAGAGAAAGAGTGCAAAGCTCTTAATTCCTTCATAGGTGAGAAATCTCAGGAGGGACAACACTTTTCATAAGTGCTGACAAGACCCAATATCCGACTTGCAGTAGAAGATCGAAAGATGAGACCTTTAAGACTTTGACATCTTCCAAGAAAAAGGAAGAAAGCATGAGCTCAGGGAGGAGCTATAGCTACCGTCAGATATCGCGTGGATAGTCGATAGCCATCGGATCCAGGAGAAGTTGCACAAGGTTTAAGCCTCGCATACGCAAAGGTGAGGACTCGTCAAAGTCCCGAAAATATCAATACTGTCCATTTCAGAGGACACGTGGTCAAAGATCCGAACCCATCGGGGTTTCGGATACCGGAAGGTTGAAGAACTAGAATCGTGGAGTCGCTACATCGTGAACTCTCGGTTCGTGAAATCCTAATACAGGAGAGGAGCCATCGGATTTTGGTATTTCGACTATTCGGAGTTCGGGACATAGAGGAGGCTGTGGTCTTGGTACTGAGAGTTTCAAACTCCTGGTACACGAAACAACGAAATCATCGGGAGCGTCCATTTCAGAGGACACGTGGCAGAGATCCAAACCCATCGGGGTTTTGGATACCAGGAGGCTAAAGTACCAAGAGTTTGGTCGCGAAGGATTCACGAAATCGCAAATCCTGAAGTCCCAAAAGGTGCACGCGATTGAGGTTTCGGGGAAATCCCCAAAAGGAGATTTCAGTAATTCGGTTACCAGGAAAAAAAGAGGTAAGAGTTCTGAACTCTTGACCCATAAAACCCTGAAATGATAGAGCGCGAATAGATTTTGATATTTTGGCGTTTCGACACCCAGGAATCCCAAGGGTTAGTTTCCTTGTATTCACCAGTTGTGAAATCCCAATATGAGAAACCCAAAAATGATAGAGCATGAGTAGATTTTGATATTTCGGCATTTTAGCACCCGGGAATCCCAAGGGTCAGTTTCCTTGTATTCGCTAGTTGCGAAATCTCGATATGAGAAACCCTGAAATGGTATATCGTGGTTAGAGTTTGGTGTTTCGGCGTTTCGGCACCCGGGATACCCAAGGACAAGTTTCCTTGTATTCGCTAGACACAAAATCTTGATTTGTGAAACCCTGATTTGTGAAACCCTGAAATGAGCTTAGCGATGTATACAGGCTTCGAAGTTTCGGCTCCCGAGAAAACCCAGGTGCAAGACTTCCTGTCTTCGCACATCGCAAAATCTTGACTTGCAAAACCCTGAAATGATCTTGGTGGATATAAGGATTTTGGTGTTTCGGCACCCAGAAAACTGAAGGGTATGAACCCCTCATCTTCATATATTGTGAAATCCTGGTATGCGAAACCCCACCAGGATTTAATCTGAGTCATTGATAAATTCGATGCGTTGTTAGATCCTTTTCAGCCTTTGGCACTTCGAAAGACAGAGAGCAGGGGAACACTTGTGTCGTGATTCCCCGAATCGCGAAAGCTAGAAGCACCTCTCTAGTAAGGCCTGTGGTCATAGCTAATGATCACATGGGGAAGGATAAAGGAAGGGAGGGTTGCACCAGGCCCCATAGGAATTCGGGGATTCTGTTCCTCGAAGAAGAGGAGAAAAAGCCGAAAAATCTTAGTTCTCGTAGTGGGTGTGAGACAATCTTTGTGATCGATGTTCTTGAAAAAACATTCATAACCTTCAAGCTCATTATCAACAATACAACATAGAGAAGAATTATGTTGGAGCCTCCATAAATGGGTTCATATGCCTTCTCAAGTAGAGGTAAATCATGAACATCATCAAATTCATCATTTTCATGATGATCATCATCCATTCTAACATTAAATGTATCATGGATCAATGTATTTGTACCATCATCCTCAACTATGTTATCAACATGATCATGATCTTCCATATGACCATTAACTTAGTATTCAATATTCACAGCTCCATGTTCCTCCAACGCTTGATTTGCAATCACATTCTCCATGTGTGTATATTCCCTAGGATTCCTTTCCTTTATAATTAAAAACCATCAAAAGATATTAGTGTATATATAAAAAATATATAAATTATACATACATTTACAAAAGCGATCAATATAAAGAAATATAAAATCAACAACTTACCAATGGACGATATTCATGCCCCCCTCAAAGTTTCCATGTTCCCTACAATGTATTTTAGCTGTTGAGATCTTTAATCTTCTCCTATTAAATCCCATGCATTGACTACAAGGAAAATAACATTTTCCATCACCCTTTCTTTTCACTCCATCCCACAATATAGCAAGTAATTGTCGATTTTGTTATTGTGGATCAAGAATATTGTTATGTGAAATTTTCTTTTACCACGCTTCAATGACGATTATTGATATTAAAAAATCAAGCTCCACACTTCAAATACTTGTAATGATAGTAAAAAATAAAACAATTATTGTTTTTTGTAGGAAACACAGTCCTTGTAACCTCCACAAGTTGTCGCTAGTATAACAAAAATGTAGGAATGTTTCTAGCATTTCGGGTTTTTATAAATAAATGGACGTCAGATTTCCGATGTCTGTTGATTGTTGACCATTACTGTAATAAATGTGAGGAGAGATTGACTAAGTATAGTTCAAAGGGAAAGGGTATGAGGAAATATGAATCCTAGCCATATAAAAAATGACAAAAATGCCTTATTAGTCGAATATCCGATGACCGTCGTGGCCAATTCGAAAAAAAAGAAAAAGAAAATTACAATTTTTAAAGGGTAAAATATGACGACAAGGCCAATGTTTTGGGTGGAATTGGAGGATGTCGTCAAATTTTGGGTTCAAATGTAGTTGTGTAATGACTTGTTGACGTCTTCAACTTGATCGTTATCCTATGGATAGTAAGGAGACGAGTGCTCCTGCCTAAATCCCAGTTTTGATACTAACTCAGACATCATGCGGTTCTAGAAGTGACTTCCATGGTCAGTGGACGACATGAAAAGATGTCAGTTCCAGTTTATCTACATGAGAATATTTAAGTTTAGGACCCATGAGAGTGAGAATCAAGTAATAGATGACATACTATTGGAGTTCATCATCCTCTTGAACTAGCACCGTGCCAATCGAAGAATCAGTTGCTGCCAAATATAACAAGTAGTGTCGATTGTAATTAGGGGGAATAAAAAAAGGAGTCAAAACCAATGCTTTCTTCAAAGAATGAAAAGAAAATTGTGCGGCTTCATCCCAACAGAATGGGACCCATTTCTTCAAAAGGTGCATAAATGCCTTTGTTATATTGACATAGTTTGGAACAAAATGCCTGAGGAAATTTCCCTTTCCTTGTAGGATTTGAATTTTTCTGACTGTACACAGGGAAGGAAACTGAGTTATTTCCTCAACCTTCAAAGGTTCAACCATGATCCCTTTTGTCAAAACGATGAATCCCTAACCACAAGTCACACAAAAAATACACTTGTGTGGATTCAATCGGATCCTATACAAATAACATCGTTTGAAAACTAAGCGGAGGTGCAAGAGATGTTTGGCCCTCTCGCATGAGTGAGCCATAAGATCATCTGAGTATGCCTCCACTATGTTCTTCAATTCATGAAAGGAAAACATCATGGACTGTTGGAATGTTGCACCAACGTTTTTAATACCAAATGACATTTTCATGTAAGAGAATATACCCTAAGGACATATAAAGTACATCTTTTGTTGGTCTTCTGGATGAATTTCAATTTGGTTGTAGCTGGAAAAACCATCCATAAACAAGAGTATCTCTCTTCCCACACACTCATCCAAGATTTGATCAATGAATGGTGTTGGGAAGTTGTCTTTAGGACATGCCTCATTCAAGTCCCTAAAATCCATGCAAGCATGGATCATACCCTACTTACTATCAACTGGAACAGGGTTGGAGACCCATTCTGTCAGAGAAACTTGGTAGATAATTCTTAAACTAAGAATATTTTCAACTTCCACCTTTATTTCCACTGCCTTTCTTGGGTTGGGTTCACAGGTCTCAAATTCTATAGAACCAACTTTACATTCTCATAGGCTTGAACATCATGTTGAAATATTCAAGGATCAATGCCAGAAATTTCCTTGTAAGACCATGTGAACACTGTTACATGTCAAAATTGCTCAGATGGATAAGTGTCGCATTGTCCCTATCAGTCGTCGCAAGTGTCGCAAACAATGTTCAGACATGATGCCGTGATAATGACGCTAAGAAGGCACTTATGACACCTCATATGACTGATTTGAAGGTCAAGAACTGATCCACTAGAATCAAACAACTCTTGACACCTGAAAGAGGCCCTGAAACAGTGGTTGGGAAGGGGAACGCTCCTCTAATACAGCTGGAGAAGCACTGGCGCTCCTCTACCATGATTCAGAAGCGTTATAATGCCCTTCAGACCTTCTGGAGGAGTGTTGCTTTCCTTAAGAGAGCTGGCGCTTTTCCAAGGCACATCAGGAGTGCTATAACGCTCTGATATCCCTTTTGGGGGAGCGCTCCCTATTCTGGGTCAGTTGTTAGCCCGTTGAGTCGAATGAGGAGGAGATCATTCGATATTAGAAGGTAGTTGTGCTCGAATTCTTGGTTTCATCAAAAGATCCCTGATCCAAGGAGATGGTTCTTAACTGGTTCTAAACATAACTCAAGAGGTTAGGCCCCTCCCAACCTATATAAACAGGCTCTATGATGGTGGAAAGGGGGAAGAACTGAACAAATGAAACTTATGATCTTGGAGGAAACTGACAGTCAACCAAAGGAGAAGTGATCAGTGATCAGTGAAGCTGCTGTTATCCAGGTTGTGGATCTTTCAGGCAAGGGTTAGACGAAGAGGACTTGACGAAGCTGTCGCATTCACATCTACGATTGTAAGTACTGTTGTCGTTATTCTCATTAATATGACACGCTTGGCCTGTTTCTTTCTAGTTTGTGTCTGATGTTACAT
>ML776569.1:1226630-1267126 GCA_009831015.1 Picea engelmannii
TGGATCTTTCAGGCAAGGGTTAGACGAAGAGGACTTGACGAAGTTGTCGCATTCGCATCTACGATTGTAAGTACTGCTGTCATTATTCTCATTAATATGACACGCTTGGCCTGTTTCTTTCTAGTTTGTGTCTGATGTTACATAAACTTATCATTCAGTGATAGATCTATTTTTAAGCTAATGTCAATAGAGTAGGAAGTGGTCGTATCTTGTTTTGTCCACAGACCTCAGCGAGGAGCAAAGGATTGGAGCGCAACTCGGAGCATGCAGGGACAAACGTCGATTAAAAGGTACTTCTCTTATCCTCCCTTCTCATGCATTAGTTTAGATGGATTTGAAAGGAAGTCAGTGTCCACGTTAAGCATTTTTCTGTCTAGGGTTAAGGTCAAGCCTTAGAGGTGATCTACCTATCCGCAGGGCGATTTTCCTACAACAAACACATCTTTAAATTCCTTAAAGAGTTTCATATATTGAGTGATCTCGTCCTGTGAGCATTCTGCCCCAATAAAGATGTTTTCGACAATTTCAAGATTCTTGAAAATTTGACTGGGTTCATTTCCAATATGTTATCCATGTTTCCTTTAGTGTAGACATCATGTCTGGACAAGGGATTGACTACTCCATCAACACTTCCAAAAATTCTTGACTTGAACTCTCCATTCTCAACTCAACTAAGTTCAAGGAGGAAATACGATCTATGATGCAAATCCTCTGAGGGCCTTTTGACTCCTACCATCACCTTGATAATTTCTTCATCTAACGACAAGATGGTACTTAAACAGTCTTGAGAGTTCAAATATTTTTTATCCCAAATAGGCTCAGGAATGATATCGTCCTCCTTGGTGACCATTGGAGTTTGATATGGGTATGTTGTGGTATGTTGAATGGCTCGATAAGATATTTCATCTATATACAAAGGTTCAGCCATCCCATAATTAAATTGACCTTCAACCATCCTAGATGGAGAGGGAAAGGTCCATGGGTCCTATATATACGTCGTTCTAAATGAAGTGACCCTATTCACTAGAGTAGAGTGAACGTATGAAATTGGTGGGGGAAATAAAATATCCCATTAGTGAGGGGTACATCCCATAACTGATTCTCTCAGTGGTTACCTGAGAGTTTTCAATCCAGGGGAACATAGACCTAGGACTAGTTTCCGATAAGAAAGGTTGGAATCCACCTGATCGATAGTCACGATTCTTCCCTCATGGGGAAAGCATGTAATACAAAAAACTATAGAGATGACAACTATCATGGCGTAGGTCCAAATTCTTCCTAAAAAAATATTATAGTCGAGCGACGCATTGAATACTTCAACCTCTACACAAATCGGCTTTCCCCCTAGCATGATCGGACATGAAGGGATCATACCATGTGGTCGGAATGAGCGTCCATCGAAGGTAGTCAAGAGTGTAGGAGAAGGGGTAAGTTCAGGAGAACTAATGGATTTCCAGCATGACAAAGACATCACGCATGTGGAAGATCCTTCATCAACGATGGTTCTCTTAACTAAGAGATTGTTGCGAACAAACTCTATTTGAAATTCTATGTGATATGAAAGGCATGGTCTCACATTAATAGAATCAAACTTCATTATGAGCTGACTAGTAGAGTTTGCAGCTCATATGGAAGATAACAACATAGTACGTTGTGAGGGGAAACTTTGGAGGACCTCCAAAGTAGACATTGCATAAGGCATATGAGCCAAATCCTCCACAACTAAATAATTGGGAGTGGATCGTACATTAGGGTTATGCATCGCCCTTTTATAAATGCCCTTAGGTATGCGCGACATTTTTCTTTCTCAGGTCTCTTTATTTGGAGAGGGGCCTGATCCTCTAAATTTTTCTTACCTTTCTCAGTCGACTCAAGGTTATCATATTTCTAATTTCTCATCAACAAATCTACATATTTTATCTTCGAGGAGTTAAGCATGTTTACTTCTGTTTTATATCCATCAGAGGGAGGAGCACTTAACATGCCCCCTTGTGGTTTGAAGTTGGAAGAACCGGCTTGCAATTTCTTCCCTTGCGGAAAAGGGTTTTGCAACACAATAGGTTGTTGTTGTTGTTTCAACTTGATAAGACACTAGGATTATTCCATTCATGGGAATTGGTAAGTAAGGTGATAATCATCACAAATATTACAAGGAAACTTCACTTTCCATTTCTTTTCCTTTTCCCCCTCAACATTTGTATCTGAACTTTTATTATTACCACCACCACCTTTCTTTCCCTTTCCTTTTATTTTTTCTCCAGGCTATGGAGGACCCTTCAAAGTCTTCGTTTGCATAGAATGTACATCATAATACTAGGTGGTGAGGGTGGTCGAGCCATTGGTTGTACTAGTTGTAGTTTGTTGGATAGCAATTTTTTTCATATGTCTAGCGGCTAGATCTACATATTTTGACTGAGCAGAACCTACTATACCATTGGCATGTGGGTTGGAATTTGTCTTTGCCAATTTGAGAGTATATTGTGGTGCATTCGGCATAATATCATAGATCATTCCTGACTAAGAGTATATAAGCTCTAATTGTTGTGCCCTAAAGATTGCTTGTTCCACTAAAATCACTCTCGACATTGCGACGTCTTTCAAAATATACGAGAGTAAGGACTTCAAGGACAATTAGAGGAAATCTAGTGGAACTGTAGCCTTAATCAGGCTCTTCCATCTCCTTCATTCCTGAATGTGATCAGAAATTTGCATGGAATCTTCTTGTACAAAGTTAGCCAACAATTATGTCCTGACATCGTACTGAATAGGGAGTTGGAAGTGGTTTAAGAAAACCATAGCTAAATCACCGAACGTTGAGTAATTCCCCCTCTTGAGTTAAATATACCATTTGGAAGCACCTCTAGTGAGAGTACACTGGAACAAATGTAATCTAATTGAATCATCATTTAACGAGTTGGGCGAACACCACAAGTGGA
The DNA here is from genome assembly GCA_009831015.1 of Picea engelmannii. Lineage (NCBI taxonomy): Eukaryota > Viridiplantae > Streptophyta > Pinopsida > Pinales > Pinaceae > Picea > Picea engelmannii. The sequence goes on from ML776569.1 coordinate 1,229,567, forward strand.
ATTTCATCACGTGGTCCTACAAGTCTTCGTCGCTTTTCCCCTCAAACTTTGGAATGTCTTAAGCTAATTTAGTCAGGACCGCAGACCAATTGGGGTCATGACGAATAGGATCATTCATCAACTTGGAAAAATCTAGAAAATTCAAATTTTCTAGAAATGATAACCTAGGATGCATGATTGACTTATGAGTGGCCTGAAAAGAAGGTCCTAGGTTGTAGTTGGCACCAGGTTTCCAGAAAGAGTTTTCTATCGAAGTAGATCTTGGGATAAATCCTTTTGGTCCATGGTTAAATGGAGGAAAACCTCCACCTATCTAGTTCCTTAGATGAAAAAATGAGTTACCTCCAGCAGATCCCCCATGGACAGGAGGAAATCCTGGCATAGGGGTGGACTGACCAGGAAAGGGGTTTCCCCCTTGCGACATCCCTAGGAAGGGATTCCATTGGAATTTGAGAGGGGTACTAATATGGATTTTATGAGCATAACGAAATGAATACAGATTATTAACAGGTGCTTAACACAAAATAACAGAGATACAGTAAAACTGGTTTTCTATTCAATAACAAAATAAGTTGAAACCGTAAAATGCAGCGGAAACAAGCTTGCTAGAATGGTGGTGGCTTATCTATGAGAAGAGATGTGACGACAACGTGCATTCACAAGAAGAAGGTGACAATGAGGCTCTAAAGGCATTTTTACCATAAGAAAGAATGATAAAAACCCTAGACATCCAAAAACCTAACCCTAGGAGATGAAGCGCCAAAAGTCATGTGGGCCCCGTTTGGGTAAGTTAGTACATCAACTTCCCGGGGTCGTAACTTTTGCATACGATATCCGTTTTAGGCGTGTGATAGACCATTGGAAAGGTATTGTCTATGAGATTCATTTTTGGTGCTCAATCATGCCTTTGGATATCATTGAGGAGGTCAATCCTGAAAAACCTTCGTTTAGGCCCTCAAAATGGCCCCAGAAGTTAAAACTGCTAAAAATAGTAAATTGTCAGAAAACTGTTTTGACCCAGTTGGAAAAGGTGGGTGGCCACTAATATCCATCTGGATTATGTACTCCCCAGAGGAACCCCTATCGAGGACATAGGTTCTTTTCAGGAGGAAAACTGACCTTGGAAGGGGTTTCCCCCTGCCGACACTGCAGAAACGGTGAAATGGTTTCTTCCTAACCGACTGTAAAGTGTGAATAGGGTCAAAATTGATGACATAATAGTGGATTGGGATCTTCTACACATATAAGCACCCCAGCTCCATGCAAGGTTAGGGTCGAAAAATGGAATAGGTCCATTTCCAATGAATGGAGATGATGGAGGAATGTGATCTCTGCCCCAAGACAAGGCTTGGTAAGGAGCTTGAGTGCTCCCCACACCAACATTCGACAACTGTGATGTTGGATGAGAACTGACCAACGTGTTAAACATTCCCATTGACGAAATTCTGTAAGATAAAGCATTTGTTGTTGATGCAAAAGATGGTGTTTCACTCGAAACGTGAGTGGGACCGACAACCAATGAGGAAATGTTGTTGGTTGTTGTAGTGATGGTGGATTGAACCACATTTTTCATTTGAGCCGACATACCAGGAGGAAAGATCCTCCCGATTATGATTGTCAAGGTGGGATTTGCAGGGGATCCTGACCCTGAAACTAGCGAAGTGTCGTCCATAATGGCCCAACGAAGAAGGATACTATCAACGAACTATGATCCTAGAGAGGGGAATCATACGACCGAAAATGGGAAAGTTGAAGGTAACATATAATTATTGTGTGGAGTGAATTCCTCAGCTCTAAGATCCTCAACAATTACCTCTTTTGGTTCTAGAACATTTACTTCTAGAGACTTATGGTCTAAAATATTAGAATGAGCAATAGGTACGAAAGTGTCAGGCTGATCAAGATGATGCCTTTGAGGAGGTGGGGGAGAATTATTTCTAATCTCTTCGTTGGTTGAAATGCCTTGAATTCTCCTTGATCTTTGAGGTGGTGATTTGGCCACTTTGAGAGATCATCTCTCGGTGATAATCTACTCGTCTATATAAGGTTGAAATACCTTCACTAAACACACAGCTAAAAAGTCCCTAAAGATAAAACAAACACAAACAACTTTGTCAATATTCTGACTGAAGTGGATTAAGTCTTGGGACCAGAAAAATAACAAAGTGTGCTCGGCCTCTTCCAGATGAAGGCATGGGTTGATTAAGTCTTGTGGACCACCGAACAAAGGTATGAGAAGAAATTATCTTAACCTCCACAGATCAAACTTATCTAGTGTAAGTACCCACGCTTTGCGGGGAACCCCTCCAGAAGTATTGAAGTGCGTGACACAAAATATACCCCAGATACTATAACAAACCCCCACAGTCACCTTGTGGTTTACCTAGGAAGTGAAACTATGGTTACTAGCTCGTAGTCGGTGCTGAAGGGCTACAGTCAAAAGTCAGGGTTGAAAGTGTGGGCAGGTTATCAAATCCTAAAGCCTCAAAAGAATTGCCTCTCACAGAGGTATGGGTACGATTGAAACCTCCAATACAAAATATTTCCACTACATTCGGTCCAACTCTGGAGGGGAATATCCTTGGCTATTCCTTACGTGACCTCGTTTTTAACTCCTATGTTAGAGGAGATTCTGAACCAACCTATATGAAAAACTGGGTTCTACCTCCCTATCTCAGAGACTTATGTTTGTTTAGTGGCCTTGGATAAATTTACTCTCCAACTTGTGCCAATGCCCTAACCTAAACTTGTTGGTTTACCCTAGAAAAATGAAAGTATCTAAATAAGTTTTAGTTATGTGTTCATTTTAATATGCTTCTTTTACTCAAAAGGGGTGTGGATGAAACTTTGGTGATGTTTTAGACTGACTCCAAAGGAAATGCAATATAATAACACACAATCAGTTTCTTCAAATGAAAATAGATGTAACAACGCTTATGCAAGAAATTCTTTTCTTTTTCAGATGAAAACAAGAGTTTGAGTGCAAGATTTAGAACACCTAAAGATACAAATGCATGCCATGATGCAAAACTTGTACTAATGAATTATTTTCTATTTAAATAAAAAGGTTACCACTACCAAAATATAATGCAACTACCTGAATGATAAGTAAATACCTATTTTCTTGTAAATGAAAGGCAAGGGTTCAAGAAATGAGCAGTAAACAAACCAACATATATATTTTTTCTTTTTCGTTTACAAAAGAAAAAATAGGCACATGAATGCAATTTTTTTTTTCTTTTTGAAACAAAGAAGAAAGAAGGCAAAAAGACAGAAAGTGTTTAGCCAAGATGACACTGAAACGACAATGAAACTAGAAATGCAAACAAACAAGGTTTTTCTTTTAGTCTACCTAACAAACCTTATACTGAACAGTCTAAGAAAATATTTTAATATTTTATGTATATCAATTGTTCGGAACCTAACAAAGAGACACCAAACAGAGAGTCGGGACAGTCCAGGTGACTGATCAAACCAAGCATTCAACCCAGAAAGGAAGAGAAATTTAAAGAACTTCAACTTCACACAGGTTTGTTACTGTTACTAGAGCAACTCGCCGATATCCTAAAGATGTAGAGATGAAACTCACAGATGTACATGGGCTATAGTGATGAAACACATGGATATCCAGGTAAGGTTAGAAAATAAAGGGCCACTTAGAAATAGATGGATTCAAGACTTAGTAACAGGTCCCATGAGGCTAAAAAACTCGAAAAAAAACTCAAAAACTAACAACAAAAGACAACACAAGCAAGAAAGACACCTCAACCAAACTGACCCAACTAGGAGTATCCCTAGTGGAGTCGCCAATTCTGATTAACGGATTTGTTCCTTGCGATTGTGGGTCGTAACCATAACATAGCAATACTAAGTGAAATAGATAATCGTCTCCCCATAGTGACAAGCACACAAAAACAAAAGAAAATACTACTTTAATTAGGAGAAGGTAGGGATGGAGAGGAGAAAATAAGGTGCACCTTGTTCTCTCGTTTGATGTCGATCCTTGCTCCAATTCTCTGAAGAGCTCATGATCTTCTATTGGAATCAACCTGCAAGATAGATACAAAACTAGGGTTGCAGAAAAAGTAGTTATATTATCAAAAGCATGTGCATGTTATATGTCAGATTCAAAGTAAACATAAAGATAAATGTACAATGAATACAAATCTAGGGGAAAACAAGCTCTTTTATTACCAACAAGTGGAAAATGTAAGTTACAACCTCGTCTAGTCTTAGGCACCGTCTTGAAACCAATTGTCTAGGTTCCTCCAGAAATATTCAAGCATCAACTAAACCGATATGGACTTCTCTAAATGACCGAGATAGGGATAATGAGACACCCTATAGTCACATAAAAGGAGAAAGAAGATTTGGAAAAGAATTTTCTAGACTAAAGGGGATGTTGCTTAGAGAATATAGGGAAAGGAGGCTTTCTATATGCCAACAACATAACTTTGCACCAAGGGACTTGTTTTCTCCTCTTTATCCCTCTATGGTTTTTTTATATCTTCCCAAAGAGGTTTGGGGAGTTGAATTCCGTCATGTATGGGAAAGTGTCGTTGGGAAATGATCCCAACCAAAAAACACACTAAAAAACACGAGATTATTTTATTTTTCACCAAAAATGAGGACATTCGTGGGTTGCAGTGAGGAAAGGCGTGGATGTCTGCGTGTTGCACTAGGGAAATCCACAAATATTCTCTTAAGGAATGTTTTTTTTAAATTATTCTTCAGAGGAATTTTTAGTGAAAATTATAGCAAGCATTGGGAAGTGGTTAGGCCATGGAACAAAATCATAGGTGTGGCTTTTTGTGATATAAGAATAGGAAATAAATTCAGGTCTAGAAAATAATTTCTTTCCCAACCCAAGGCATTTTTTCTCATCATATGTGTCTGAAAATCCATGCAACAAATTTTAATTTGAAACACCCCTACCCTATGGACAATTCACCTAATACACAACCCCTAGACAAGTATTTAATGGTATTCTGAGAAAAGGATGAAGGGAAGGGAAGTTGGAAATTTGTACCCTAGAATTCATATTGTCCTAGGTTATTCATGATCTCATGTTCATAAAAAATTGAGCAGAAAGGTGGTTGAAAGTTTTCTTTGCAGAATATATCCAAGTGTTAAAAATGATATATATCACAACTTCCAAGTTATGACTAGAAATCATCATGAGGGTGTTGCAATGATACATCCATGGGTAGTTGTAATAATTCTATGACCTTATCATCTTCATGTTTCCAAACTTCTTAATCATAGAAGCATGTATACGTGTATTATGAAAGCAACAATTCTGTATTATTGATTTCAAAGCCATCATTGATATCATAAATGGGATATCCATTGAAATGAAAATAGCTCGTATCCCATCCACATCATCCAATGCATAGGATATCATCAATATTTTCAATTGCATCATCATGTTCATAATCAAGTTAAGGGTGTACTACATCCAAGGGTTCCTCCAAGAATTCATCACTTTCCAAGTCACATGAGGATGTATCATAGGAATCAAACACTTGGAAAGGAGTGAAACTGACCAATTTACCATCTTCTTGTGCAAGAGGGATGTAATTTTGGGTGATTTCATCTTTATCCAATGGGGGAACCAATATCGGTGTCTCACCTTCAAGAAAGACTTTTTGTTGGACCAAAGTTTCTACATGACATGCTTCATCAAAGTCTTCTTCTTCAACAAATTGATGAGATATCTCTTGTTATTCTTCAAAGAGTTGGTGAGTTTCCTCAAAATTATCTTCCTTAGGTTCTTTCTCTGGAGGTGTGTGATATTCAAGAATTTCATCTAAAGTATTCACAAGATAATGGGGCTCTTTATCAAGAATTTCTTGGTCTCCAACATGATCTTCATCATTTGTTTGATTATCTGTGGGGTGAGATTCATAAGGATCTCACACATTTGTATCTACCTCTAAATCATCGCATTATTCTTCTTCTATATCAAGTTCCAATATTTTGGTCAAGACAAAAGGTTGGTCTTGGTCTGGAGAATCCCCCTTACCATCATGCTTCATCATCAAAATGGCACATAGTGTTTTTACTATACAATATGCTTCAACGAGTTCTTTTTCCATTAAATTGGTGGTATTTATTTTATACTCTTCTCACTTGGTATCATACCTTTATCATATTTATTCACAAATTTCAATCACATGATGTACATCATCACAATGTTCAACCAATTTCTTGCAAAACTTGTTATCTTCTCTGATGTTTTCCTTCAACCTTTGATAGAATTATTCCCTTTGTTCTTGTCTTTCATGAGTTTCTTTCTCAGGGTCTTCTTCCTCTTGGAATATTTCTTCATATATTGAAACTTCATCATTCTCTTTCCAAAGGTGTTGTAGGCCTTACTTTTACAAATCGTCTAACACAATTGAACCAACATCTTCAAAAATTAGTCCCATATGCCAACTATTGATGAATTTTTCAATGAATATTTTGATGGAATGTATGATCTTTGCACCACAAGGATTTTTGAGCCTATCTCTCTGATTTAGTCCAAAAGATGAATAAAATAGTCTTATGAAGACATCACCATGTATTACATTTATTTATAAGGTGTACTTCAAAACTCTAACAACATGAGGAATGACTAAATATCGATTTCCATAAAATCTTGGACACTCGTAAATTCATTCCAGAGAAAAATAATTTGGGTATCCAGGAATATCTTCAATATCAAGGGAAGGATATTATTCATGAATTTACCTTAGTTCCATGATTCCATCACTTTATAAAAACATTTAAAATAGGATGACACCTTCCTATATGAGTGGATATGCCATAAGATATCTTCAAGCAAGGATCATCAAGGGATGGGAAATGGATTCTTCCATTAGTGGATTCGCTAGGTAATATTGGGGGATAAAGGCTTTGGGGAAATATTACCAAAGGAATTTCATAGGAATAATGACTCAATTCTCCCCAAAAACAACACCAAAATGTTATCACATGATTTTTACTTGTCCAAATCCCTCCACAATATTTCAATCTTGTGTAACTAGAAGTACTTGTCACTATCACTAGGAAAGTACTTCCCTCGTTTTAGTGAAAGAAAGAGGTCCAACACAAGGGATAATTCCCTAGTGACCTCAGGGGATCCTATAGAAATATTTTCCAAGCCTATGCCCCCTATCTTGGTCACTCATTGAGGTGAGATAGATACAGAAAGGTGAAGAGGTTTGGGTTGTTTTACAAGGTAATTTGTTAACCTGTATGAGACAAGAAACATTCCAATGCATATAATGATAATACCAAGTCAAATAAATGATTAAAACCCCTAGAACAGTAGATTATCAACAATAATGATTGTTTTTGTAAAACTGTAGCAGTGAATAAGTGTATACCAACAATGAGTCATTTATAACAACAATGAGAAAATTAGCCCAAAAAATCAAGAATTATATCTTAAAATTTATCCTTCAACAAGTAGAACAATATCCAATTTCTAATCAATGTTTCCAAGAAAGTTTTTCCACAATATTAAGAAAATATTTAGCAATATATACAAGCCTTAATGGTTGTAACATTCATTTATGACAACAACAATATTATCAATGATTCTTCAAAGCGTTAGAGTGTAATTGGATTGCCAATGATTTCATAAAGATAAACTAAGAGCGGGTTTAGAGAGAGAGAGAGAGAGAGAGAGAGAGAGAGAGAGAGAGAGAGAGAGATATATAAATANGAGAGAGAGAGAGAGAGAGAGAGAGAGAGAGAGAGAGAGAGAGAGAGAGAGAGATTTATAAATAATGCTAGGGTTTCAACCATCACTTGCAATCAACAAGACTAACATTGTTTTGTAAAATCTTTTCTTGAAGAAAATTTCACAACAGTCCCACAGTCCCACAATAGTCTTGGCACACAAAGGGATTCTTATTGCATTCAATATAAAAAAAATAAATGATTACATTTAGTGTAATTTATATTCTCAATCAATTTTCAACAACAAAAATAAACTTAGCAATAACAATATGATTTATTTACTTTTTCTGACCTGTGATAACCACGTTTTGGGAAACTGTCAATGCTCTGAAATGACCCATGGAAGACCCCACGATCTGTAGTTGATTTGGAATGTCTCAAGGAGAAATTTCAGATGAGGAATGCCAACTCAAACCCTTCAAATAATACACCAGCATTCAACAGTACTTGCAAAAAAATTATGGCAGTGATAGATAAGGTAGAAGAGATCATATTTATCGGTAAAATCTCCTTTAAAATATCCCCGTGATCTACAATTAATGGAACGACCATCATTTTAATATCCTATTATATAAAATAAAGTGGTGAAACCTTCTTTAATGATCCCCATGTCATACAACAATTGGTACATATACTCCTTAGAAAAACCACAATATGCAATAGATGGTACGACCCAAAAGAAGAGTGAGACGGTCTTCACAAGCCCCCACAAACTATGAAAATGCCACATGACTTAACAAAATGATGTAAAGTCCTTCTTAAAAAAATGAATCCAGTGAAATACCTATGCGATCTCTCCAACTTGACTGGGTAGGGTGTATTAGTCTCACCACCAAACCCAATCGCTCAAGGAATTTAGTGCCAGAGCCAAAAATTTCCAAGATCTCTCCAAGTCGATTTTTAGAAAAATTATAATGAATGATGAGAATGAGCTCCAATTGAAATTTGTATACTCTTTTTACTTTTCCACTCTAATAATTAGTTACAAGGTAACTTTATAAAATCCCCCTTTATTATTTCCCCAAATTCACTTTATATCACCTTTTAATTTAATTATTCAATATCACCTTTAAATGTTTCTTTTGCGCCAGGCTACATTAAATAATTAAATTAATTAATTCCCTTGCACCGACTATAGACTACGAGAATTAAATAGGTTATCAAGTCATCCTGGAGTGATCAATGGAAAAGGGACATTACAATCCTCCCTTATGATGTTTATTTTCCTCAAGCAAATGCAAGTTGGGGTGCTGCAAAATCTGATATCCTTCAGGAATCAACACCAAATTCCCCTCCTCATCCAACATGGATAACTCTATTGAAGAAGCAAATTTATTTCCTAGTGCCTTCTTGAGACATGATACATGAAAAACATTGTGAATATTACTCCCCCTTGGTAGATCAAGCTCGTAAGATCCTTCTCCAACTCGTCATATTACCCTATGCGGACTATAAAAGAATGGTTTCAACTTCTCTACACCACTTGTCTTCATTGAATATTGTCTGTAGGGATGAAACCTTAAGAAGACCAAGTCTCCTACCTCAAAACTACGCTTAACCCTATGTCTGTCTACATACATCTTCTCTTGATTATCAGAAACTTGTAGGTTATTCTCAAGGGTCTTAAGGATACCTTGGCTCTCCTATATCCAACACTTATCTTTTGGAGCCATGTTATCCCCAAAATCCAAATACATAAATGAATAAGCATCATAGCCATATAATTCTTAGAATGGGGTCATACCAATGGACATATGGTAAGTGGTATTGCAACAATTTTCTCCCAAATGTAACCACTTAATCCATGAATTTTGTTGTCCTGAAACATGGTTATGCAGATACCCCTCAACCCATTTTTTCACAATATTTGTTTGGACATATGTTTGAGGGTGATAACAAGTACTAGGAGTCAAATTTGTGCCAACCAATCTGAACAGATCTTTCCAAAATGCACTGAGAAATATGTTTTCATGATCACTGACTATGTACTTAGGCAATCCATGGACTCTAAACACCTCTCTGAAAAACAACTCTTCCACCTACATTGTATTATACTTTGATTAAATTACGAACAAGTGAGTGAAATTGTTCAACCGATCAACAACTACATAAATGCAATCCTCACCATGCACCTTTATTAGACATGTAATGAAATCCATCGACACACTCTCCCACTTTTGTTATGAAATAGGAAAAGGATGTAGTAATCCTGCTAGATGAGTATGCTATGACTTGTCTTCTGACAATTCATGCATTCCATCACATATCACAACACATCACCCTTGAGTCCCTTCTATGAGAACCTCTCTCTGATCTTCCTGTAGGTTTTTAAGTATCCATGGTGCCCTACCAATGGTGTATCATGGATAGCCCTCATAATATTCTCCTTATGTGTGGACTTAGGAAATAAATATATTCATTCATTGTAGAAGATAATTTCATCCACCACTTGTACCTGTCATCCTGAATGTGACCATCCATCAACTCACAAGAAAACTTATTATTGGAATATTCCAAAAAAAATTGGGACTTCCAATCAGTTGAAACCTCTGTAATGTAACACCTTATTTCCCCCAATCTGTAATTAATCATAAAATAGGAATTCCCATGCTAAGGCATGTGGACAATGTAAATGTATTATTGTTTGAGTTGGCAATAATTGACTGTGGGGGTGAAGCCTTAAAAGTACTAGTCATGATATCACTAGAGGAAGAATGTGAAAACTATACGAGAGGGTTCATTATATCAAATAATCCAAAATTTCCCTTGAGGTGGATGATAAACCTCCTTCGGATCCCAAGGAGAGAAATCAGTTAATGAATAAAGGACCAGTGGTTGAATTATCAACCACCCCCATGAATGGGAGCATGGTCTAGCTGTAGAACATCACCCCAAAGTACCACAGGTTCTGGCAAACCAAGTAGACCCAAGCTTCCTTCTGACAGAAGAAATGTAAGATACATACACATGGGAACGAGAAAGAGAAGGGGCAGGAGAGAAAATGAGGGCGCAAGCTCGTAAGGGATATGCACGGATCTCTCCAGGGGATAATGAATAGAAGGTCATGATCTTGATGCCGAGTGAGCATATGATAAACCTCGCCGAGGCCATAACATAGAGAAATCTCTAAAATTTGCAGAGAACAGAACCCAAGTGGAAGCTGAACAAAGAAAGAATCCTTGAGAACTGCTAGATTTCCCTGGTTATATCATGGTTTGGCATGGGGGTGGCCAGAGTGCTAAGAGTGAATTCCTTTGAGCCTATGGTAGTGTGGAAGGTTGAACACCCACAGTTAGTTAGTTGGAGGCAACCTATAATAGATAAGTATTCTCCTACCCTGTGTAATTGAGTTGTAACTGTGTATTGAAATTGGATATAATGTGAATGTTTTTAGAAATGTGCATGATTTCTTAATGGATATATTGTATCCCTTCTATTTCTGCTTGGTTGTGTAATTAGGAAAGTAAGAAATTATATGGTTCGGGCATAGCTTGTTCTCATAAATGCTTGCGTTCCGTGGTGGCTTAAGCGAGAGCCATGAACTGTGAGTTCATCAACCTTAGGTATAGTTTCATGTACGCATGTCCCTCCGATCATTCCAAGTACCTTGGAGGACGAACTGGATTAAGCTCATGAGAGGTAGTGCAAATACGCACAGGATCTCTGCGAGGCTAGTAGAGATCAAGAACCACTCAAGTCCTAAACTTGATGAAGGAGCACAAGAGATGTGCATAAGACCCCTCTAAGTGATTAAGTCCAGGAGAAAGAGTGCAACGCTCTTAAGTCCTTCATAACTGACGAAACTCAGGAAGGATAGAGAGTTTTAAGTATCGAAAAGGAACATCCTTTCGATTTGAGAGATGAATGAATGAAATCCGTTCGGGAGGTTCCAAGGTTTGTCATGACCATCATATTTGAATAAGGAGTGCAGGCGTTAACGCCTCGACTCCTTCAGTCCTCGCAAGTTCGACGAATTGAGTGAATCTGTCGTAAGGGAGGTAAAACCTCCAACGTCCAAAGTCACGAAAGGATCTGGACCGTGGGTCTCTGGATCCTTTGGGGTCCTTCTTGACCGTCCGATATACAAGATCGAAGATTCGCGCTTCGGGAGAATTGTGAGTTGGAGTGGCCAAAATCTCCGATGTTCGAGGTCGCAACATGAACTGGATCGTATATCTAAGAATATATCATGACCATCCTTGACCGTTGGATTGGCGATATCGGGGATTCGCACGTCGGGATATTCGCACGTTGGCATGACTAAAATGTTTGAAACCTGAAAGTTGCAATGTGATCTAGACCGTTGGATCAAGGAAGGTCTTAGACCATCGATATGACACAAGAATATTATCGCAAGAGTATGTGGAAACTCGAAATCACCTAAGAACCAAGCTCGGAAGAGATAAGCACAAAGTGTGCCAGGAGGGCCACCAAAAGTCTTCTAAGGAAGTAGAGGATCAAGTTCCCTTAGAACTGAGTAAAGATTCAAAATCTTAGGAGGGATAGTGTTTCCAAAATGCAGGTGAGACCCAAGGTCACAGGGCTCACAGAGGAAGCAAAGGTCGAGGCCTTTGAAGCATCGAAATCTTCCAAGTCTGGGAAGAAAGGTACCAAAGCTCAGGAGCAGGAGCACAAAAACCGTCAAATAAGATGCAAAGAGAATATCTAGACCATTGAACTTCACATCTAGGCACACATGAGTGCACGCGGAGAAACATATCTGAGCTGTCGAATCTGGCGTGTGGACCAACAGTCGTTAGATCCAAAGGAAGGTGCACGAGACAAGTTCTGAAATCATCGGGACCGTCCGTTGTCAAGGAGGGAATGTGGCAAAACGTCAACATTTCTCTGATTCGCACGTCGGGAATATTTAAGGCAAGAGTCATGGAAACTCGAAAAATCTGAACTCGCGAAATTGATCCTAGTCGTTGGTGCTAGGAAGGACACATGGTGAAAGAACAACATTTCATTGATTCACACATTGGGGATTTCAAAGGCAAGAGTCGTAGAAACTCACGAAGTCTGAACTTGCGAGATTGAACACAGTCGTTGGATTACGGGAGGATCATAGACCGTTGATATGATGCAAGCGTATTTCGAGAATTCGGGTATCGGGAGGAACGAAGAAATATGTCTCAAAAAATCCTGAAACACGAAGTCCCTATTCGAGCAAAAATACGTGGGCCGTTAGACCTACGAGGTAGTTATCCCGATGTTGACCACTTCGGGAGAATAGAGGTTTAGTAACGCCAAAAATATCGAAGGTCAAATTGCTGAAGTTCATCCTAGCCATTGGCGATAGGAAACACGGGGTGTTGGATCCTTCACTTCAGGGTTTAGTGTACTAGGAAAAATGGATTGTGTGAGTAAGAACCCCCGAATGTCAAAGTTACGAAGTGCCAAAATAGCCGCATGTAGTCTTGGTATTCGGTCATTGCATATGATCCTATGCGAAGGTCATTGAAGGAAAAGGGGCTAGGCCTTGACCTCTCAATTAGAGACCATTAAAAGAAAGGATTCGTCCTTGTAAGGAGAAGGAAAATTTTATTTATTTATCGTCCCATCGTGGGTGTGTTACATGTAAGGGAACATGCAATTGGTTTCCTGGAAAGGGCATAAACAAAAATGTTTTTCTTTCCCTTCACATATTTAATGTCAAAATCATAAGCATGTATCTTTTTGACCCACTTCTACTAACTCTCATTTAGATCCTTCTGTTCCAGGAAATACCACAGAATATTTTGTCAGTCCTAACCACAAACATTCTACCTACCAAAAACTATTTGAACTTCTCCAAGGCATGCATAATGGCAAGCATATCCTTGTCATAGATGGAATAGACTCTCTCAGGGCCCCAAAGATTCTGACTCTCAAATGATATCAGATATTTGTTCTACTTAAAGAAAGCTACTCTACCCTCACCCAAAGCATCACACTAAAGAAAAAAGGTCTGAGTCAAATTAGTAAGTGCCAATACTGGACAAGTTCTCATCATCTCCTTGATATTTTCAAATGCCTTTTGAGATTCCCCTATCCACATAAAATCTCCTTTCTTCATGAGATCTGTCAATAGTGCACCCAACTGAAAAAAAACCCTTAAAAAAGCATCTGTAATAAGTGCACAATCTATAAATCCCACACAACTCTATAAGGGTCCCAGGAGGTGGCCAATCCAATATGGCCTGTATCTTCTCCTGATGCACCCGCACACCTTAAGCATTGATCACATGGCCCAAATAAAAATCTTTGTCATGCAAAATTCACATTTAGATGCCTTGGCATATAATTAATGTTCCCTCATAATGCTCAATACCTCCTCTAACTTCCTCAAGTGACCCTCCCATGTCCTGTTGTATATAAGGATATCATCAAAGAACACCAAAAGAAACTATCATATTTTCTTGTTGAAAATGTGGTTCATGCAAGACTGGAAAGTTGCATGCGCACTGGTCAACCCAAAACACATGAACAATAACTCATAGTTCCCATAATGGCATTTGAAAGCATTCTTGTGAACATCCTTCTCCCTGACCCTGATTTGGTGATATCTCAATCGAAGATCAATTTTCAAGAAATAGACCGCCTCATGCAACTCATCCAACATCTCATCAATCCTCGGAATATGATATCTATTTTTTTAGTTTTTTTATTCAGGTCTTGATAGTCAATATACATCCTCATATTTATATCCTTCTTCTTAACCAAGACCATTGAAGAAGTGAATCGACTTGAAATGGGTCTAATATTCCCCCATATCTAACGACTCCTTGATGGTCTTCTCTATTTCATCCTTGAACTTATTTGGGTCCCTCTAAGGATTATATATCATCGCTTTGGCCCCTTCTTATAACTCAATGGTGTGATCGAAACATTTGTAATGAGGTATCCCTAGAGGAATATCTCCAAAAACTTGATCATGTTTTCCCAATAATGATTGAATGTCTACATGATAAAGATGGATGTTGTTTGAAGAAGTCTTAGATGTAATCAGACACTCTACTACACAAGTTATATCTCTATGCCTGAATATTCTTTCTATCCACTTGGATAAAAAAATATTAGGATTCACATTGGCCATACCCCTCATAACCACCTTCTTACCATCCATTGCCTTGAATTCTAGGTCCATTTTCTGGTAGTTTTGAGAATTTTTTCCCAAGGAATAAAGCCATTGAACACCCAAGATGACATTAGTGACTGTTAGTTCAACTACATAAAATTCATCTGTCACTGTGTAGTTTCCTAATGTCACATCTAACCATGGAACCTTTTGTGTGCATTCCATACCATACCCATCAACTACCACTACACTAAATCCCTCAAAGTCATTTGTAGAAATGCATCTCCTAGCCACCAGAGCCGAGTCAATGAAGTTGTGGGTTGCTCTTGTTATCCCAATTTTGTGGATAACTAAGGAGATTATGTCTTAAGGACCTCAGGTTTCATATATGGAGTGTCGAGAGACTACATTACCAACAATACCCTTTTGCAGATATGGAATGCCCACTCACCACCACAAATGATCACATATTTTCTAAAATTGTTAAACTGATTACAAATATGTTGAAAAAGGACAGTGGGGTCAAATGGACGACTGAAGATAAAGAATCCTTCGAATGCATCAAGAAAACGATAGGAGAAGCACTGGTGCTGGCCAACCTAAACTACATGAAAGAGTTCCTGATATTTTCATTCGCATCCGAACATACTATCGTAGTCATTCTCTTACAGAAGAACCATGAAGGTTTCGAGCAACCGATAACAATTTTTAGTAAAATCCTCGGAGATGTCGAGTTGAAATACGATATACTGGAAAAACAGGCATATGCTATGGTGAAAGCCCTCAAAGCTTTCAGAACTTACGCATTTCATTCCAAAATTATTGCCTACATACCAACCATCTCTGTTAAAGATATAATGGTTCAACCATATAATGATGGAAGGAGGGGTCGATGGCTAGCTAAGATTCAAGAATTTGATCTTAAAGTAAAACCAACTAAACTCATAAAAGTTCAAGGCCTGGCTAAGTTATTGTCTGAATCAAATTTTAGAGAGCTCAGGATAAATCATCTGCAATCTTACGAAGAACTTCCAAACATAACAGAATTCGATGATCAGACACCAGCAACTCAGATCCAAGAAAAAATTTCCTCCTCTGCTTGGTATGGCAACATAGTTTCATACCTTCTGACTCTTCAGTGCCCAAGTGATATGATTCCTTCTAAGGCGAGAACATTGAAGTTGCATGCATTAAAATATTGCATCATCGACAACCAACTGCATTGGAAGGATCCCCTAGGATTTTTACTAAGATGTCTGATAGAATCCGAGACGAAGAATGTTATAAATGAGTTTCATGAAGGGGTATGTGGAGGTGCCTGGAGGGAAACGACCTATAAAATCCCGAGAGATGGATACTACTGGACGAATTATTTACAGACATGAATACTAAAGTCATAGCCTATAACTCCTGTCAACTATTCTTAGGCAAGCAAAATCTTCCCGCGCTACCATTGATTCCAGTCAAGACAGAAGCTCTGTTTCAACAATGGGGTCTGGATTTTATCGAAGAAATCCATCCACACTCTAGTGCACCACATAAATGGATTCTAACCACCACATATTATTTCACTAAATGGGTAGAGGCCATTCCGAAATGAAATTCTATAGATTCAGTGGTGATCATTTTCTTAGAAGAAAACATTTTATTAAGATTCGGCTGTCCCCGGAAGATAATCACGGATAATTCCCAATCCTTCAAATCCATGGAGATGGTTAGTTTTTGTCAAAATTACAGCATTGTACTAGGAAATTCCATGACCTACTGCCCCCAGGGAAATGAATTAACCGAGTCATCAAATAAGAGCCTAATCACCATAATAAAAATGGTGCTAATTGAAAATAATAAAGCCTGGCATGTTCATTTGAAATACGCTTTGTGGGAAAATCACATCGGCACTAAGAAATCGATTAGAATCTCTCCTTTCCAAATGGTGTACGGTATTGATGTGGTCCTCCCCATAAATATCACTCTACCTGTGATGAATATTTGGAAAGACGCGAAGGAAGAACCAAATGATGTTACCAGAAGAATAAACCAGTTAGTTGAAGTCCAGCAAAATAGGGCTGAGGTGGATGAGAAACTTCAGAGATATAAAGATAATATGAAAGCCCTGTTTGATAAAAAATCTAAATATAGGGAATTTCTTTCTGATGACCTAGTTTTGAAGTGGGATGATATAAAAGAAGATGCAGGAAATCACGGTAAGTTTGATCACATCTGGTTTGGACCTTTCAGGATCGTAGCTTCTGAGAGAAAGAATTCATTATTATTAGAAAACCTTGACGAGAAAGTCCTTAACGCCCCCATCAACGGGCATTACCTGAAACACTTCATGGAATTTTCATATCCCAAAACACCATTGTACATACCATTTTGATTTTCTTGTTTTGATTTACAGGTTTTCATTTCTTTGGTAAGTTTTTGATTTTACTATAGATAAGATCAATTTTATTGATTTCATAAAAAATATATATATATAAAAAACACGTAACACATGTCGTTTCTTTTTCTACAAGGGTTTTGGAATTTCCCATGTTTATTTTCATATATAATACTTACCGATAGTCGAGGGATAAAGATATATCAGAAACCGACAATCGTGTTCTAGAACAATTAGTTTTCTCATGAAATATGTGATAAATTAATAATGGTTGCTTGAGCATACAAATGAAATCCAAGGTATGAAATTCTATGATCATTATTGTTCAAACAAAGATGCTAAAATAAATCTTATAAAATCTAAATAAGGTTGTACTCATTTAAAAAAATGGTCACCTGATCAAATATTAGAAAAAATCCAAAACTCCGAGTCTTCGAATCAAATGAAAATAATACGAAGGTAAAAAAGAAAAAGAAAATAAGAATAAAAGAAACTTGCTAATCATGAAGTAGGTTTGAGTGGAAGTAAGATCCATTTCAAAACCTCTAAATTTTTGTTCCATTCGACATCTATCATATTTGAAATCTTTTATTCTATCTTGATTTGCACTCCTCGACCTTAAATCTCCATAAGAAGACAAAGTTCACCTTGACTCGGGAAGCCTAAAAAACTAGACCTTCAAAACGAGAGTACGCGAAAATTTTATGATTCCTCTTATTTTAACTGAGAGAAAGTATGTCTAGGCTAATCCTGACTACTTTAGCCCTTCTATCAGATTTAAACTGATTAGTTTCTCTCAAGGAAAGTCCCTAGAAATTAAAATATTCTCGTGATAACTTCCCTGTAGGCAAAGGTGTTTTGAAGGTCAGGATAGGATTAGCCCAGAGTAAATCAAAGTGAGTTGATAGACCTTCACTGCTAAATTATAAACAGATATTATCCCTTGTATTATACATACAAATTGATTGTCTGCACTTCAGAAATATTAAACTATAAGATGGATGGTGAAAGGAAATTCAATGGGAAATGTAGATAACTTCACCGAGGTACTGAACAAGATCGTTGGCAGTGAAGCAATGTCTATGATATTTACAAGGTTGTTATACATGTATATAATGTACTCTGGTAGATAGTTCTCTTTTCAACAAGATTTACATTCTAAACCAACAAGGGACACCCCCAAACTAAATTGTTAAATTTACTCTACCTTGATGCGAACAAAATCGACCATTGTTTGATAACTCGGTTAAAGTTGTTTTGATTATCTTAGACAGACCCAAAATCAGTTTCAGGAAAAAGAAAGCTATAAATATCCTAAACTCGAGATTGGTGAATGATCAAGGTTTTGAAAGTTTTCTGATATACGGCTGAAGTCTAATATCCTTGTGTATGTTTTCTCAAAGGTGTTTCCCAGAAACCCAACGATGACTCCATTAACCCAATAAAGGCACTTGGTCTACAATTCTTCCATGCCTTGTAGGGAGACGCGATCCCCAGATGGAGCCTATGTTGGAATGCTTTTAAAATTATAAGCCTAAAACTTTACCCTATTTCTTTTTACTTCATCTCAAAATCGAACTCCAATAATAAATCATTTTTGTCTTCTATCCTTAAGGAGTACACATGGTCCACCGTCGATCCAATTCTCTAATCGATCAAACGATCCCTTTTTCCCAAACGTTTTGGAGCCGCCTGAATGTTAAAAGGGTCAAGCCTCTAGAAACTTGTTTCGTAGTTTTGGGTTTCAGAGTTTCACGATTTAGGCGTTTCACCATGTAAAAACTCCAAAGTCTCGATATTTGAAAGGTGTTCAAAGGGTCTTAGTCATTGTACATGTATACCTTCCTAAGATTTGACACATCATTACGAGTAGTGGCATGTCCAATCATCCATAAAGTCAGTTTGTCAACATATAAAAGGATAAATACCTAAAAAGAAACTAAAACCCAATTAAAAAAATCAAATGGTAGTTTCACACTTTCGGAGTTCGAGCATTCGCCATCTATCATATTCTAAAATAACGAAGCCCGAACTCTCGAAATGCCTTAAGCATTAAGCATGGTTAATTAAATATTAAAGACAATTAGAAAATAATTAATCCCTGCGTGATTTCGAGTTTCAGAAATCATATATCAAACTATCATCGGATATCCAGAGGTCCGAAAGCCCGAACAAAATTAAGGTTAAACATGATCAATTAACGGGATAAACACTATTATCTTGTGTTAATTTTTTGTTGAATCGTAAATCAGGAAAATTCAAATGTTTTTTGTCAAATATTTTGATCGGGAACCACCAGACATTAATGACATTAATAATCGATCTACGACAATCATTTCAAACAAGATCTCAGATCACCACCTAAATATTTTCATTAAGGAAAGTGAATGTATCGTCCGTAAAGTATTTGTAACTCCACACATTTAAGGGGAAAGGGATATTGAAGTTTGAATTTCATTTGCGTGCAAGTTTTAGCAAGATAATAAATTTGCACATTTCTGGTAATAGGTAACAGAGTTATGATCTCGTGATATCATGGCTCCATGGAAAACAACTAAAGCGTCCGGTGAAAGCTCAAACCCGAACACAGACATCCTCTCAGACAATTCACCTAGAACCATAGATACAGTGAAAAATTGGATGCAGGTATTCGATATTCTGCAATATGAATTGATCAATTGCCTAGATGATTCTGACAACGAAGTGACTGAAACTCAGGCTATGAGATACAAATATGTTACTCAATCAGAGCTGCATAAAATAGTAACATGACCTAGGATCATGCCTTATAATGACATGATTGGTTGGGCATTGGAAAACGTTGACATCTCAACCAGGAGCATCTGCAATTCACAAAAAGTTGCAGTTGGGTCTTTTCGACCAGATCATTTCCAGGTGATGTACAAATTATCCCCAGTTCCCAATTACATTTATAATGCCACTTTCCTAACGGACTTCGACAAAAAAGAATGCGTGCAATATGGAAATAATTTACCTGACTTGATCAAGGATTGGTGCTCACGTCCTGAGAATTTTAGAGCAAACACTCATGGTGTATATTTTGTTTCCTCATTAGAGCCTCACATGATGTATGCAACAATGATGCTATGTAGACTTTTCAGGAAGGAAAAATCTGCTCATTTTTTATTACCATGGGTACCAATCATGCATACAGCAGCAGAGGGGTACTCCTTCGATTGGGCCAAAATATTATCTGACAATTTGGTTAGGTAAATCATAGAATATCAGTCATAGAAATAAAAAGGGAAACCTGCCCCATTTTACATGTCGGCATACATCATGTATGTCATTTGTTTTATGACGCCATTCCCTTTGATGGGTTGGAGATGGACTCCGACTAGTGTTGAACCAATACATTTCTTTCACTCCAAGCTATGGGAGGATAAAGAAAAAGATTTATTCTACGAAATATGCAACTATGTGGTGGTGTCGATGCATATCGCTATATACAGTTTCCCACCTCCCAGGATTTCAGACAAGATAGTGACCAACCTGGGAAAAATAGTTGATTGGTACATTGACGAACATTTCTCTTACATCAAGGTTTTTGGATGTTCCATTCCTCCGCATGCCTTACCAAAGTTTCTACCATATTGATTGGTGTGCCGAGAGGTAGCACATCAAACTGTGCTAGGAGGAATCAGTAAAGAACTAAAGGTATCGTAGAAAAAGGTATGGCCTGCCTTTCCTTTGCAGGTTGGTATGTTCTCACTGTTAGATTTTGGGCATTCAAAAGTAGAGGTCGCGACCTTAGAAGACATTAAGCTTGTTAATATTGAATTCAATAAACACGATCCTGAGAAGATCATGGGAAATCACATGGCTCTTTACAATCTAAAAATATACGAGCATGAATATTCCCCACAGGATGAGATATTCTGAGGAGCAAGATCTTATCAGGAAGTGTTGACCCGAGTCCAAACTCTGGCTCTAGAGAAATTATCTGAGTTCTATAATTTTCAAAGACACCGAAGAAATAGCCTACCTAAAGTCTTGCAGGGAGAAATCCAGACACCTTTGTCTACACAAGAGATTGAGACTGAAGGTTTAGAAACAAGAAGCTCCAGTGGACAAGACACTCAGAAAATTTTGGAGAAAATTGATGTTTTGACACATAAAGTAAATGCCACATCACCTAATTCACTTGGTAATCAAACTAAAGCTCAAGTTGAATCTTTGTCAAATAAAGGAAAGGAAACACCATCATCCATACCAGATAGATCGGCCACTAACAAAACAGGGAAACAACCATCCACTGATATAAGAAGCCCTATCCAATCTATCACTTTTTTACAGTCCAGTAGGGGGAACCCAAATGCCAAAGTCATATATATAGAGGATCTCACTCCTATTTCGGTTGAAGAAATGCCCCCTTCCAACTTATTCTACAACAAGAAGAGGAGGGTTGTAGTAAAAAGAGAAATGCACCAAAAGGAGGGTGTAACTGTCAAGAGTCACAAAGTTCTATATGATGGTCAGGCCTTAACGGAGGCAAAATTTTCTATGGAAATGGCAGGCACATTGGGAGATTTTGCCACAACAAATCATTGTTTAGTTGGGAATCTAGCAGAATAGATGAAGCAGTAGGATCTATTGGTAAAAGTTGCAAAACCAAATAAAGACTATGGAACAGAGTGCGAGAAATGAGATGAATATGGGTTTTGAGTAGATCAGATCCCGTGACAGACAAAAAAATTAGCAACTAAAAATCAATCTTGATGAAATGCATAAAAAATCACAGGCAAGTAGAGAACTGGACATTCAACAGGGAGAGTTGGTCAAACAAATACAGGCTAAAATAATCTTGATCGAGAACACGGCAGTGGATATGGTGGTTTTCCAAGCCCAGACATTAGAGGTGCATGAGAATATGGAATAAGCGCAACAAAACTTTTTTACTAAAGTAGAATTTGTTCAAAACTATTATCGGGTGGTAGACCATTCTTTAAATAACATTTACATAAAGGAGAGAGAGGCCATTGTAGCTCAATATACATTCCAGGAGACATTTTATCAACAACAACGGATGAAGTAGCTAGGGTCACTAGATTATCTCTTTCAAAGAAAACTCGAGGTGATATAATACTGAAAACCTGGGAGGACAACCTAGTTGAGAGTAAAAGGTTAGCCTGGGAAGTGAAGAAAGCTTGTGAAGAATAATTTTATTCACTCGACATAGAATCAATGGTCCTTGAAATAGATAGTATCTCTGAAGCCCTGGGGAAAATTGATATAGCAAGAAATCAACTTAATTCCAAGACAAGCATGGAAGAAGCCCGAGCCACAATCCAGCAATTGAAACAAATTGACATTATCCAACTTAATAAGTGGATAGTCAATCCTAGTCTGCGGCTACAATCTATATCTTTAGAAGCCAGGATAATGGAGGATAGACTGCCTCACATATAAAATAAGTTATATACTTTTGAGGCGAATGATACAACAATGCCTTCCAGGTTGGTGGTGCAGTTCTTAGGCAGATGTGTTCAATGTGTTGAGCTAGGGAGAGCCAACACATCAGGAAATAAATGAGACAACATGTGCATATTATTTACTCAAGTCATGATTAGAGGCCAGTTGTTTTTGAGCTGGTAGACAAGAAGAAGAAACGTCTCTACCAGTAGGAGAAGAGACAAAGAGGATGCACATGAAACTCTTCAAATTTTACATATTGTAATATTTATGTTTTTGAATTATGAGAATTCCAACTGCTTAGGGTTGAGATCATTTTTTTATAAATACATAGTTTGAAGACTTAACACAAGCTGCTTCTTGCTAAATGTAATAGAGAGAACTCTCCTTTTATGAGAATTAATACAAGTGCAAACAGTGATTCCAATTTTTGTGCAGTTTGAGTTATGTTTTCCTTTTGTATTCCATATCTCTAGTTTTCTTTATGTTATTCCTTGAGAAATGAGTGTTTGCAATTTAGTACTACTGCTACTGCAATCACATTAAATCGGTTGCTTGATAAGCAATAATTTTTTCCTATGTATTTGCTTTAAGTAAATACAAGACATGTGATCTACTTGGATTACTATATCTTATATCCTTTCAAAGGTGCATTCTTTATTTTCTTCTACTGTGAACAAGGTAAGATTCATCTTACATTGATGTCTCATTTTGTTTAATAGTTTTGTAGTTTTCCCTCACATCACTTGATTTTATAAATCGACTCAGATGAAAAATTAAGTCCTCTGTCATGTTCTGTCATTATTTTCACACAAGGATTAATTCTTATATAACTAACGGAATAAAAATCACCTTTCAAACAAAATCCTTTATATTCATGATGCCTTGGCATTACCCTTTGAGCCTTAAGTGAAATCTTAGGAACAACAATAGGTAAAATTATTCTAGATGGATAGTACATGTCGTGTCATTTCTATTGGTATGTGGAACATCACATAACTCCTCACGATTAGAGAGTTATGGCCATGTGAAGTTGGAGAACCCTCATGAGTCATCTAGAAGCCCCAAAAGGTCAAAGTAGTCAAAGTGTTTTCAAAGAAAAAATATTTAAATAATAAAATGAAGTGATGAGTGTACTATAAGTCAAAGAGGATGCAAAAGAAATTATTTAAATAATAAAGTTAATGGATAACTTACTAATTATGGAAAGTGGTTAAGTTAAGTGGACAAGTGGTTATAAGTGGGTTAACCATAAAATAAGGAAAGTGGGTTAAGATGGTTAGAAGGTAACCCCTTGAAAAAGATACATAAAAGTATAAATAAGAGGCAAGGGTGTCTTATTCAAAACACTCTTGAATATCATTGAATATCTATTTTTGTGAAAGGTTATTTGGGCAGGTATTATTGATAGACAAAAATTGCAGCAGAAAAAGTGTGGCAGGAAAAGTGTGGCAGAAAAAGTGCAGCAAAAAAAGTGTGGCAGGAAAAGTGTGGCAGAAAAAGTGCGGCAGAAAAATTGCAGCAGAAAAAGTGCGGTAGAACTGCGACAGAAAAAATGCAGCAGGAAAAGTGTGGCAGAAAAAGTGTGGTAGAAAAAGTGTAGCAGGAAAACTGCAGAAGAAAAAGTGCGGCAAGAAAAGTGTCACAGAAAAAGTGCGACAGAAAAACCGCAGTAGGAAAAGTGCCACAGAAAAATCGCAGCAGGAAAAGTGCGGCACAAAAATCACGACAATAAAACGGTACAAGAAGAAAAAAAAAGGTACGGTTCTCATATGTGTAGTGTTGAATTTATTAATCAAGTTGAGGGTTTGCCTTGTAAATATGTTGGATTCCCTCTTGGGAGTTTATGGCTTGTTGTAGAGTTGACCTAAGGCATATCTATTGAAGTTTAATATTGGTTCATGTTTGAGGGATTTTGGTTGAGGTATGTTTTTGAAGTTATTAGTACAGATAGAGGTTGTATAACAGTGAGGTTCTAGCACATGGTTTTATGTACAGACTTGTGGTATAGTGTTTGAGGTATATGTTATCAGATCAGATTTGGATGATGAAATTAATGAGGGCTTTTGGTTGAGGTACATGTTTGG
Organism: Picea engelmannii; assembly: GCA_009831015.1. Taxonomy (NCBI): domain Eukaryota; kingdom Viridiplantae; phylum Streptophyta; class Pinopsida; order Pinales; family Pinaceae; genus Picea; species Picea engelmannii. Next base: position 1,254,261 of record ML776569.1, read on the forward strand.
TACATGGTTGAGACAAGTAGTTGATGAGTTGGAACATACATGAGGTGTATAGTTGATGATGTTGGTACATCTTGATGAGTCATATTTTATGTGTATTTGATGCATGATTGGTACATATTTGGTGCATGGTTGATGCACTCATTGATGGTACAGGTTTAGGTACAGTTTGGTGCATGGTTGATGCACTCATTTATGGTACATGTTGATTATAGGTTCTTGTGACAGGTTATTTGTACATGTTTGATGCATTTTCTTATGGTGCAGGTTGAGGTACAAGTTGGTCTTGGTACATGTTAGCACAATTTATTGGTATAGGTTGTTATAGGTTGATTACAAGTTGATTGGTACAGGTTTACAACAATATATCTCACATTGATAGTGTGGCAGTGGTTCCATCATTCTACTTCTACATCAGGGAGGTTAGACATGGCAAGGACAGATGGTTGTAGCCACCTTCTGGTTGTATCCGGAGAACATAGGGGGTTGTAGCCTCCTTCTGGTTGTAGACAGAGAATTGGGGAGTTAGAGCTTCCCTTAGGTTGTAGCCTGAGAAGCTAGGGGGTTGGAGCCTCCTTCCAGTTGCAGCTAGAAAACAAAGGAAGTTGGTGCTTCCAATGAATGTAATTCTTAAAGACATATAAGAAAAAACATTATGTGGTTTTCTCCCGCTTTGGGTTTCCACATAAAACACTATTGTATTGTGTATGTGTGTGATTACTCATTTGTTCATTTTTTATGTACTCTGCAACTATTGGATGATAATGCTACATTGATATAACACTTACATTTTATGGTGAAAAAGGATTAAATTGCTCTATTACTAATTCACCCCCCCCTCTCAGTATCCAACAACGTCCATGTAAATTAGGGTTTTATTTGTGCAAAAGTGAAATTTTAAATGAATTGTTTAATATTGATTCGTTAAGGGGGAAGGATTAGGGTTGTTGACCCCCAATATTGTGGTTTACCCCTTAATTTGTGGACAAGTCACCTTGGTGACACTTTGTATAAATAAGAGATCATAAGATCTCATTCCAACATAACTCTCCCTCATTGTGAGAAGTATTGGTTTGAAATTTTCACTACACTTGGATCTATTTGTCTCTTGTGCACTTGTTTATGACTATCTTAATTAATGGTTGATGGATGAGTGAGGCTCTAGCCTTGGATGATTTTTTTATAGCTTTTATGGTGGATTATCTTGACATCTTTCTTGATTTTGGTATGGTCTTCTACTCTTATGCTATCATTCTTTTCAAGTAAAGGATTGTTGTTCTTGGATATAGGTTGTAAGTATAAGGGCATACACCCCCACCATAGTCTTCATCATTTAATTGCTTCATCTTATTGATTAAAAAAGGGTTTTCTCAGAGAAGTATAAGGGCATACACCCTCTTAGCTTAAACCCTAGCTAGAGAAACTTGCCTTGGGAAGTAAAAGGGATTACACCCCCAAGGAGGTATTTTATCTATATATTACTTCATTTCACTCCATTAACCCAATAGTAAAGGCACTAGTCATATATTTTTTGCATTGGATATATAAAATCATTTCCTTGGGAAACACAAAATTTTATCTTTTGAAAGGTTTCTTGCTTGAAGTTGGTTTTCCTCATTGAGATGAGTCTTCCCCTAATAGGGAATCCCCTCTCTCCTACTACTCTAATTGATGTTAAAAAATTTAATATACAACTATTAGGGCTGATAACCCTAGCTACTAACACTCTCTTAACTCCTAAACTAACCCTAGACTAGCTCTCTAATTTTCCTTACTTACTCTACTAACTAGGGCGCACCTTTTGGGATAGTTCTTGGCACTTTTACATGGTTAATTTTTTTGTTGCATGTCATTGAATGCTACAGACATAAGGCTGCAATTTTCTGCAGAAAATACATTGTTATAACAACTTACTTTATTTAGCCTTAAAGTGTTATTTTTTAGTCATACTTGATTACCATACTCATTGATAATATTGTTGACTGATCTTATTCTTGAAATGTTGATTTTAATATCTTACTTTCTGATATAAACTATCATCTATTGCTGCAAATTATGGACAAAAATATTAACTTGTTGATCCATACTAACATATATCATTGCAAGTTGGATTTTCTTGTGTCTCGAGAAGGTACAATCATCCAGAGAAGTACTATACCTTTGGGGCAACAATCACTTGAATGACAAGGAATATCTTCCCACCTTTCACTCCACTTAGAATTGAAATCTAGGGGATTCACTTTCATCTCTATCCATATCCATATCATTCCCCCTAGGGTCATTAGGATCGCCTCCCTAGAGTGACCTAGTTAGCATTGAAATGTGGGACCTACATTGAGGTGACATTGGGTGTAGGATTCCCATGTTGTAGCACTTTATTTTTGGTTGGGTCAGTATTTTCCCAACCTACAACTTGCGCTATAACAACCCCACCATTAATCAAAACTGTGAAAAGTTGTCCTTGTAATATTCCACAGATTTTGAAAGTGTGAAATCTAGGAACACCTGATAGAGTGGAAATAGTCCCACCGTTAACCTCCTCATGTGGTTTCTCATCAAACATACTATTATGCTTGCTACCTTGATCCTATCCTACTTCCTCCTCATCATCACTATTTGAAAGAAACTCTATGTAATGCACCTTACCCTTACCCATGCACTTTTGACCAGGTTCCCAAGGCTCCTTACAACTGAAACAAAGTTTCTTCCTTCTCAATTATTTATGATCCTCATCATCCAACTTATTTGTCCCAAGCCACTCCTTCTGGAAGGGTTTCTTGTCTTTGTTTTTCTAAGGAAAGGTTTAGAAATAAATTTATTCTTTGGGAATGAATACTCCGTGTCTCTTTCTCTAATGATAACATCATGTAGAGATGTAGGTTTGAAGGCCTTAATCCAACCATGTAGGGGTTCAGATAGCCCTTCAATGAAAATAATAATCAACCTATGCTCCAACACATATGTAACCATGAACGTGATCCTCTGAAACTCTAAAATGTAAGCATTCGTTGTCCCAATATGTTTGAGCTACTCCAACTCCCTGAAATGCAACTATGGGTCCTTCTTATCAAAGTGGTCCATAATTATCTATGTGACGTCAAAGTATGAGGTACTACTAGAATGCCCCAACGTGACTAGCCCATGGTACCACCACTCATGGGCCTCTCTTTCCAAATTCAATGTAGCATATATTATGGCCTTTGATTCCAACATAGGATTGATTTGGAAATATATGTCCAACTTATGAACACAATCTCTGGAAGTGCATTTGTATGAGCCATCAAAGTAATGGATAGAAAATTTCCCAACCTTCTATTGTAGATCCAGATTTTGTGGTCCCCTATTGTAATCCCTCATTCTATTCATGTACTTAGTGATACAAAAAATCTATAAGGACATAGCTTCATGAAAATCCTCTCCAAGAGTCTGATACTCCCTCAAATAGTCAGTAAATCCCTCACCTTTTCCTTGTTGTCCCTGATTTCCAGTTTGTTGTCCCTAATTTCCAGTTTGTTGTCCCTCCAAGAATTAAGGTAAAAGAGGTCTAGGAGTCACTCTTATAGTTGTCCAATTGTCATTCTCTACAAGGGTATGATTTTTTCTCCCTTAAGAATGAGTCTCATTGTTACCATTGTTGCTATTAGTCCCTCCTGAACCATTATTTACAACATTGTTTTGGTTCCCTTTATTTTTTTTATAAGCTAGGTGAGAAGTTGAAGAAACTATTGTTTCCACCTTGCAAGGTCATTCAAAATATTCAGAGTGCTACCCTTAGGTAGTTCATCCTTGTCCCCCATGTTTTCCTCTTCTTCTAACTTTGAGTGGAATATGTTATTAGCCCCTCTATTCCTTCTACATTTGTATGTGATATATATTATATGATCTTGATGCATTAAAAAAACATGCAACTCACAGGATGATAGGAATAATAGATTTGATACCACTGTTTATTCAAATTCCAGATCTCTTCTTGAAGACAATATCACAACAAACCCACAATAGTCTTGGCACACAAAGGGATTTTTATTGCATTCAATATAAAAAGGTAGTGATTACATTTAATTTAATTGATAACATTCTCAATCAATATGTAACAATAGAAATAAACTCAACAATAGCAATCTGATTTATTTACTTTTTCTGACCTGTAATAACCACGTTTTGGGAAGAAATTAATGCTCTGAAATGGCCCCTAGGAGACCCCATGATCTGCAGCTGATTTGTAACGTCTCAAGGAGAAAGTCGAGATGAGGAATGGAAGCTTGAACCCTTTTGATAATACATCAGTAGTCAATAGTCCTTGCATAACATTTATGGTAGTGATAGACAAGGGAGAAGAGATCATATTTATCGGTACGACCTCCTTTAAAACATCCCCACGATATACAATAAATGGCACGACCATCCTTTAAAGATCCCATGATATGAAATAAAGTGGTGCATCCTTTTTTAATGATCCTCATGATCTGCAACATTTGGTATGACTCCTCCTTATAACTCCCATGAGCTATAATAGCTAGTACAACCTAAAATAAGAGTGAGACGTCTTTACAAACTCCTACAAATGCTGAAAAATGCCCCATGACTTAGAAAAATGATGTGATTTCCTTATTCAACAATGAATCTAGTGAAATACCTATGCGATCTCTCCAACTTGACTATCTAGACTGAATTAGTCTCACCACTGAACCCAGTCGCTCAAGGGTTTTAGTCCCAGAGCCAAAAATCCTCAAGAGCTCTCCAAATCGATTTTGAGAAAAATAATAATGAATGATGAGAATGAGCTCCAATTTCACTTTATATATTCTTTTTCATTTTCTTCTCTAATAATTGATTATAAGACAACTTTACAAAATCCCCCTTTATTATTTCCCCAAAGTCACTTTATATCACCTTTTAATTTAATTATTCAATATCACCTTTAAATGTTTCTTTTTAACGAGGAAACATTAAATAATTAAATTAATTAATTCCCTTGCAATAAATATAGCCTACATGAATTAAATAGGCTATTAAATCCTCCTAGAGTGATCACTTGGAAAGGGACATTACACATTTTCTCTTTCCTTGGGAAAATGGAATCAAGGAAAACACAAAGAAGGTTGATAAAGACAAGAGAGGGGTGTGAAGATAAAAACTTGGAGCTATACCATCATAGAACCAAGCCCAAACTTCTTGAAAAAAAAAACTAGAGAATATACCCTCATAAAACCTAGATGTCGTTTTCTTCTCTAGCGTCTAGCAAGAAGGTATTAATTGAACTAGGTCAAACGCTAGGGGGATAAACATTCTTAATCCCTAGGAGTTGAACTAGCTAAGAAAAAACCCTAGGGGATAAACACTCTTAAGCCCTAAACTAAGTCTTAAATTATTCAACAAATTAAGATAAATGAAAGTAGGGAGGGGGGTAAACAATCTTAATCCCTCCTAGGGTTTGTAGAATACAAGGTAACATGCAACAATTAACCATCTAAAATATTATCCACCATAACACACCATAAACAAGTATAAAAATTGAAGAAGAATACTTACTAGGTCAAGCGTTATGCATGAGGAAACCCTAGCTCAAAATTCATTCATCAAACAAGAGAAAATAATCCAACAAGATCCTCCTAAAAAAGTATGCACAAGTACTCCAAGCGAAATAAAAGAGAGAAAGAGACAAGTAGTGGTGATCTCACAAGTGTGAGAATGATGATTTGATAAAGTGAGAACTCCCTATATTTATATGAGGTAACCAAGTGCTAATTTCCATAATAATGAAGTAAAATAACAATAATCCATGATACAAGTAGGGTTGACCCCTCAAATAGCCTCTAAAAATTATAATAGATAAAAATACACCACAATAGGGTTACATGTGTGGTGACGTCAAGCTCCCAAAGGGTTAAGAGATCCTCCCAATGCCACATGCCATCTCCAAATTGTGCCATTGTTAAGACATCAAATTGTGTCTAATGGAAAGCAATCCCAATGTCCAGGGTGAGGAAGGACAACATCCAGTTGGAATGATCATGCAACACCTCTTTGAGCAGTTTCCGGGCACAATTAAGTGCAACTCCCTCCATCAAAATTTGAATAAAGTCTGGGGTGCATTTTCCAAGCTGTGAGCTTGCTTCCCATCTGTCTTCCATCATGACCATATTTTTCAAATGAGGGCTCATTTTTCCATCATCCAAGGTCCAAGAGGTGTGAGAGGATGTATTTGAAGGGGGTCAATCATAAGGTGACCCAATGCTCTGCATCACACTCATTGTATCTTGTATAGAGTGCACAATGTCCCAAGGTGAAATCATAAGACATCATCTAAAAACCATGTCAGGTGTACTCAAGTCAATCAAAGTCATGGAATCAAGTAAAACCAACAATGACAAGCTATTGTAGTCCTAAGAATCATATAAAGTAGGTCACACAATAATACAAAATCCAAATGAACAACTCTCATTGGGTATCCCATTCAAACTTCACACAAACCCAAGACTTTATGCAATTTGGAAATTTTAGGTATGGGAGGGCCATCAAAGGAACCTACATGGAGAACCAGTACCCAAGTAGAGATATATTTCCCATAAGAACCAATCAGAGACATGGAATGAGTATGAGGTGGTCATGGGGTTTACTTCTCAGCATGGGGTCATTAACATGCAAGACAATGTATGGACTCATCTCCATGAGTGCCTTTGTAGAGGGTTCACTTAGCGATTGAGTTACCCTTTCCTCAATGATTTTTGCATTCCAAACCCCTTACTTTCCATTTTTTTTTTATATTATTTTTTGTATGATTTGTGAGTCCCCTTAAAAAGGTCTCAAGCATAGCACTTCCATTTCTTTTTTGTTTGGGATATATTCAAGTCCTTTCTTATAGATGAACAAGTTTATTTTCATTAGGACTAGGGGCGATCACCATTAAGAAGGGTGTTGGGGATGCGTGTGGTTGTAATACCCTAGTTTCAAGTTATCGTTGACCAAAAAAAACCTTCAGACATTAGCCCTTTCAAAATCACCAACATCTACAGATGAAGTCTTACCCAAGGTATCTATTGGGACTGTAGGAACCAAGTTTCTGCAGCAATGGGGGAATGGGAGGTGATTATTCTATTCATTCTTAATTATATGTTTTGTGCATGTTATTATTCAAGTGCTCTTCTTTAGTTACTTAGTGACTCTCAGATTCATATTACCATTATGTTCCATATTACCACATAAACTCATTATTGTAACTATCATAACTATTGCGCCATAATTACACATAAGAAAAATCTACTCTAATATGCATCCAGACAGATTCCATAAAAAATCACACAAAATACATTCAACACAACATTTAACGTGGTTCACCCAACTCTGGGCTACGTCCACAACAACTGGCTTATTTATTATGCGGATGGTAATTTCTTCAAGCTTGTGCACTGCGCTTACAAAGATACATCATGGTTATCCTCTCCTTCTTCTAGCCTAACCACTCTGTAGTGCAATCCTTTCTCTCTCTACATCATCTCCTTAGTACCTCTTGAGAAGAACTCCCTTACTCAGAAGAACAAAACTACAGAACCTAAAGAACTCATCCAAAAGGGAACCAACCCCTATTCTCCCAACCCATTACATATTTATACATGATTTCTATGGCTTAAAACCCTACTTTATTCATCCCTAAAACCATATTAAAATACATTATAACATCAAGTTAACTTGATGTTAAGGCTTCTTTCACCTTCTTCTTTTTATACATGTTTCTTTTGCACTCTGATTGTTGTTCTTCCTGCTTTTGTGTGTCCTTCTATCTTTAGCACGTTGGGTTGTCATCCCTCCTTTTCGCCCTCTTTTTTCTCCATATTTTTTCTCTTCTTTATTCTTCTCTCTATTTTATTCCTATGTTTTATTCCTCTTTATACACACTATCCTCATGAATGCGCCTCAACTGCACACTCCCTAGTCTTCCTTCTTCTTCTGTACACTTCTTCTACACTTAGGATTTTTATCAAAATTGTATCCAAAATTGCCTGTCCAACAGTCCCCCAACACTCACCTATGGCTTGTCCCGAGCCACTTATGCATGTTGCATAATCCTCCATACCTCAATGAACTTTTGGGAGGATTCCCTATCTATCTCCACTTCTTTGAGTATCACTGCCTCTCTTTCTACGATCTCTTCACCCCCCTGCGCAATCAAGGCTGTAAGTTTTTCTTCTACTTCCTGAGTTGATTGTTTCACCTTGCCCTGTGTAGTGGCCATTTCACCTATCACCCTCACTGCTTGTTCTTGTAGTGGTCCTAAATTCTATTAAAGTATCTTCTCTTGATCCCTAATTTTCTCCACTTCCACGTATGACTGCCTCTGTGCGAAACTGGTTGTCATACGTTCAGCTAGTGGAAGTGTAGTTATTTTATTTGAAGCTTGTTGGGCCTTTTCCTTCACTTCTCTTCATTTGACCTCCACATCTTTCTTCTAAAAATATTCCACTAAGTATTTCCATATCTACATGCTCTCCTCATAGAGTTCGATGCACTCTTACTCCACTCTCTTTATGTTGGTGCACTCTTACTTTTCCCTGGATAGATCGGGAATATTATGTTCGTTTATGATATCGTGATCCACAAACTTTAGGGAAACAAACTTTCCGAGCATGTCTCCTTCAATACTTACACCAGGTTGGACTGGTGATGTGGCCAACAGGTATTTCCCATCTACTGGTAATTTGAATTGTAGTTCATTATATTTCCTTGGTGGGATATAATCCCTATGGAAACTTTCTTGTGAAGCCGAAGCCTATGCTCCAGGTATTTCCCCAACCTTTGGTGTAACTGCTTGTCATTTTGATTTCTTTCGTGTGATTGTTGATGGCACTCCAACTTTTGGTGGGGCCATTATATTGTGTGACATGTTCCTTTACTTTCTCTATGGATGTTCTATTGTAGTTGTAGCTCGTCTCTGAATCACTTGGGTTTTCTCTGGTTTTCTTTGGTTCATTCTCTCTTGCATGCAACTCTTAGTGACAATTATTTACACTTAGCAACCTTTGACTTATTTTGTGCCTTCTTGCCAACTATTCATGTATCTTCATGCCTTAAATCACTTGTCCAATCCACCATCATGGTTGATGAATGGTTAAATAAATGTGGCTTTATTACCAAATCTGTTGTGTGATTTTTGCCCCGTCTTTCCAAACTGTCATGATTTTCTTTGGATTTTACCATTTAATATTATATGGCAGCTTTAGGACATGTCATTACCATATTATCTTTGTTGTTTCATGCTTTAATGATTTTAATGGTTTAATCAATGCCAAATTCTGCAACTCTTATACTTTGACTTCTATTGCTTCACAGTCTTTTTCTTTTGTGTTTTATTTTCTTAATTGGTGCATTTCTACCCTAATGCGCAATAATATTTCCTTCCACGCAATCTCCTATGCCTTGTACTCTATAATATTTTTTTTTTTGTTGTATCTAATTTTTATTTTATTTTCTTCCTTTTTCTACTTTTTATTTTATTTTCATGCCTACTATAGTACGATTACTATGATACATGTGGTCTGACGCACCCCATATTACTACTCAAACTATCGGTTGTCTCTATAGAGTTTCATCCAACTTCCATTCACCATTCCTCGAAGGAATTATCCATTCAAGGTTTCCAACTGCGCAACACCTGTCTTGGTTACATGTTGAATCACATATGGTCCTAACAAGTGCATTCTAAACTTCCCTGGGTGCTGCATAAATTAATACTAAGTCTCCCACTTGAAAAAAAAATTGTTTAATGTGTCTATCATGCCAAGCCTTCTCTCTTTCCTTCTTAACTTGCTAATGAAAACCTGCGACAAACCAATATTCCTCAAGACATAATAGCTACGATAGTCTCTCCTCTACTAAGCCCAAGTCTAAAAGATTAGTGCTCTTTGCAATGTGCAGACTAGGTAGAATAAATTCCATTAGCATCACTACTTCTTGGCCATAGACCAACCTAAAATTTGTCTGCCCTGTCAAATTTTTACTTGTAGTCTTGTAAGACCATAACACTTTAGGAACTCTTAAGTCCCAACCATCTCTACCTACGTTGCAAATTTTGGTCAAATTATTCTCCATGATTTTATTGAAATCTTCCATTGTCCCATTGGCCTGAGGATGATACGGGGTACTCTTCTGATGATGAATTCGAAACTCCTCATTCAATGCTACAATTGTTTTATTTAGAAAGTGGGTTCCTTGATCACTGAGTAATATGCACGGGCATCCAAACTGTGTGAACACATTCTCAAATCAAAACCTCACAACAGTCTCAACGATGAAATCTAGAACTTGTGTTGCTTCTTCCCATCTTGTCAAGTACTCTGTCACAGTGATTATGTAACTTTCCCCTGATCTTCTTGCTTGTGGATTGATTGGCCCTACAAATTATATGGCCCATTTATCAAATACTTGCAATGTAACTTGTGTATTTAAATCCATTCCATCCCTCATGGATGGATTTTCCACTCTTTGACATACATCGCATGACTAGAAATATTCCTTAACACTTTTTTGAAGTGTAGGCCACCAGATCCCCGCGCACAAAATATTTTGTGCAATCACCTTCCCTGCATAATTTCCTCCTGCAATCTCATCATGCGATTATGCGAGTATCATCATTCTTTCATGTTCCAACACACATTGTCTTAATATTTTGTCTACTCCCAATTTGTATAAATTCCCTGCAATCAACTAATAATATGTTTCTTTGAATACTAGTTGTTTCTTCTGCACCACTATCATATCTGATGGAGCCATTCTTGTACTTAGAAAATGTACAATGTCTGAGAAATAATCATCCACCATTTTAACTGCAAATAGATGTGCATCTGGTAACATGTCATCTAAATTGCCTACATATTCCCCTGATAATATGTGTGATAGATGATATGGTCCTAAATTCAACTTCCTGGGTTTCACCACAACCTCAAAATCATATTCCCGGAACAACAATATGTTGGTTGTGGAGCCTAATTATATTCCTGATTCAGATGTCTTTTTTTTCAGTCGTGTTTATACCTCATGAATAATTTACACCCCAGAAGAATGTACACTCCTCCACGCGGAGGAGTGTCGGGGGGGTTACCCCCCTTGTGGGGTTCGAGGGTCCATCCCCCCAGCTAGGAGGTTTGGGGGAAAGAGATCCCCCGAAGGAAAAATTGCCTTGTAAATGTATATTGTAATTTCATTGTAAATATGGATCGTTAATTATAAGATCGCAAATCTAACGGTAGAAGTTATGTTAGGGTATTTTTTCCTTAGAAGGCAACCCTATTTTATGAGGTAAATGTATTGCGGCTATGCATCATTTTGAATATTGTATTATAAGAGAGGATAATGTGAGAGAAAGAAGAGGAAGTTACATCGGTTTTGTTGTAGGTTGTATCCCTTCATTTGTTGGCTAATAATAAAGGAAGGACCTGGAAATTTCTCTGGTGGATGTAGCCCACAATGGGTGAACCACGTATATTTGTGTCTCTATTGTATTGTGTATCAAATTTGTTTGATTTTTATTGCTCTGCGATCCTGTTTTTCTAAAAACTAGTGTCAGAGAGAAAGGTAACTTATAGGAAAATAGGGTTTCTGGTTCGAGTGGGAGCAATGGCGGAAGATGGAAAGTTTAGGTTCGAGAAATTTAATGGCCAAAACTACCAGTTATGGAAAATGCAGATGGAATATTATTTATATCAGAAGGATCTATTTCTACCATTGGGTGGAATAGAAAAGAAGCTGACAGCCATGAAGGACGAAGAATGGGATATTCTTGACAGAAAGGCTCTAGGAATGATACTGCTGAGCCTGGCAGCGTCGGTGGATTTAAATATTTCTAACGAAAAGACAATGAAGGAGTTGATGGACGCATTGGATAAACTGTATGAAAAACCCTCAACATCCAATAAGATATTTCTAATGAAGATATTATATAATATGAAGATGTCAGAAGGTGGGTCTGTTGTAGATCATTTAAATTAATTTAATACGATTACTAATCAACTAAGTTTTGTAAAAGTGGAATTTAATGATGAGGTCATGGCTCTTCTAATATTTTGCTCATTTCCAAAAAGATGGAATGGCTTGGTCATGGCTATAAGTAACTCTGTCTCTGGTTTAAACACTTTAAAATTTCACTACTACATATTGAAAAAATTGCGACGACCACTTGCGATGAAAATACTTTTTTGTCACAACATGCAAGAGAAAAAGTTATTTTTTTCTAAATCCATCCCGTATCCGTCGCTATCTCGATGACTCTAGGTTGAATGAATTATTATGGTCAATGTTTGTCACAAGAGAGATGACTCTAGTTTGTCCATTGCAAGAGCGACGGATTACCTAACCTTAAAATTGATCGTTGAAAATAAATTAAAATATTAATAAAAAGAATAAATATTTTTAGGTCACGTTCGTCGCAATTGCGACGATAATGACCTAAAATTGGAATATAAATATTTGACAGTTTAAAGATGTTGCGACAATCTTGCTATAACAACGACGGTTTCGAAAGGATATTTTTGTGCGGAAGAATGTCGCTGAATGTTGTTAGAGGTGGGGAAAATAGTAAAGCGGGTGAAAAGGGTGATGGTAGATGTTATTTCCCTTGTAAAAAATGTTGCCTCAGACGTCCCGTAAGAATTTTAATAGCAACAACTACAAAACATTGTAGGAAATATGGTCACATTGATGGAGGATCGAATGAATATCGTCCCATGGTAATTAGCTATATATTCATTATCTTTTTTTATTTTGTCAATTTTATACAAAATTATATATATATATATATATATATATATATATATATATATATATATATATATATATATATATATATATATATATATATATATATATATATATATATT
>ML776569.1:1267692-1280243 GCA_009831015.1 Picea engelmannii
AATGATTGTTCCAGGTATTTGTTTACATTAATTTTTTGAATTTAACATTTTCATTTGTTTCAATTTTTTCATAATATATTTTGTTTATTTATTTAATTATATATATTACATGATATCATTCCTTTAGTAATTATGTGTAATTTAAAACAATTAGGTAAGTACCATGTTAAAGAGATGAATGTATATATCGATCCTCTTATAGACGAGCTACTAAAGAAACAAAGCAAGGATGTGATACGATATTCAAATAGATCAGATGGAGTACTAGACCGAAATAACCTTCCATGGTTATTAACAGAGCAACAAAGAAATGATGTAAAAGAGGTCATTCAAAGAATTAAATTTCCCACGGGTTTTGCTTCAAACATTAAAAATATCTTAACGAAGAAAGGTGAATTTGGTGGGGTAAAAACACATGATTGGCATACCTTCATTAAGGTAATAATTTTTGTATACATATTTATATATATTGGCCTTATAGATCTTTTAATTTTTTTTCTTTTTGCTTGTCTACTTTGGTCGAAACAAATAACAATTCATTTTGTTGTTACAGTATGTTCTACCGCTATCTCTCCCAAACTAATTTGACAACAACATCAAACAAGTTATATATGATCTTGGAAAATACATGAGGTAAGATGTAGTTGTGATTTATATGAAAAATGTTCTTTCAAATTATTGTTGTACTTAATGACACGTGCTTTAATTTTAATATACTGTAATATATTATATTATGTTATGTTGAAACATGTTATTTTCTTGTGTCATGATCTCATGTAGATGGTTGTCATTGAAAGAAATCCATGAAGATGATATAAAGTATTGGAAGAGAGAAATTCCTCGTCTAATGTGTGAAATGCAAAAGTATATACCTCCTACATTTTTCAATGCACAAGAAAACTACCTCATACACCAAGTTGAGGAGATTGAAATTTGTGGGCCTATTCACACAAGGTCAATGTGGATGGTGGAGAGGCACTTGAAATCATTGAAGGCGTTGGCTAGACAAAGAGCACGTCCTGAGGGTTCTATGGTGGAGGGATATATGGTATATCAATCCATGGTGTATATTAGTCAATATCTTCCTAAATTAGCAGCGCCAACTATGCATGTAGTGGATCGCATTTGGGATGTGAACTCCATCAAAACATTTGAAGATCAAGAGCATCTGTTGGGGAAAGGTAGAATGAAAAAAATGAGAGGTAATATATTAATAATTGTGAAAATTTATATTATTAATACATATAAAGTTTCATTTTTTTGTATATATGATCATACTTATTAATATATTAATATAATTTATTTCATAAATTATAAATATTTATAATTACTTGCATATTTTACATTATAACTAATATTTAATATTGGTGAATTATGTTTTTTTTATTCAGTTTCTGTAGAGTGGGATGCACTGTATTTATACATTGCAAACAATATTGACTGGATGAATGTATGGATTGAAAGATGTAAACAACATACTGGAGGTAGGTTATCATGGAAACGACTGTCTGAATTGGTTAGAGAATCTCGTTGTAATGGATATGCCAATGTTACGCAGAAGGGAATTGATCTAGCATATGGTTTGAAAGATGGACAAGTAAGCAATTTCATCCATTTTATTCAGTTATTTTATATTATACTAATGTGACTACATATGTACTGTATTTTTCAGATACTTTCGAAGTTATATAAATATATGTTAATTTATTAATTTACAATGCATCTTTTACATACTTGACATATTGCAGCTGAAACACCACAAGGCTATGCGGTGCAATGGTCATAAATTTCGCATCAAACAATTGGATGAAACAAGGGAAACTTTTGAAAGTAGGATAACTACAGTATTCCAGGTTACTAATGTTTCCTCTAGGAGTGATAGACATCCCCGAGAATATGAAAATAGATACTATGGGTATTTAAATGATATACTTGAGTGTGACTTTAATTCCTTCAAATTAGTATTGTTCGATGTCAAATGGTATGGGTTACAAATGCATGAACATGATGAGGAAAGAACTGTTATTCAACATGCCAACGAATTTCCAAGGATTAAAACAACGATGTTTGAAAGATGACATGATCGCTATGTTTTTCCAAGACAATGTGAACATGTCTTTTACTCAAATGTTCCAGGTGAAAAGTATTAGTCATTTTTTGTTATATATGATCCAAGAGGAAGGCCAATTAAGTATACTCATTTACAAGAAGAAGATGATGTTGAAGATGAAGAAGATGATTCGACAGAATATCAGGCAGAACCGGAATATCATGGAGGGTCGACTGATGAAGAAGATGAAGAAGATGAAGAAGATCATGATCTAGGTGTAGGAGACAATATTTCAATTCCTGATGATGATGTCGATGAAAATATGCTCGAAAATGACATTGATGACGATGATGATATCATCAATCCTTTTAGCATCATTTTAGAACCAGATGATGATACAAATGTCGAGTTCGATGAAGAATATCAAGATAGAGAATAAGGATGATTACATAGATGTTGAGGTTGGATTAGGTACGTGACTATATAATATTTTAATTTGTATGAATTATTCTCTTTAAATAATTTACTTTTAATGTCATGGGTTAATTACATGTTTTTAAGTTTTATGCGACATTTTTATATCCTAGGTTACATGTTGTTTAATTATTATTTGAAACATGAAAATAGTTGTCAATATAGTAAAGTACATGGTAGACTAAAAATATCATTTAGAAACACATAATTTCATGTACCTTCATTAATTTTTGTTTTTGTAGTTTCTATGAATGAATCTTAATAGGACGTTGCTTTCGATTATTTTATATTTTATAGATTGGGTTTTGGGGATCAATTGAGAGTGATGTGAGGGAGAGGGGAGGGGCCATGTGAGCTTCCACATTCACGTGGTTGGCCTTTTTAAGTGGAGGATAAATTATTCTTGAAACCAAGAGAATCTCTTTCATTTTTATACCATCATGATCATAGAATATTTCATCAATATTGTTACCTATTTGAATCTTCTTAGAATTACTATAAAACCTATTTTTCATATGTTCTAGTAGATATGTTAATGATTCCAAGTTTCATGTTTGTATTTTATTGAAGGTCGAGCTAGCTTTCAAAGTATCAAATTGAGATTTCAAGTTGATAAACCAAATATAAAATGAATCCAAGCATCATTTGATATCGTCGCAAGAGAGACTAATGTAAATAATCTTTCCACAAATTTGCTATACTATCGTCGAAAAACGTTCATCGATAATTTTATGCCATTAGTATGTAATTTTGTACAAAAATAATGGATCTTGGGGACTACACCATGGTCAAGGAACGAGGAACGAGGAACTATGAACGAGGAACAAAAATTGCATGAGGACTAGACACCGACAACAGGACCTGCAAATGGGGCGAACGTTGAAATGTTTTCAAACCATTTATGTATGCACTAAAATTTGTCATGGATAGACTATTGGCATGCCTTAAAGATATGGGAGGGTTTATGGACTCAAATTTGAGAGACACACCCACTTTATTCCATCATTACTTCATCATGTAAACCATAAACCCTAATTTTATTTCAGAGTACCCAATTTGGTTGACGTACGTTTTAGGCTTTCGTCAGTCTTTCTTCATTTTTCTTTCAAGTTCTACATTAATGTATATATAATGTTTCTGCATCATCATTGTGATGAAAAATATCTCTATTTCGTTGATTTCTTAATCAACGCCATCAAGATACTAGAGGTTGGCAACAGGGACCTGCGAATGGGGCCAACGTTGAAAGTTTTTCAAACAGTTATGTATGCACTGAAATTTGTCATGGATAGATTATTGGCATGAATTAACGATATGGGAGGGTCTCTAGACTCAAATTTGAGTGACACACCCACTTTCTTCTATCATCAATTCATCATGTAAACCATAAACCCTAATTTTCTTTCAGAGTACCCAATTTGGTTGACGCAAGTTTTAGGATTTCGTCGGTATTTCTTCATTTTTCTTTCAGGTTCTACATTAATGTATATAAAATGTATATGCATCATCGTTGTGATGAAAAATATCTCTATTTCATTGATTTCTTAATCAACGCCATCAAGATACTAGATGTTGGTAACAGGGACCTGGGAATGGGGCCAACGTTGAAATTTTTTCAAACAGCTTCTATATGCACTGGAATTTTTCATGGATAGACTATTGGCATGCCTTAATGATATGGGAGGGTTTCTAGACTCAAATTTTAGTGACACATCCACTTTATTCCATCATCAATTCATCATGTAAACCATAAACCCTAATTTTCTTTCATAATACCCAATTTGGTTGACGCAAGTTTTAGGATTTCGTCGGTCTTTCTCCATTTTTCTTTCAGGTTCTACATTAATGTATATACAATGTATCTGTGTCATAGTTGTGATGAAAAATCCCTCTATTTCATTGATTTCTTAATCAACACCATCAAGATACTAAAGGCAGGCAACAGTGACATGTGAATGGGGCCAACATCGAAATGTTTTCAAACTGTATCTGTATGCATTGAAATTTGACCTGGATAGAATATTCGCATGGCTTAATGATATGGGAGGTTTTCTGGACTCAAATTTGACTGACACACCCACTTTCTTCCATCATCAATTCATCATGGAAATTACCATAAACCCAACTATTTTTCATATGTTCTAGTAGATTTGTTAATGATTCCAAGTTTCATATTTGTATTCAGCTGAAGGTCCAGCTAGCTTGCAAAGTATCAAATTGATATTTCAAGTTGATAAAAAAAATATGAAATGAATCCAATCATCATTTGATATCATCGCAAGAGAGACAAATGCAAATAATCTTGCGACGAATTTGCTATACTATCGACGAAAAGAGTTCGTCGATAATTTTATGCCATTAGTATGTAATTTTGTACAAAAATAATGGATATTTGGGACTACACCATGGTCAAGGAACTAGGAACGAGGAACAATGAACTAGGAACACAAATTGCATGAGGACTAGACATCGACAGCAGGGACCTGCGGATGGGGCCAATGTTGAAAGTTTTTCAAACAGTTTCTGTATGCACTGAAACTTGTCATGGATAGACTATTGGCATTCCTTAACGATATGGGAGGGTTTCTGGACTCAAATTTGAGTGACACACACACTTTCTTCTGTCATCACTTCATCATGTAAACCATAAACCCTAATTTTCTTTCAGAGTACCCAATTTGGTTGACGCAAGTTTTAGGCTTTCGTCAGTCTTTCTTCATTTTGCTTTCAGGTTATACATTAATTATATACAATGTATCCATGTCATCGTTGTGATGAAAAATCCCTCTATTTCGATGATTTATTAATCAACACCATCAAGATACTAGAGGCTAGCAATAGGGACCTACGAATGGGGCCAACGTCGAAATGTTTTCAAACTGTATCTGCATGCATTGAAATTTGACCTGGATAGACTATTCACATGCCTTAACAATATGGGAGGGTTTCTGGACTCAAGTTTGACTGACACACCCACTTTCTTCCATCATCAATTCATCATGGAAATTACCATAAACCCAACTATTTTTCATATGTTCTAAGTAGATATGTTAATGATTCCAAGTTTCATATTTGTATTTGACTGAAGGTCCGACTAGCTTGCAAAGTATCAAATTGATATTTCAAGTTGATAAACCAAATATGAAATGAATCCAATCATCATTTGATATCATTGCAAGAGAGACAAATGTAAATAATCTTGCGACGAATTTGCTATACTATCGACGAAAAAAGTTCCTCGATAATTTGATGCCATTAGTATGTAATTTTGTACAAAAATAATGGATCTTGGGGACTACACTATGGTCAAGGAATGAGGAACGATGAACGAGGAATGAAAATTGCACTATGACTAGACATCGACAGTAGGGACTTGCGAATGGGGCCAACGTTGAAATGTTTTCAAACAGTTTCTGTATGCACTTAAATTTGTCATGGATAGACTATTGGCATGCCTTAACGATATGGGAGGGTTTCTGGACTCAAATTTGAGTGACACGCCCACTTTATTCCATCATCACTTCATCATGTAAACCATAAACCCTAATTTTCTTTCAGAGTACTCAATTTGGTTGACGCAAGTTTTAGGCTTTTGTTGGTCTTTTATATGTCTCATCAACCTTTAGTATTTTTCATTGTTTGGTCAGTTGTTATTCACCGAGGGGATAAGTTGAGGCATTCTTGAAATTTCCTCGAGCTCTTCCAATATTTCCTTATATTTTATTCTTCTAAATTTCGTCAACTATCTACCATAACATCTAAGAAAGGAAACAATTTTTCTAATGGAACATTCTCACCAAATTAGAATTCAACCTTTGTCCCCTCGGGGCCTTGGACTTAGCTTCCATATTTTTGGGTGGATAACTTCCCCCACTCCGCTATTGAACAACGGGTTAGCTTCCATATTTATAGGACCATTCAAATAATTCTTTTTATTCTTAAATATGTTAATTTCTTGGCTAGCAATTCTATCCTCCACTCAATTCCCATTATGATGTGTTGAGGTTCATTCTTCATTTCTACATTAATGTTTTGAGTGGCTATACGTTCCCTGTATTTAAGAACAACTTAGTTAGTATGGGCATGGGATACCTTCATTGAATTTTACATTTACCAGTGGTAACATTGATCAAGTGTGATGGGTAATTTCCTTCTCATCATTCACTTGAGTGGATTCTTCCCTTTGGGTTTAGTTATTAGTTTTGATTCTATATTATAGCAACAAAAAACTTAGATTATCCATCTTCCAATGCTACAATGATCCACTATCAAATGATGTTTTTCCTCTAAGAAATCCTCTAGTTATACTACCCTTTCCCTTTGCATTCATATAGTTCATCTTTCCTGCTTCTAGAGGATTCACTAGAAATAGCCAACTCCTCATTCACTATTGCAACTTATTAAATCAATAATTATTCAATATTATCCTTTTTTTTAATGCAATTGTGTTGGCTCACTAATCATCAATGACTATTTCTCCTTCTTGGTGGTCACAATTTTGGTTTCTCTAATTATTTTTGTCTCCATGATAATGATTATTCTATAATCACCATCTAATATTATTAAATTGGGTAGAGTGAGATCTTCTATTTCCATATGAAATTGAAATTATTAATAGTCCAATTGATAATGTTGCAGTGATCCTTGGAATATATTGTATGAATTCAATATGAAATGTTCATTGATCACCTTGTCGAAGCAATTGATGAATTCTATTGTCAACCAACAACTCTAGTGGCCTCAATTTTGATTTCTCTAACTTTCCCCATGTATCCTTCATCATATTGTTTACTATGGAACCATCATCCAATAACATATTGGTTAGAGAGTGATCTCCTATTTCCATATGTATTTTTGTGCTCCATCCTTGTCTAAGATCATAATGTTTGTAACCTATACTCCTTGTTTCATCGTATCAATAAATTTTTGGTATTGATGTCATTAATAGTCTAATTGATTTTCATGATAGCCCTCTGAATATGTAGAATTAATTCTTCCCAAGTTTCTCATTGATCACCTTGTTGAATCCCTAGTTATAGCTTTTAGCATCTATCAACTCATTCTTCAATAATGTGTAGGTCAACATGAATTCTAGAGTTTTCTTATTTGTATCATGCATTCCATGTTCTATGGAAATCAACACAAATTCTCTCTCTTGTGCTAGTTTGAACATTCTTTGCATTTGGTTCCTCATTTCTCTAGTGTGTGTTGGTTGACATAGATTTGTTTTTCTTTATGTCAATGGATGTTGAGGGGGCACCAAACACAACAAGACGTGTGGTTTTATTTCATATGTTGGACCCTATCTCCGGTTGAACCGATTTCAGGGTGGGAAAGTTGTTAAAAAGAAAAGATAGCTCTTCCCAGGCTCCCGATGACATCTCCGGATTTCCTAACATTGTCGTCCACCACCATGTCCTGGTTCGGGAATATTAACCCAATTCTCTTTCGATGTTCATGTAGAGTGCACCCTTGATACAAGGATTCCTCATCTCTTAGGATCTACTAACTGGCCATGTCCAAGTGATGTTCACATGGAACATTTCCCCACTTCACTCTTCAAAGTTCTCATTTGAATATTTGCTACTACCACCAAGATCTGCACCAGGGGCACATGTTGATATCATGAACAAAAACTATATATTGTATAATATATTCATATACCATATACCATATTATATAAAATATGACATATAATATAAAAAATATTTATAAAATATAAAAATATATATTATATAAAATATAAAAAATATTTATAAAATTAAAATATTGTTATATATATGTTACATATTTGTAACATATATATGTTATATATGTAACATATATATGTTATATATGTAACATATATATAACATATATATGTTATATATGTAACATATATATGTTATATATGTTACGAACAGAACCCGACCGCGCCCTAAAACCATTCACAATATTGCACACAGTGAAAACCGAATCCAACCAGTGCCATAACCCCATTCGCATTGCACAGTGAACAGAACCCCGCGACCGGCCTAAACCCATTCGCATTGCACGTTCCATAGTCGAACCGACCCCTAACCCCATTCACCCTAACTCGTCTCGTTCGAACTCGGTCGACCCCATTCCATGCATTGATCCCTGAACTCGGTCGACCCCATTCAGCCCATTCACATTCATCTCAATCCACAAAGGTAGACAGAGACCCCAACAAGAGACGCGGTGACCCCAACAAGGAGCCATAGAGACAAAGAGCGACAAAGAAGCGAACTAGACCAACAATGGCTTCCATTCCGGTAAATTTTCCTCACTCTGTCCTTTTCAAAATTTTCATTCTGAAAAGTCTAGGGCACACATGCATCATCATTTGAATGATATATTCTATATATTCGATATAGGGCACCATGTTTGAATTAGATATTCTGCAGATTTGAGTTAGGGCATATTCAAATTTAAATCTATGCCAACCATCTAAAACACTTCAAGAATCCATCTAAAATACCATAACTGCAAATTGGGCAGTCAAACAGTGTGAAATATCATACAGTCCAAGTGTTTGTCAAAAGTCCAAACTCAAGAATTCATATAAAATTGCTACAACAATGAGTAAATTCATAACAACCTCTATAAACATTTCAGTGGAAAATTGTTTGACGAAAGGCCAACACATTAAAACCAAGAAAAAGACCAAAAATAATTGAGTGGGAATTTTACAGTTTTAAATGCACACAAAGCTCTTCATTAGGTTGGTAAATTTCTTGTAGCATCATAACATTAGGTTGGTAAATTGAGAACATTCATTTGAGGGATAACTGTTTGTGGGAACCCCCAACCCCTCTAGAATTTAGTGAAATGATGATAATTTTGTAACCAATTTTTAGGTCTTTCGTGCTCTAAAGACCCCATTGATGGTGAGTTGTTTACCCTCTCTTACTTATTTCCTTGCTTGACACTTAGAAAATGATATATCTGATTTCCTTTCAATAGTAGAAGTCATTTTCTTGTCCATGGCTAGTCCCCCCACTAATCCCCTTGGCTCCATCTCGAATTATTTTAATGATCTTAACAAACATAAGAACTTTAGGGCAATTTTTTTAGACTTCTTCTTAGGGTCATTTGTGAGTAGAAGGGATTGTGACTTAGTCTCTTTGACCAAAAAATTATTCGTTTGGACATGTACCAACTTAGTATCATTAGAAGCAAATCTCATATATACAGAGGGTACACTACATTCCCCCGGAACAATATTATTCTAAATGATCTCCCCCAGCTCCTATAATAAATATTTTGAGCCAGACCTTCCCTCAACCCTTTTTTATCCAATTAGGGACTCAAACATCGAATGAGGACCATCACTTGTTAAGTCCATATGGTTAGTAGTAGCCTCATAACCAATTGGAATCGATAAGCCACTAGGAACATTATGAAGGTGCAAGAACATGTATGAGATATACATAACTCTCTTATCTAGATATGTTGTTGGAGTTAATGTGTCAGGTTGTGTAGAATCCTTTCTAGATGCTGGCTGATGAGGATCATTCTTCAAACACCCAACTTCATCAAAAAACACACAACAAAAAAAGAGTCTCCAATAGTCTAATTTTTGTTGGAATTTCCAATTTCTCCATTATGTATCCATATCCAATTTTTATAATAGACCTTCTATAAGGTCTAATTCGACCAAAATACGCCCAACCATGTGATCTTCCTTCTCCATACATCGATCCTCCAAAGCAAAAAATCAACCAATGGTATTTCCTATTCCCTCCAATATCTTGCTATTCCAAAGCTCAATGGGTAAACCAGGAAACAATACCCATATATTTTGAATGAATGTAGGTTCCCTTTGTGGGTCAAATCCCAACATCCACCTCTTGAGACATAACCCTGATGGGCCCCATAACTAGTCATTTTCCAACAAAAGCGTTGCATATTCTTTAGATTGCATGAGAAAACATACCCAACCACATACAAGAATATGAAAGGATGAGAAGTACCCCAACAT
Organism: Picea engelmannii; assembly: GCA_009831015.1. Classification (NCBI taxonomy): domain Eukaryota; kingdom Viridiplantae; phylum Streptophyta; class Pinopsida; order Pinales; family Pinaceae; genus Picea; species Picea engelmannii. The sequence continues at coordinate 1,278,201 of ML776569.1, forward strand.
ACGCTTCTAATCCTCACCCAACCACAGTTTCAAAGAGACACCTTTAACAATCTTGCCTATAAAATCTCCCAACCATTGTCATGGTAATCAAACCTTTTGAGTGCTCAACATAAAATGTTCTAATTCTTCTTTGATGTGGAACTTATACTCTTTTTTTCATTGGGTTAGGGTGAACCTGTACAAACTTAAAACAATGTTTAATTGTGACTTTAGGTTAGGAGAAACCTAAAAATAACTTAAAGTTGTTTATATTAATTAAATTTTCTTTCATTTGGATCCCCTCCTACTAGGGATGACCTCATATGACCTGATGAGAATAACTCTTCAAACACCCAACTTCATGACAAAACACACAACAAAAAAAGAGTCTCCAACACTCTAATTTTTGTTGGAATTTCCAATTTCTCCATTCTGCATCCATATCCAATTTTTATAATAGACCTTCTATAAGGTCTAATTCAACCAAAATACTCCCAACCATGTGATCTTCCTTCTCCATACATCGATCCTCCAAAGAAACAAATCAACCAATGGTATTTCTTATGCCCTCCAATATCTTTCTATTCCAAAGCTCAATGGGTAAACCAGGCAACAATACCCATATCTTTTGAATGAATGTAGGTTCCCTTTGTGGGTCAAAGCCCAACATCCACCTCTTGAGACATAAACCTGATGGGCCCCATAACTAGTCATTTTCCAACAAAAGGGTTGCATATGCTTTAGATTGCACGAGAAAACATACCCAACCACATACAAGAAGATGAAAGGATGAAAAGTAGCCCAACATACGATTCTAATGCTCACCCAACCACAGTTTCAAAGAGACACCTTTAACAATCCTTCCTATAAAATATCCCAACCACTGCCATGGTCATCAAAACTTTTGAGTGATCAACATAAAATGTTCTAATTCTTCTTTGATGTGGCACTTATACTCTTTTTTTCATTGGGTTAGGGTGAACCTATACAAACTTAAAACAATGTTTAATTGTGACTTTAGGTTAAGACCAACCTAAAAATAACTTAAATTTGTTTCTATTAATTAATTTTTCTTTCATTTGGATCACCTCCTACTAGGGATGACCTCATCATCATCAAATATAACATCAAAATTTGTCCTTCCAAGTGAATTTGACCTTCTTTTTGCTTAATTAGTCATCCATTTAGGCCATTTATTACCTTCTTTTGTAGCCATAATGTCAATGAAGCATGTGTTATGCCTCTAGTGGACCTTGTTTGACCATAGAGATACTTTCTAATGCCACATGGCACAATTTCAAGAAATATGTTCCTCCATTAGCTCTTTTTTTTTCACATTCCTTACTCTGAACTTTCTCCATTGTAGGTATTTTTTTTGTATTTTTGTATTTTTCTTACCGTATGTCATGCTTTAGCCACTTATTGAAGTGTGGCATTCATCTTCTACATAGTGCTTCATTTAGCCATGGGTTTCGGGCCTTGGTTTCAATCTTTGGAACAAAGCTCTTCAACAATGATGCAACAAAAATGTAATGAAATCCATGTATCCATGCCTCAAATGTGCCAAGTCTAACAAAATGGAATCTCTTGGTGAAATGTTCCTCTAGAACATCCTCCAACAAGCCAACCATATTTCTCCACACCTTGGACGATGAATGGTGCTATGGAAAGATGGAATAAAGTGCATAGCCTCCACAACTCATAACTGCCATTGAAGTCTAAGGATGTTTTGTTGTTCTTGGATGACACCCACATTTTTAGGGGGTAGCAATTAGCTCCACCTAGGCAGGCATTGCACTCCCTTGTGGGGTGTGAGAGAACTCTAGAATCTCTATTGTAACTGGAAGGTGAATCAATAGGTTGGATACCCATTGGGTTAGGGTGAACCTGTACAAAATTTAAACAATGTTTAATTGTGACTTTAGGTTAGGACCAACCTAAAAATAACTAAAAGTTGTTTCTATTAATTAAATTTTCTTTCATTTGGATCCCCTCCTACTAGGGATGACCTCATCATCATCAAATATAACATCAAAATTTGTCCTTCCAAGTGAATTTGACCTT
>ML776569.1:1303639-1350190 GCA_009831015.1 Picea engelmannii
ATGCAAAAGATCCCCTTTAAATGTCTCATGTTGTAGTTCATGGATTTAATCATGGCCTATTAACCCAATAATATTTTTTCAAGGCCTAATTCCTTGGATTTATCCCCCAACCATGGTTAAATCCTTCATAGCCATCTTTGATAAACAATATATTATAACAATACCCATATCTCACTCAAAGGTACATGATTCCCTATAGACAGCATGTTATGTGGTTTAGGGCATTTATTATGTCCCTTAATCCATAAAGGATTAATAAATGACCCAAGGGCCTTATTTTCCTTGCTTGACCATGGCTAATTACTTAATTCACATGTCCCTAGTGCAAAATATTTCATAGTGGTACACATATTCAACTTGGAGGCCCAATATTTACTCTAAAGGGATTATGTTGAAGGTGATATTCATGGATATTGATCCTTACAAATCCATTTATGGAATGAGGCCCTTATTGTCCTCCCTCCCTTTGTTATGCTAAAGTCCTTGAGACCCATTCCTACTATGAAAAAACTCATTTTTATACCCATATCCTACTTATATGACAAAGATTCACATTAAAGGAACTATGTTGTAGTTTGAGGCCTTGATCATGGCCTATTAGATCAAGAATATTAACTTAGGTCCTAATTCCCTTTACTTTTGACCCAACCATGGTCAAGGCTCTAGTACCCATCCCTAATGCATAAAACCTTCTAATGGCATCCACATACCACTGTAATGATAATGATATCTTATATAGGGCATGTTTTGTGGTTTTTGGCCTTGTATATATATATATATATATTAAATAAATATTACTCGTCGCACTTGCGGCGACAATCATACACCTACGACGGATTTTCTATCTAAAAAACAAAAGTGGTCGTCTCAAGTGCGACGACAACTTAAACTGTTGCGACGAATTTTCTATACAAACATTGAAATTTATCGCCGCAATGGTCATCGCAAGTACGATGACAACTTAAACTGTTGTGACAAATTTTCTATACAAATAATGAAATTTTTCGTCACAATGGTCGTTGCAATTGCGACGAAAACTTAAATTGCTGTGAAGAATTTGCTATACAAACAATGAAAGTTGTCGTCGCAATGGTCGTCTCAATTACGACGACAACTTAAATTGTTGTGACGTAGTTGCTACATAAACAATAAAAGTTGTCGTCACAACGGTTGTCACAAGTGCGACGACAACTTAAATTGTTGTGACATAGTTGCTACATAAACAATGTAAGTTTTCGTTGCAATGGTCGTCTCAATTACGATGAAATGTTGGTTTCACTTAGTTTGCATTTATTGTCGTATTGGCGACAATATTTTGTTTTCGTCGCAGTTGTGAGAAGTTCCCTACGGTCGTCGTTATTGCGATGGTAATTCAAATTTGTCACAATTTCCACGTGACATAAAACGACATTTTAGAGACTCAATATTTGTCACAATGTCCATGACATAACGTCGCAAGAGCGTCGAAATAGCCACTGCAAAATGAGCTAAATTTGCTAGTGTTTGATTATGTTGTTGGTGTTATCCTTAGCAAGGAAATGCGATGGAAAAGCACATGTGAGACATCAAGTAATGCATTGAACATGGAGAATAGGGGAAGACAAAAGGATAGAAGAAAGGGCTCTGGAAACCGTGGGAATTCTAGGAAGGGAATATCCAAATCCAAACTTGGAAAGATAGAGTGTTGGAATTGTGGGAAGAAAGTACATCTAAAGAAAGGCTACATAGCTCCAAAGAAACAAAGATATGGACAACAGGAGAAATATCAGAAAGAAAATGTAACATGTGATGTGTTACAAGATGCTTTGATTCTTTCTGCAGATAATATTTATTAGTCTTAGGTAGTAGATTCAGGGGCTTCATTTCATGCCACACACTATAGGAAACATTTTCTAGATTATGTTCAAGGTGATTTTGGATAGGTTCATTTGGGTGATGATGCACCATGAAAAATTGTTGGAATGGGAAAGGTAAAAATAAAGAAAATGAATGTAAACCAATGGTTGTTGAAAGATGTAAGACATGGTTCAGATCTAAGGAAAAATATTATTTCAACAGGGAAGTTGGAAAGTGAAGGTTGTATATCCATATTTACAGATAAGGTGTGGAAGGTCACCAAAGGATCATTGGTGATAGAAAAATGAGAGAATGTAGGTGCATTGTATTTGTGTACTGGTAATACTGAAACGTTTATCTCTTTAGCTTCTACAAGAGTGGATACAACATTGTGGCATCATAGGCTTGGACACATGAGTGAGAAGGGGATGCATATACTTCACAAAAGAAATTTGTTTCCAGATATTAAACAAATTGATTTGGATCTCTGTGAGCATTGTGTTTATGGAAAACAAAAGAGAGTTAGATTTCTTAGATTCGGTAAAGAAAGAAGAGTGAAAGGTTAGAGATTGTGCATACAGATGTATGGGGACCAACTCATGTATCATATCTTGTTGTCTCTCGTTATTATGTTACTTTTATTGATGATGCAACTAGATAAAATTGGGTTTATTGCATTACACAAAAATATGATGTTTTTTATACTTTTAAGAAATGAAAAGCTTTGGTTGAGAATGAGACGGGAAAAATGTTGAAGTGTCTCGGATCAGAAAATGGAGGTGAATATTGCAACAAGGAGTTTGATGATTACTGTTCATACCATGGGATTTGTAGAGAGAAGACAGTTCCAGGAACACCGCAAGAAAATGGTGTGTTGGAAAGGATGAATAGGACAATCATGGAGCATGCAAGGATTATGAGATTGCATGTTGGTTTTCCCTTACAATTCTGGGTAGATGTTGTAGATATTGTTGTTTACTTAATAAACAGAGGAACTTCAAGCTATTTGGATGGTAGAATTATATAGGAGGCATGGACAAGTAAAAAGGTAAACTATTATTTTTTGAAGACTTTCGTTTGTGAAGCATTTGTCCATATTGATAAAGAAAATAGAACAAAGCTTGAGGAAAAATCCAAGAAGTACCTTTATTGGATATGATGTTAATGATTTTTGTTATCTCTTATGGGATTATGAAAATCATAAAATAATTAGGAGTAGAGATGTCATGTTCAATGAGAAGGTCATGTACAAAGATCAGTTGCAGGGAAAGATACAAGAAAAAGAAAAACTAGAATACACAGTGCTTGATGAGATTACTAAAAAATAAACTCCAAAGGTACCATAAAATAAAAATGTACAACAATAGGATCAACAGGTACCTCAAACTCCTGCATGTGTTGTTATAAGATCTACCAAGTTAAGTAGACCCCCTAAATGATACTCTCCTTCATTGTATTATTTGTTGTTGACTGATTCTGGTGAACCAGAATGTTATGAAGAGGCAATGAAGGTAGACACCAAAAATAAGTGGGAGAAAGGCATGAAAGAGGAAATGGATTCCTTGGTAAATAACCAGACTTGGGACTTGGTTAATTTTCCTGCAAGAAAAAGAGCATTGAAGAATAAATGGCTTTACAAGTTGAAGGAAGAAGATGGAGGGAAAAAGCGGTATAAGGCTAGACTTGTTGTAAAGGGGTTTGCACAAAAGAAAGGTATAGATTTTGATGAAATATTTTCTCATGTTGTTAAAATGACTTCAATTAGGAATATTTTAAGTCGTTTGGTAGTAGAATATTTGCATCTTGAACAGTTATATGTAAAAACAACTTTTCTCCATGGGGATTTGGAGGAAGAGATTTATATGCAGCAACCACAGGGGTATGAGGTCAAAGGGAAGGAGAATTTGGTATGCATATTGAACAAGATCTTGTATATCCTAAAGAAATATCCAAGGTAGTGGTATTTGAAGTTTGACAAGTTAATGACAGAACAAGGTTATAGTAGATGTCATTCTGATCACTATGTTTATTTTAAAAATCTAGAAAATGGAAGCTATATTTTCTTGATATTGTATGTAGATGACATGCTTGGTGCAGGGTCTAATATGCAGGATATAAATGTGCTCAAGAAGAAATTAGCTAATTCATTTGCAATGAAGGATTTGGGTGTTGCAAAGAAAATCCTTTGGATGAGAATAACAAGAGATGAGAAAAATGGAAAATTGACATTGTCTCAGGGTGAGTACATAGAGAAGGTGTTGGAGAGGTTTAGAATGCAGAATGAAAAACCAGTTAGTACACCTTTGTCCATACATTTCAAATTAACTAAGGAAATGTGTTCCAAGACACAGGAGGAGATATAATACATGTCCAGGGTCCCTTATTCATTAGAAGTTGGAAGCTTGATGTATGCAATGGTTTGCACAAGACTAGATATTGCACATGCAATGGGAGTTGTGAGCAGGTATATGAAAAATCCAACTAAAGAACATTGGGAGGCAGTAAAGTGGATTCTCAGGTATTTGAGAGGTATTGCTACTCATGCATTATGTTATGGAGGTTCCAACATTATCCTATAGGGATATGTTGATTCAAATATGGCAGGTGATAAAGATAGTAGGAGGATCACCACAGGGTACGTTTTTACTATAGGTGGAACATCAATAATTTTTTGAAACTGCAAAAGGTTGTTTCACTTTCAACAACGGAGGCAGAGTATGTTGCTGCTACAAAGGCTAGTAAAGAGATGATTTGGTTACAAAGGTTTATGGATGAATTGGTAAAGAAGAAACATAATATCATGTTGTACTATGACAGTGAGAGTGTCATTCATCTTGCAAAGAACTCAACCTTCCATTCGAATACTAAGAATATAAAAATCAGGTACCATTTCATACGATCCATATTGGAAGATGGAAATTTGAATTTGGAAAAGATACACACTAGCCATAATCCTATAGACATGTTAACAAAGGGAGTAACCAAGGAGAAATTGAGTTCCTGTTCAGTTTTAGTTGGTATTCAAGCATGAAGGTGAAGATAAGAAATTTTTCAAGTCCAATATGGATCATAGTCTAGCATATACAACAGCGGTGGAGTTGTTAAGATTAGTCTCCAGGTGGGAGATTGTTGGTTGTGCGGCCTGATTATCTTCCTGATTCAGAGGTCTTTGTTTTCAGTCTTGTTTATACCCCATGAAGACTTTACACCCTAGAAGAATGTACACTCCTCCATGCAGGGGAGTCTGGGGACAAGCGGGCCCCTAGTGAGGGTTCGAGGGATAGCGTTCCCCAATGGGGGTTTGGGGGCGAAGACCCCAAAGGAAAAATTGCCTTGTAAATGTATATTGTAATTTCATTGTAAATATGGACCGTTCATTATAAGGTTGCAGAGCTTATTGTAGAAGTTATGTTAGGTTTTTTTTTTTCCTTAGAAGGCAACCCTCTTTTATGAGGGAAATGTATTGCAGCTATGCATCATTGTGAATATTGTATTCTGAGAGAGGATTCTATGAGATAAAGAAGAGGAAGTTACAACAGGTTTTTTTTAGGTTGTATCCCTTCATTTGCTGAATAATAATAAAGGAAGGACCTGGAAATTTCTCTAGTGGACGTAGCCCACACTAGGTGAACCACATATATTTGTGTCTTTATTGTATTATGTATCTTCTATGTTTTGTTTCCACATTTGTTTGATTTTTATTGCTCTATGATCCTGTTTTTCTAACACAATAGCCATATGCATATTCTCCCCCCCAAAACTGGCTTGTTCAGTAGGTATTTTAATGTAGAATGGTCTCTGTAAATACTAAAGTGAGACCCCAATAAATAATGTCTGAACTTTTGTAGCACATAAACCATTGCCAATCCTTCTCATTCTATAGTGGTGTAATTCTTCTCAGTTATAGACAACTTCCTACTTGCAAATGCAATTTGGTGATCTATGTCCCCCTCCCTTGATTGAGAGAGTACTACACCCAACGCTATATAATATGAATCTACATGAACATAGAACTCCTTATTCCAATCTAGAAAGATTAAAATCGGCATGGTTACTAGTTTTTGCTTTAAGGTGTCCAAGCCCTTTTGATAGTCCTCGTTCCATTGGAACTTTTCTTCCTTCTTTAAAAAATTTTCCGTTGGTGTTGTGATCTGCACATGAGTTGGACGTATCCTTCCATTATTCATATCATCTCCTATTCTAGCTCCTACGTACATAACAACTGCTATTCTTGGCCCTCCATTGTGTTCTTTGGCTGATATTTTCTGCACATTCTTATTAGGATTCTGGTTCTAGTTCCCTCTGGCCTGCCATTTCGAAACTATTTGAGGAAAATATTTTGTCTCATGGTCCAGCGCTCTATAGTATGTGCATGTTTTACACATATTCAGGAATTCATGGGAAAAGTGCCCCAGTTGATTACTATTATAAATATTATCGGTCCTCTTCCTCCTCTGCCAAAATTTCCTCTTCCTCGACCTCTACCAAAATTTTATTTGTTCCTCTGGAGTAAATCCTCTCTTATTATTATATTTTTGACCCCCTTTGTCTATAACAACATCCTCCTCCTGAATATTGTACATATCTAAAGTACGCTCCCTCATCAAATCAAATGCATGAAATCCTTCTCTTCATGTCCGACCAAATTGCAAAAGTTGAAAAACAAATTCCTTGGTGTACTCAGATAATTCTGCAGTAATGGAAATTCAGTTGGATGATATCCCTATTTATTACATATCTTGCAATACCCCCCTCCTGGTAATGGATTTTTCGCTCCAGTTGCCAAATATTGCGTGAATGTCGGGAATTTGTACTTGTGATGCCCTTCAGTCCTACACTTGGTACCCCAGATTTGTTCCTATTTTTATTTTTCTTTTGTAAGTTCTTCCAGTTGAATCATCAATGAAACCAACTACATATGAACTTACACCATCCATCCACTATCTCCTATAGGGGATGATTCCAATTTCATTGCAATTTCGAGAGCCTCGGGATGCAACGCAACATATTGTTGAATCAATGGCTTGTGAATGTGTGGTATAAGTCTTGGAATAAACCATTCTTGATGCTATTAATTGAGGATCTGGAAATTCAACCTACCCATCAGGTCTTTGAACCTTTGATCGAAGTCCCATACCGACTCGGTTTGCACCTGTTTAATATCCTTCGGTTCTGTAATGTACCGCGAATCCAAATTTGGGTTGTTAAACTCTTTTAGAAATGCTTGTATTATCTTTGCTAATGTCCTGGCATGTCCCATAGGTGTAGTAATTTATAGTTTCATGTACCAGAATAGTGCATGGACTCTAAATGTTGTCGCCAATTGCACAATCTTCAAAACCTCCTCCTGGACATTCTTAGTAGCCCAAATTGTCTCGCAGACAAACAAATGTTGTTTTGGGTCCCCTGGCCCCACTCCCTAGAACTCAAATAGTATGAGAATGTTGTCTACCCCTTCCATGTTTCTTTGTGTAGTCCCTCCTCCTAGTGATGTTGGTTGACTTTGACTCTGCACATGGCTTCCACTACTCTGAATGCTACTACTCTATCCCCCCTTGCTAACTATAAGTTATTTTGATAAGTATTCAATTGTTATTTCCAATTGTGGTGACACACATGGGGTCATGGATTTGACACAGGATCCGGTCTAAGTAGGATGTAACGACTTATATTATAGGATTGGATTGAAACTCCTCTTCCTCTCCTCTTATGTGTGGTATCTCCACAATTTAGATTATTGTGCAAGGTACTCCCCCCTCTATCTCACTACACGACTCTCCTTTCTTAGCCCTAGTCTTTCACCTCTTGTACCTCCTTCCTCTGTGAAATTCTCCAAACTCTTTTTCTTATTATAGTATAACTTCTTCGACTCTCTACATACTCAGTCACCCCCTTCCTTCTTCATCACTTCCTTCCTTCTCTCTTTTCCTCAGAATATCATCTTTTAATCCTTTGGTTCCCCTATGTGCGTGAAGCCCCTTAGCAGTCAGATTCCATTGTCATCACACACTTGTCACACAAAAACCTCTTTATCCACATACCCAATGATTTCATGATCCTTCCACGTGGACCTTTAAAGAAGTTCCTTTCTGCAACATTGTATGACTAGGTACAATCTACTACTAAAACGGTAATATATCCTCCTAATATGCTATCCAACTAGAAATAAACTGCACAAGAAGTGTTATTACTTACAGAATTCAGTTGTCTTACCAACTTAGGAGTCCAATTCCTTGACACTACATCTAGGTAACTTCCAGTCTTCTCCACTAATATTTCTAACCACTCTGTCAAGATAATTGGAAATTCGCCAAAGAAAATTTCATGCAACTCTATGTATAAATACCTCTACATCCATTGTCTATTACTCATATAAGGGTTTCTATTATATTTTCATGTAAACTCTCATTCCTTCCTTTCTAACCATTCTAAAATTCCCTTCTTATTCAGCCTCCAAAATATTCACTTAATCATAGAATTCGGGTCTTGGCAACATAACAATTTGTTGGTGTTACCCACGCTTGTAAGACACTAGGTTCAATTTATATTTACCAACAAAAACCTTGAGACATTTGTCCTTTCGACATCACCTTCATGTGTATATGAAGTCTCAGCTAAGGTATCTATTGGGATTGCAGGAACTGGGTTTCTACAACAGTGGGGGAATGGGAGGCAATTATTATATTCATTCTTAATGCCCTGTTTTGTGTGTGTTATTATGCAAGTTCTCTTCTTCAGTTACTTAGTGAATCTTAGATTCATATTACAATTATATTCTATATTACAATATAAACTCATTAATGTAATAGTCATAACTATTGCGCCATAATTACACATAAGACAAATCTAAAATAATATGAATCCAAACATATTCCATAAAAAACTCACACAAAATACATCCAATACACCATTTAGCGTGGTTCACCCAACTCTAGGATACGTCCACAATGGGTGGTTTCTTTATTATGCAGTTGGTAATTGCTTCAAGCTTGTGCACTGCGGTTATAAAGATACATCATGGTTATCCTCTCCTTCTCCTAGCCTAGCCACTCTACAGTGTAATCCTTTCCCTCTCTCTGCATCATCTCCTTAGTACCACTCGAGAAGAACTCCCATACTCAATAGAACAGAACTACAGAACCTAGCAAAACTCATCCAAAAGTGAAATAACCCCTATTTTCCCAACCCATTACATATTTATACATGATTTCTAGGGCTTAAAACCATACTTTGTTCATCCCCAAAACCCTATTACAATACATGTTAACTTCAAGTTAACTTGTTGTTTGGGATGCTTTCACCTGATTTTTTGTATGCATGTGGATTTGGAATCTGACCGTTGTTCTTTCTACTTCTGCATGTCCTTCTATATTTATCATGTCGGAATGTCATCCCTCCTTTTCTCCCTCTTTATTCTCCATCTTTATTCTCTTCTTTATTCTTCTCTTTGCTTTATTCCTCTTTCTACACACTATCCTCCTGACTGCACATCAACTGCGCACTCCCCAATATTCCTTATTCTTATGAACACTTCTTCTACACTTAGTATTTTTATCAAAATTGTATCCAAAACTGCTTGTCCAATAGAGGGGGTAGAGCGCAATTGTGGACTTATGGATTTTAACTGTCCTAATTTGTCCCATTTCTTTCTTTTTTTCTGCCTGTTGAAATTTACCTCTAGGCCTTTATCCCCTTCTTCTCATAAGAGAATGAGATACATTAATTTTTGGTTTACATGTAACCACAATATCGAAAAGGTGGGAGAATGGAAGGATTAAGGATGTAAGAGTGATAAGTATAGATGGGAATTGTACGATACCTATTTCAAGGAACCACTAGAAATACCCCATTTTTCAAGAGTGACAACATGGGACTAGAATTCCCGGGATGGACACCCAGGTGAAACAAGGAAAAAAACATAAATTTTGGGCTCATGATTCATTATCCAACTTCAATATATGATCATTACTAAAAATACCAATGCATTAAATATGACACTTTACATGAAACAAGGACTAGTGTAGCTTATAATGTGTTAGGCCACCATCTCGCAATGAGCCTTGTTGATTGAGTGTGATGAGCTATGATGGCAAGGTAAAGGCGTCTGAGGGGATGTTGTGTTGATAATTGTGGTCATGTCGATCATCATGATCGTCATGATCATTGTCTTCACTATCGGCCATGAGACATGATCTCCTCTAGTTACCCCTAGGTTAGAGGGGGTAACAAGTACAATTTGGGGGGTAACAAGAGGGTTTGTGGATCCTAATCCCAATGAACCAAAAAAATTGGCCATTTTGAACTAAGGATGGACAAATTTATGAATAGACATGTATCTAGGTGGAAATTCATCTATATGAATGACAAGCATACCCTAAGGATCAACGAACTAGGTATTAATATTTATTGAAGATGAATTAGGAATGTCTTTGATCTTTGGTGGTATAGGTCATATTGAGTAGGAGGAGAATAGGCCCTTCTTGATCTTGTGGTGTGACCATCTAGACCTATAAGAAAACCTTCCAATAATAATTTCTTAGATGTGGGATTTATTACCCCTGATGTTGACATGAGTGTGAAATGGTCGTGTGTAGATTGGTAGTGTGATTCTAGCCTTAAAAAGGTTGGAATGTTGGTGGAGTTTGCTTCATGGATTTATCTTTTTCTTAATAGATATTCATCATGGTGGTCACCTAGTCACTTTCACTTAGTGTTGCATGGTTTTCCTCTAACATGGTGATGCATTTACCTAGTTCCATTCATATTCATGTTATTTCCATAGTTTTACCTAGGAAAATTTCTTTATTGCAAGCATATTATAACGTTTTTCTAAGTAAAACATACGTTTTCACCGCTTTTGATTATTTTACCTAGGTGATTTATGCATTTCCTCACATATTGACATTTTCCCTAGGTAAAACCTTCAATTACACCTATATTCCACTTCATTCCATTGCATAATTAGCTTAAAATTTCTAAGTCTTATCTTATAATAACTTCCAATTATTATATTTTCAATTTTTCCAGTGCGAACACACCTAATTGGGTTGGTATATTTTAATTAAAAATTTAAAATACTAAACCTTAGGTTGAGTGCCTAAGTATTGGTCTATTAGAACTTTATTGTTCTAATTCCTCATTGAAACCATTTCCTTATGTTTCACTTTCTAATTAGTCATTAGGAGTTCTAACTTAAAGTCCATGTGGTACACATGACACTAGGCACTCCCCCTTTTGACATGTAATGAAGTAAAATACTATCCTATTAAAACTTAAATGTTATAATTCACCATTGAGGCTTGGTTTTCTAATTTTTATTCCTAAATTCACTGGGGAACGTAGCCTTATGTCCATGGGGTACACAACTTAAGTTAGTACTTCCCACTTTGACACATATGTTAAGTAAAAAACTGATGATCAAAATACAATTCACCCTAGCCTCATAATATCCTTGTTCACACACAATAACCTTTTCATGATACATATTTTTCCTTTCACCCAAGTTTTTAGGATTTATTTGGTCTTCATGTTTGACTAGGAGCTTCTTATCCATGTGCCCTAGGGTTTCAGTCTTCCACCTCATCCATCCAACACATCCACCCTATCCACTCATGCAGGCATCCCTAGGTGGTACACTCTAGTATGAAAAATTATCCACTTCTTGCATAACCTTGTTCACACCTTGCACACATGTGAAGTGACTAGTGATGGTTTGACTTAGTCAAAGGGCACCCATTTGCAAATTTTTTTAGGAGATCTCATGGATTTGATGAAGACCCATTTGTACAAGTGTCAAGGGAACCCCTTCTAGGGTGAGAGCTTACATATTGAGTTGGTCAAAGTGGACACAAATGCACAATTTTCAAGGGAACACTATTTCATGAAGGTATATTTTATTATTTCTTGGTCAAAGGACTTCTATAATATGCACTCAAGAATTACACTTGGAATTGGCATGAATTTCTAGAAAATATACCTCATAAATGAAGCTATACACTTGGTAAATTTCTAATCTAATTGGAAATTCTGCCAAGGACTATTATTATTATTTAGAGGTGGTTATTTCTAGAAAAGTACTATGATCATGGAGTTTTACACTTAGCATTCATGCACACTATTGGAAATTCACCCTACCTATTTGACCAAGCCTTTTTATTATTTTAAGGAATGAGGAGGAAAAATGGCACTCAAAATTTCCCTTTGCATGAGTTAGGAGGTGGAGGAGGATGACACATGGAATCACATTAATATAGATGATTTTATTTAGTGTTTTCCATGGGATTTTGACCTAATTCTCCCACTTAGGTAGTTGTTGTAATATTTTTAGTGTTTTCCTTGGAGAGTATCAAGAGGAAAATAATATTTTATTGTAGACGAGTTGATCTAAAATCTACATAAACATTTTATCACTACAATTGCAAGATGGATTGGCTTAGTGGAGAATGATGGGAAGAAACTTGTCTCGGCTTTGCAAATATATTTTGTAATATTGTTTGTTCTTTAGTATTTTTCTAGGGTAATCATATAAGGATTTGAATTGCCAATTTTCATTGAGGAAGTAGCTATTACAAGGTAAACATTGAAAGTAAAGTATGAAGTATTTTTCTATTTCATGTATTTGTCAAATTATAAGATAGATCTATTGTATAAGGGGTGAATATATTAGGGTTTAATTTCCTTACCCTAGGTTTAGTATATGATTTACTTTGTAATAATTAGGTTAATTTATTTATAATTACCCTCCCTATAATACTTGCAAGATTTCAAATTCCTTAGTTTGATACTCATCAAAACAATCTTTATTATCTTAGGAAATTCAACAACCAAGACAAGAGAAAAAATACTCAAGAGTGGATTAGACCCCATATCCAAAGAAACATATGCATTGGTATCCTATTCACTCATCACCCCAAGCCCATGTTTTACATTTATTTTTCCATCACAATTGTGGCTAGGTTTTCTTTACTCCCATTCCTACTACACGAAGTGAGCCTATTTGACCGATATGGAATCCCCCCTTGACTAGAAAAATTTTCCCGAGTCTAAAGTGTAGGGGAGAGATGGTGAGGTCATAGTGGCCAACCTACTGAGTTCCTCAAGGCTAGTACCCATATTTGGAACTTTGAGAAAAGGTGTTGGTTTGTATGGTAACGTTTTTGGCATTGTTTTAGGAGATAAACTCCATTTCCTAGATTTTGTAGATAAGCTACATATTCGTTTGTGTGTGTTATCCCCATTTTGTGGGATAACTAAGGAGATGATGTCTTGGGGCCCTCAGGTTGCATATATGGAGTGTCGAGAGACCACATGACTAGAAGTGTCCACTTTCACATACAAAATCCTTCTCTAACTTCACATTCAGATCCATTATCAGTGTATCCACCACATCAACTAGCTTCTGGAAGGCATATGAGTCTTGATCCATGTGATACAAGTAAGGTATTGTGGCAAGTAATCACCCTAATATTTGAGGCATTTAAACATGTTTTATTTAAGCTACTTTTTATTATAGAACGCATGCTTGGACATTATGATTTTGACCTTGTTTCACCTTGGTGAGTGTCATAGGTTTCCTAGTAAGTGGCCAACCTTTGGGGAAGGTTTGTGACTGGGGATCCCTTAAGGGGTTGTCGTAACATTCCCGACCATACTTACCACTTTATGCTCATTAAATTCCCATCATATTTACCTCTTCTAGGACCTTTGACTTTAGTGACTCAAGAAGGCCATGTACCCCATTTCATGTGAAGTAATGGATGAAGGCCCAGGGGGATGGTTGCTGGCAAAATATAAGAGCCTAAAATAAACCTTCTAAATGCTCACTCAATCAGTTCTTGAGAATGATGAACTACTTCTCTTGAAATAATTGAAGACCTACACAGTATCAAACACACAATAAATATCCCACTTTAATATAAGACTAACACAAGTGTGTTACAACACTTTACATGGTTACCCCTATGGCACTTTATGGACCTCTTTGTTCAAGTGACACTGTGTTACTTCTCCCCAAGATAATTGATTCACTATTGGGAGTGCACACTTTTTTGGATCATTGATTAAGTAATAAATGGCAACAAATGGGCTTGGAAAAAGGTTGCATTGAGAAAGAAGGTGAAACACACCCCCTAAAGGCACCCATAAATGAGACATTACGATTCGTTGTATGTCATGAAACTCATTGACCTATGAATTCTAAACCCCTATCCACCTCATCATCCATTATATAACCTTGAGAGGCCATCCTTGGGAGCATCCCTTACTTGAGGTTTTTGGTCTACCCAATAGGACTCTTATGACACCCCTCCCATACCTAAACTTGGTCAATTGTATAAGGACTTGGAGCATTTGTTTACTTTGATGAGGTAGTTTTGATGTTAATGTTTAGGTTCCTTTCTTATTATATTTTTTTTACACTTGTCATGATATATTTTACTTGATATCTTTGGAGGGCATACCCTTTTGTTTTGTAGGACCTTGGTTGTTGGCCAATTTTGTGAGAACAAACCTAGCTTGGAATTTCATGGGGAAAGAATCCCATAGGTTGGATGTTATAGGCCCACACACTGGATCATAGAGATATTCCTTTGGAGGATTGATGACATCATGGAGGACCTAACCTAGCCCCTACCACCTAAATGCTTTTCTTGAAGAGGGAAAAACATCACTTTCTTGAGGTTTGACGTCACAAAAAAGTTAGGGTTTGGTGGTGATAGAGTTTCTCATTGAAACTTGGCATGAATTGATTAAGAGAGCACATTTACTTGAGGGAGAAGGCCATAGCACATGAAGAGAGGGAATTTGGATGCCAAACGTTCCATCCCCAACCTCAACGACTTGTCACATATGCCAAAACATCCCCTAAAGGGGTGACACCATCTTACTTTTATGGTTTCTAATGTGAAAAAGTGAATTTTAAATGAATTTTTTGTGTAAAGGGGAAACATTAGGATTGTTGACCCATATCTTGTGTTTTACCCTGAAATTAAGTGGACAAACTATGTGTTAGACATTTTGTAGAAATAGAGATCATGTGAATCTCCTTTCATAATATAACTCTCCCATTGTGAGAAGTAATTGGATGAAATTTTCGCTATTATTGGACATTATGGTGTTTATGTCATGTGCAAATGTTTTATGGTGCTATATTTTGGTGAATGGATGAGGAGGAGTGATTCACACCTCTTGGATGTTTGTTCTCTTGATCTTAAATGGGTGAAACTAGGGTTTGATCTCTCTCTCTTGGAACTGGTAAGGAAAAATCTTCATTGTTAGTTATTTCTTGTTTATGGTTGTTTGAAACCCTAAGAGGAGTATGTTGTATACACCCTCCATTAAGATTCAACTAATTTTCTAAATTTTACAAGTTATTTTGCAAGGGTTTCTAGGAGGAATACGAGTGTGTATACCCTCTTAGATTTACCCTAATTTGATTGGCATACCCTAGGAAGTAAAAGGGATTACACCCCTAGGGTCTTTGTTGATCTAAATATTTATTCTAAGACTCCATTTACCCTATTTTAAAGGAACTAATATGAATATTTTTCATTAGAGAAATAAAATAGTGCATTGGGAAACACGATTTTTGGTCATTTCAAATTTCTACAATTTGGGTTTTGTTCCTTGTGCCTAGAGAACCTCTTAGCCACTAGGGCATCCCCTCTAAAGGCATATTGATTGCTCATGTAATATACTTTCATATTCAGTCATTAGGGATGAAGAAACCCTAATCAAATTTCTCTAATAAATCTCAATTCAACCGTTGATATTTGCTAAGATTTTTCCCACGTATTCTAGTGATCATAGTGCATCTAGTGTCTGCTAAATATCACCTTTACACCATAGGCCAAGACATGGATAATGAAGAAGTTGAGAGTGGGGATGTAGAAATGAGTCTATTTGCTTCATCATTGACTGAAGAATCTCTAGGATGGTTTAGAATCCTTCCAGATAATCACCTTACATCATATGAATATTTTTCCAAGTTATTTAAGAGCAGATGGTCAACAAAGAAAGACAGTGGGATGCTTGTAGCTTAGTTAAAATAGATAAATAAAAAGGAGAATGAAATAGTGAGTGAATTTGATACCATAGTTGATAGGTTATACAACCAGATTCCTACATATTTTCATCCAACATCTGCATTAGTTCGTCTCCTTTATGTGAATGATTTTGAAGGGAAATTTCACTTTATTCTTAAGAACAAGAAGCCCACTTCTTTCGCACAGGCCAAAGAGTACAATGTTGATATTGAAGAGATTATCCTTTACTCAAGGGTGGATCATTTTTAGTACCCTTGTGTCAAAGCAAAAGCAAAGACTAAGGTTTCCTATAGCAGTGTTACTGATCCGATTTCCCTCTTGACTCAGAAGATAGATCAGATGAGTACTCAATTTTCCCAAGTGCAGAACCAGATCATAGGGCCATTTGACTATTGTGTAAAGAAATCAATCTACTCTCATACCTTAATTTTCTAGACAATAGAGATATTCCACAAGTTGGAAACCAAGGCCTCGGCAAGAGGCAAAGGCCCATGATACTTTGAAACTAGTTGGGATGGTTGAAACAGAAGCTTGGTGCCTTCCATTCCAAGAGCCTCGTAGAGAAGATGAGTGTCCCCAACAAGATAAATATTATTCCAACAATATTAATTTCATGGATATGGTCTGCACTTTCGAGGAGGAAAAATCCACACATGAATATATCAACAGAGCCATAAGATAGGGAGAAAGAGAGGGGAGATTCAGAGCCTTAAATAAGTTGATAGACAATGAAAAGAAGGAGTTAAGAAAGAGGGAATATTTGACCTACACTAGACGAAAATAATCTTCAACCCCTCCTTCACAACTTGCCACTTCTCCTCCATCTACAAAGAATGTGGTACCACCAACCCCACCTCCAATACATGAGTTTCTTCCTAAGCCAACTCCCACAGATGAGATTTAGTTGAATATAGATGTTGCAACCATGTTTGGAAAGCTAACTATGATAGTCTCGGTGACAGAGATGTGCAATATACCTTTTGTAAGGAGGGAAGTCTTGAAGTTATTATAGGTACCGACTGAGAAGAAATACCCTCCTGTCATTTTGAACATTATGTAGCTCGATCAGAAAAAGGACAAAAGTCCTCCCTTCTATATTTCATTAGGCATGAATGATTTTCACTTGATCAATTGTATGCTTGACTCTGGGGCCTCTGCAAATTTCATGTCATTGAAGGTTATGGAAAAAATTAGTTTGAAGACAACCCAACCCTATGGAAATGTGTGTGGCATTGATTCTAAGAGGGTCAAGGTTTATGGGTTATGTGAGGACGTTGAGGTATTTTTTATTTCTTTTCCACATATCATCCTCCTCATGAACATTGTAGTGATCGATGTTCCATATGGTTAGGGGATGCTCTTATCGAAGATTTGGTCTACTGTCGTTGGGAGTTTCCTTAGCATGGACCTTACCCATGCACACATCCCCATGGGAGATGACACTTTTGAGGTATTATAAAGTCGAGAGTGAGATAACAAGCATGTGACTGATCCCAATGGTCCTGAGTACACAAGTGAAGATGAGTTTGATGAAATCCCAGATTCCATTGAGTACAATCCACAAGAATTTCCTTTTATGTAGGAAGACTCCATAAACGTTCTTCTCCCAATGACAAATGAATACAAATAAAAACTTGCAAAGTTCTAAGGGAAAGATCCAGGGTCTATCCAGATATTCAAGAAAGAAGATAAATAATGCCATGAAGCCATCAAAATGGAAGTTAACACAGAACCTCCTTCTTATCCATACGTCGATAATGTACCTTACATCAATTACAATGAAGGAAGTCTTGCACTCATGTGGGACAAAAGGAAGGGCAAACCCAAGTATGACCAGAAGGAAGACATTTCATGGCTTGGCCCTTACATCGTCAAGAAGAAGTACGACAAAGAAAGGTAGTATTTGACAGCTTTGGATGAGATAAATATTCCATTACCAGTGGATGGGTCCCTTCTCCGACCTTATGTTCGGATCACTTGACTTCTGAAGGGCCAAGGCCCCAGGTAAGTAAGTAGGTCATCTTTATTTCCTTTCATTTTCATCTTTATTACTCATATTAGTTTATATGCATTTCATATTTCATTTTTATCTACCTACATATTTATTTCATGCTTAGTTTAGAATGTTTTGAAAAAATGCTAAAATCTTCTTTTCTAGATTAGTTTCATTTTTAGTTTTTATGTATATGGACGAAGGGTGATAGAACCACCCTAGATTTTATAGTTTATTTTTTCAGTGTAAGCACGATTCTACTAGGAGATGCTACGGTTCTCATGTACTCTACGATGAGAACATGTCCCCAAGTAGGATCCAGATGTTATCCCCATTTTGTGGGATAACTAAGGAGATGATGTCTCAAGGCCCTCAGGTTTCATATATGGACTGTCGAGAGACCACATGACTAAAAGTGTCCACTTCCACATATGTAAGCCCACTCTATCACCACATTGTGATCCATTTTTGGTGCATCCACCACACCAGCTATCTTATAGAACACATATGGGTCTTGCTCCATGCGGTACAAGTCAGGTATTGTGGCAGGTAATCACCCTAATATTTGAGTAATTTAAACATGTTGTATTTACAAGTCAGGTATTGTGGCAGGTAATCACCCTAATGTTCCACCTTGGTGAGTGTCATAGGTTTCCTAGTAAGTGGCCAACCTTTGGGGAAGGTTTATGATTGGGGATCCCTTAAGGGGTTGTTGTACCATTCCCGACCATACTTACAACTTTCCTCTCATTAAATTCCCATCATATTTCCCTCTTCTAGTCCCTTTAACTTTAGTGACCCAAGAAGGGCATGTACCTCATTTCATGGGAAGAAGGGGATGAAGGCCTAGGGGGATGGTTGTTGGAAAAGTATAAGAGCCTAAAATAAACCTTCTAGATGCGCTCCCAGTCAAGTCTTGGGAACGATGAACTGCTTCTCTTGAAATAATTAAAGGCCTTCATAGTATCAAACACACAATAAATATCCCACTTGAATATAATACTAACACAAGTGCATTACAACACTTTACATGGTTACCCCTATGGCACTTTGTGGATGTCTTTGTTCAAGTGACACCATGTTACCGCCCCCCAAGCTAATTGATTCACTATTGGGAGTGCACACATGTTTGGATCATTGATTGATTAATAAATGGAAATAAATGGGTTTGGAAAAAGGTTGCATTGAGGAAGAAGGTGCAACACACCCCCTACGAAGGCACCCATAAATGAGACAATACGAGCCCTTGTATGTCATGAAACTAATTGACCTATGAATTCTAAAACCCTATCCACCTCATCATCCACTACATAACCTTGATAGGCCATCCTTGGGATCATCCCCTACTTGAGGGTTTTGGTCTACCCAAAAGGACTCTTATGACACCCATCCCATACCTAAACTTGGTCAATTGTATAGGGTCTTGGAGCATTTCTTTAATTTGATGAGGTAGTTTTGATGCACATGTTTAGGTGACTTTATTATTAGATGTGGTTTACACTTATGATATCTTTGACTTGTGATCTTTGGAGGGAATACCCTTTTGTTTTGCATAATGTCTTTGAGCATTTGTCTGGGTAAAGGGGGGGTTGATGCACATGTTTGGGTAATTTAATTATTATATGTGATTTACATGTTATGATCCCTGTGAATTATGAACCCATGGAGGGAGTACTTGTTGTTTCTACAGGACTTTGCGATCTAGTATCTTTTCTCTAATTTTCTATTGCATACACTCTTTACGTAATCTAAGGAATGAAGATTCGCTAGGGACTAAGATCTCGTACTCTCTAGAAAATTTGTCTTTAGGATTTGGATGCTTGAGGCCTTGTAGTTCCAACACCTCCTCCATCCATCCCTTCTCTTTTGACAAGTATTATCATTGCTACTTTTCTCCAATTTTTTTCATTGCTATTGTTCACTCCATAAACCCTAAAATGCACTAGTCTACTCATTATAGTGATTGATTGATCAAACAAACACTCAAACCTTCTTCCTTGAAGACTTTGCTAACTTTTACTAACCCTAAACTAGAATAATTCCTTAGCTAACTTTATGTTGTTGAAAATCATTGCTACAACCATACTAATTCATGTTAATTTGTTACATTCACCTACAAAACTTGCACCTAGCTCATCCACAAATTGCTTGTGACAATTGCCAATCAATCTACTAGACAAATGTTAAGTCTACATGGTGTTTCCTTGCAATTTTGAGCACTATGATTCGTTGTTGTTACAAAATATGACTACATCCATCTAGCTACACTAAATTCTCTGCAAAAGTAACATTTAGTGCTAGCTAGACATTGTCGAACTTGCTTACGACAATTAATTATCATTCTTTCTAGTTAAAGCTACACTTTCTTGTCTTTTTCAAGCAATTTCAAGGCATATCTTTTGAGGTTGTTGAAAAATACTTATTGTTCGTGTAAACTGTTACATTGTTGCAACTTTATATCATCTAGCCTATTTTTTGAAGGTTCATGGTCTTAAGAAGCACTAACATCATATTTTGTACTTGAAAGATGCCATTATTTCTTTGTTGTCTTGTTCTGGGTAGGTACACTCCATTTTCACCATTGCTTCATCTCTTAAAGAACTTAAGTGATCTAAGTGGATATCGGTGGCCACCCACCTATTCCACGGGCTCAAAAAATAGTTTTCCATCTTGGTAGTTTTTTGGGTTCCAAACTTCCAAGTCCGTTTTGAGGCCCTAAACGACGTTTTTTGGGGATTCGAGGTCTATGAAAGTGATGCAGGAGCATCGCCAACGTCAAGCAAGCATGGGGAAAGCGCCAACGCATTTTGGACACATGATAAATTGTTTAAAAACTTTTGAAGATGGATGTGCCAAACGTAAATGTAATAGTTAAGGAGAGGCATACTTATAGATTGTAATCAGACCTTGAGTGACCCGCTCTCGTCTGAAGGAATAAGAAGGCATTTATGTTAGTAGGTAGCTTTGAATTCTCAGATTAGACAGTTTTAGGAGCGGAGGGAAAATGTATATAGACACCCTCATTGTATTATTGTAGAGGAGGGAAGAAAATTACCAAGAGAAGAGCATACAGAGCTCGAACAAAAAACTGTGTTTTAAAAACACCCATGTATAGAGATTTGAGTTAATAGAAGAAATCTTAATTCAGATTCATGGCGTTGTATTTGTTTCTTGTATGTGTATGCTGAATGGTATGTTCATGGTTTTACTCTTTCTGTTATACATTTGCTTTCTATGCTGTGTATGAATGATTTCAGGGTTATGTTTGAAGTCTGAGAGAGAAAGAGTTAGGAAATGAGTTTCAATTGTTTCTCGGTCTGAGCAAGAGTTCCTGCAATGAGTGTAGTTGAATTGTCCGCAAGGAGTGCATTGACAAAGGATTCAGAGGTTTTGTCTCTGGGAGCTCAGATAGGTTAGCTTTTGTTCTCATTTCCTCAAAGGTGTAGTTAGGCACAAGAGCCGTGCAAAGTGTGCGCAGACCGAGTGAAGCTTCCGAGGTTTGTAACTTGAATGAATTGTTGAGAGGCTACTGTTGCAGGGAGTGCGCAGAGTCAAAAGGAGTTCAACACTTGAAAGTGTTTGAAGGTATTCCGCAAGGAGTGCCAGCAGGAGTTTTTCTGAAAGACTTGAAGTCGTGGAAAACCTCAGAAGGGTTCGAACCTTCGAAGTCGTCGAAGGGAAGCAAGAGGTTAAGTGCCTTGAAGAATTGAAAGGAGGTGTAGTGACATCATGCTATAGAAGGACAAGTTCCATGCAGAGAAATATTTTATTTAAATTTCGTGGAGGCTCTCAAGGGAAGAGATGAACGGTTGAAATTCTCCATAGAGAATTTGTGAAGTCCCGCCAGTTTTCCGATATGACAAAGAAGCAAGGGGGTTACGACTGTTTCCCCAGTTTCAAGATCGGGAGATCGTGAGATTTCGGCCCTCACTTAGATACCCGTCAGTTGTAGGATCTGACAGGAGTTGCATGGGGTTTAAACCCTCACAAATAGAGCGAATGTCCTGAAAGGTGTTGGGATATCGGGACTTTGGAATTCGGGATATCGAAAGTCTCGAGGGAAGGAGATTGGGTCACTCCACGATGAAAACCCTGAAATAGATCTGAGCCATCCATCGGTTTGGACACGTGGTAGATATCGGGAGCCATCAACATATCGGGATTCGACATTTCGCGAATCCTGAAGACGAGACGTCCGAAGCATTTGATTTCGCAAAATCACGAAATGATTGAGAACCGTCCATCTTAGGAGGAAACGTGACAGAAATCCTTGAGTTCGGGGAAAATCCCGATAGAAAAGTCCATCAACTTATCGGGGTTTGGTGTTTCATGAATCCTGAAGACAAGAAGCACACACATTTCGGAAACATGAAGTCCAAAATCTCGACAAGGTGGAAAGCTCCATTGTGGGGTCAGCTGACATCATTTCATCATATAGGAGGTCGGGAATCGGAACCTCGGGAGTTCCGGAGGAAAGAACCCATAGGAATTTGATTTCCCGAAATCGCAAAGCGACGAGGACCGTCCATATTGAGGGGACGTGTGGCAACAATATAGGGTTTTGGAAGAAATCCCGAAAGGAGAAGTCATTTCGGTATTTCAAGAATCGATACTTCGGGATTCGAGAGACCAAGAGGTTGGGTGCTTGAGTCACGAAACCTCGAAAAGGACTGTGGTCATATAAGGGGAGGTCATGGGGACCAAAGGTATGGCCTAGGGGGATAACTGAAGTTAAATATGTTTCGGCAAATCAGCATATCGGAGATCAGGAGATCAAGAAGACTGAGGTTCTCGACAACAAGAATCAAAAAACCCCAAAACCCGATATTTATGTCGGGGAGAGATCAGGCATGTGCAGAAGCCGTGACAGGGAAAAAGGAAGGACCTGTGGACCGAATTTTTAACAGACATTCTAGTAAGGAATCGAAAGATCCACTTTGGCTCGAAGGTGAAATTAGAACGATCTGTTAAGACTGGGAGGTCAACGCATAGACTGGAAGAGGTAGTGGTTTAGCCTACGTCAGGCTTGGTATCAGAGCCCAGAAAGGTTTATTTTCTTTCTGTAGCAAGGAAAAGGAAAATTCACTATGCCGCCAAGAAGAAGGGACATGCAAACACCCGATCCACCAGAGGAAAGGGAAATACCAAGAAGAAGAGGTAGGCAGATGCCTGACCCATCCATGGCAAGAGAAATGCATGATTTACGCACCAGACTTGAGGACATGGAGATAGCACAAAGACGCATAGTCGGTGTTGGGGATCTTAGTGATTCTGAAAGTGAAAATGAAGTTGAACATGAAGAAGAAGAAATTTCAGTGGAAGATGCCGCAAATGAATGCTTGATTAGAGCTGTCGCAAGGATGGGTGTCAGGGAAAAAATGGACATCCCAGTTTATGAGGGAAACCTGGATGCTGAAGAGCTTCTAGACTGGATTAGGGCTCTGGACACTTATTTTGACTATGAATATGTCGAGGAAGACAAGAAGGTAAAACATGTTGTCACAAGATTGAAAGGACATGCAACATTGTGGTGGAATGAACTACAAGCTGACAGACGCTGCAAAGGCAAGCAAAAAATCAAGAGTTGGGATAGGATGATTGCGAAGATGAAGGAAAAATTCATTCCCAAGTATTACCAGATTACTCTGTTTCGAAGAATGCAAAATTTGAGACAGAAGCTGATGACAGTGAAGGAATATACTGAAGAATTCTACAGGTTGAACATCAGGGCAGGTCATCGGGAAAGCGATGATGAAAAGGTTGCCAAGTACATGAATGGCCTGAGATATGACATTCAGGATTAGATGAGCATGATGACCATCCGAACGGTGGAAGATGCTTATCAGATGGCTCTAAAAGCTGAAGAGAATCTGAGCCGAAAACAAGGTTAGAGAGGCCGAGGCAGAAGTCAAGCCAGAGGCAAAGCAGTTGCCCAGGATAGAAATCAGAAACACAAAGAAGATGGAAAAAAACTTTAGACTCAGACTAAGAGAGGTGGAAGTTCGCAAAGAGGGCAGCATACCGAACAGAGAGGTCAGTATGCAGATGGAAACATTTTTCCTCGTACTAGAGGTAGAGGAAAAGGAAGAGGTGGAGTAATAAAGTGCTTCACATGTGGAAAGAATGGACACAAATCTTATGAATGTCCAAATAAGAAGAAATAAGGTGGTGAAACTCACATTTCTGAAGCAAAGAGGAAGAATTTTGAGGCAGAATATGTTGAAGGCGGAAGATCGTTGATGATGCGAAAAGTTCTCTTAACACTAGAGAAGGAGGCAGAGAGTTCAGTCCAAAGAAACAAACTTTTTCGGATTGCTTGCAAAATCAAGGATAGGGTATGCAAGGTCATTGTGGATAGTGGTAGCACGGATAATCTCATTTCAATGGAGATGGTAGAAAAGCTGGAGCTGGAGACGATCGAACATCCAAGTCCATATAGAGTTTCATGGCTACAAAAAGGACATCAGGTAAATGTCACTAAACAATGTTTAGTTGAATTCAAGATAGGAGGATATAATGATAAGATACTCTGTGATGTTATTCCCATGGATGTTAGTCATCTATTGTTGGGTAGACCATGGAAATATGACATAAATGTGATTCATGATGGGAGGATGAACACATACACCCTAGAGAAGAATGGGAGAACTCACATGTTGCTTCCAATCAAAGATAAGGAGGTGAAACCTGAAGTAAGAAACATTGTACTTCTCATGAGTAGGAAGGAACTTCTTACAGAGGTTAAGAAGAAGGAGGAACCACAATTCATTGTGGTCAGGAAGCCAAAGATTGTTTTAACCAACACAAGGGTAGATGATTTACCAGAAGAGGTTCAGGAACTGTTGGAAGAGTTCGTTGACATAGTAGTGGATGAACTACCTCGTTCGTTGCCACCAATTAGAAGTGTTAATCATCATATTGATCTCATACCTGGAGCTAGTTTTCCAAACAAAGCAGCGTACAGATTAATGTCGTAGGAGAATTAAGAGGTCAAAAGACAAGTCCAGGATTTGTTGGACAAAGGGTTGGTTAGAGAAATCTTGATTCCATGTGTTGTTCCGACAGTACTCAGTCCAAACAAAGACGGAAGCTAGAGGATGTGTACTAATTCAAGGGAAATCAATAAGATAACCATCAGGTACAGATTTCCATTGCCAAGGATGGATGATCTGATGGATTGCTTAAGTGGAGCAAATTTTTTTTTGAAGATTGATTTGAAAAGTGGATATCACCATATTCATACGAGAGAAGGTGATGAATGGAAGACAACCTTCAAGACTAACGAAGGGTTGTATGAATGGTTTGTTATGTCATTTGGTTTAACAAACGTGCCAAGTACCTTCATGAGGATGATGAATGAAGTCCTGAAGGAATTCATCGGAAAATTTGTCATTGTGTATTTGGATGACATATTGATCTTCAATAAAACAAAGGCAAAGCATCTAAAACACTTAGCTACAGTGATGAAGAGATTACAGCAAGAGAAGTTATTGATAAACATGAAGAAATCCTCATTCATGAAGACAGAGCTCATTTATTTGGGATTTGTTATTTCTGCAGATAAATTGAGGATGGATCTAGATAAGGTGGAGGTTATCAATAATTGGCCATCACCGAAGAATGTCTTTGAATTTTGAAGTTTTCATGGATTAGCTAGTTTCTACCAAAAATTCATCAGGAATTTCAGTGGCATTAGTGCACAGATGATGGACACAGTGAAGAAGAGACACAAATATTTTCACTGGACAGAAGAGGCTGAGAAGAGTTTTAATCTGTTGAAGAGGAAAATCACAGAACAACCAATCTTGGTGTTGCCTGATTTCCAAAAGACACGATGCAAGTGGATTTGCAATCGGGGCAGTCTTGAGTCAAGAAGACGGGTCGATAGCATACTTCAGCGAGAAGCTGAACGAAGCGAAGGTGAAATACTCCACGTATGAAAAGGAGTTTTATGCTATTATTCAGGCATTAAAGAAATGGAGACATTACTTGATCCCGAAGGAGTTTGTCTTATATAGTGACAATCATGCACTGCAGTTTGTGACTCAATAGGAAAAGTTAAATCAGAGACATGTTAAATGGGTAGAATATATGCAAAATTTTACTTTTGTAATTAAGCATATTTCTGGAACTTCTAACAAGGTTGTTGATGCTTTGAGAAGGAAATGTTTTCTATTGCAGGAGTTCAGAGTCAAAACATTGGGTTTTGATGATCTTAGAGACATGTACAGAGATGATCCAGA
The DNA here is from genome assembly GCA_009831015.1 of Picea engelmannii. Taxonomy (NCBI): domain Eukaryota; kingdom Viridiplantae; phylum Streptophyta; class Pinopsida; order Pinales; family Pinaceae; genus Picea; species Picea engelmannii. The sequence goes on from ML776569.1 coordinate 1,329,754, forward strand.
TTTTAAGGAGGCATATGAAGCAGCTGAGAATCAAATTCTCAGGGACAGAAGTCAATGGACAGAATACATGATCCAAGAAGGATTACTATTTAAAGGTAATCAACTTTGTATTCTGAAATGCTCCATGAGGGAGAATTTGCTGAAGGAGAAACATAGTGGAGGATTGGCTGGACATTTCGGTCATGACAAGACGTTCGAAAAACTGAATGAGTCATATTTTTGGTCGGGAATGTGAGAAGATGTCAAGAGATTCATGGACAGATGCAGAATTTGCCAACATTCGAAGGGAAAGAGATAGAATGCAGGATTTTATCAACCATTGCCAATACCTGAGAGGCCGTGGGATGCAGTCAGCATGGAATTCATATTGGGGTTGCCAAGAACACAAAGAGGGTTTGACTCAATCTTTGTGGTAGTGGATAGATTTTCCAAAATGGCACACTTCATACCATGTCAGAAAACTAGTGACGCAACTCACATTGCAAATCTGTTTTTCAAAGAAGTCATTTGACTTCACGGCTTACCAAGGAGCATAGTTTCAGATCGAGACACCAAGTTTGTGGGACACTTCTGGAGAACCTTATGGAAAAAGCTGGGAACAAATTTATCGTTCAGTTCATCTTATCATCCTCAGACAGATGGACAGACCGAATTCGTGAACATGAGTCTAGGCGACTTGCTGAGGAGCTTGGTGAAAAAACACCACAGCTAATGGGACAATATTCATCCACAGGAAGAATTTGCTTATAATGATTCAATCAACAGAAGCACATGACAAATTCAATTTCAAATTGTTTATGGGATGCAGCCAAGAGGAGTTTCAGAATTGAGAGATTCATAACATAATGAAACTAGAAGTGCTAGTGCAGAGGATTTCGTAGAAGCAATGAAGGAACTTCACAGCCAGGTGAAGGAGCGTTTACAGAACTTGGGCCAAGAGTATAAGCACAGAGCAGATCAACACATAAGACAACTTCAATTTGAATTTGGTGATTTGATTCTAGCACATTTGAGAAAGGAAAGGTTCTCGAAGGGGACATATAACAAACTGAAGATGAAAATGATTGGACCATGTAAGGTCTTGAAGAAATTTGGGGAAAATGCTTATGAGATTGAATTACCCGATGGGATTGGAATTTCTCTGATATTCAATGTCTCAGATTTGTACCCATACAAAGGTAAGGAAGCAGGAACAAGTGATGAACAACCAGAGGTCCAGTGGACAAAGCAGATGCCTGTTGCAGAGAATCCACAGATGGAAAGCATACTAGACAAAAGAGTTAGCAAGAAGACCAGAAGAAAACAATACTTTGAATACCTGGTCAAGTGGAAAGGACATCCAGTTGAAGATGACAGCTAGGAGAATGAAGTAGGGATTTAGAAGCATGGACAGACCATGTGAGAGCTCATGGATAGGAGACCATGAAAATTTTCAAGTGAGGGCGTATGATGCAGGAGCATCGCCAACGTCAAGCGAGCGTGGGGCAAGCGCCAACGCATTTTGGACACATGATAAATTGTTTAAAAAAATTTGAATATGGATGCACCAAACGTAAATGTAATAGTTAAGGAGAGGTGTACTTATAGATTGTAATCATACCTTGAGCGACCCACTCTCGTCTCAAGGACTAAGAAGGCATTTATGATAGTAGGTAGCTTTGAATTCTCAGATTAGATAGTTTTAGGAGCGGAGGGAAAACGGATATAGACACCCTCATTGTATTATTGTAGAGGAGGGAAGAACATTACCAAGAGAAGAGCATACAGAGCTAGAACAGAGAACTGTGTTTGAAAAACACCCATGTATAGAGATTTGAGTTAATAGAAGAAGTCTTAATTCAGATTCATGGCGTTGTTTTTGTTTCTTGTATGTGTATGTTGAATGGTATGTTCATGGTTTTACTCTTTATGTTATACATTTTCTTTATATGCTGTGTATGAATGATTTCAGGGTTATGTTTGAAGTCTGAGAGAGAAAGAGTTAGGAAATGAGTTTCAATTGTTTCTCGGTCTGAGCGAGAGTTCCTGCAAGGAGTGTAGTTTAATTGTCTGCAAGGAGTGTGTTGACAAAGGATTCAGAGGTTTTGTCTCTGGGAGCTCAGATAGGTTAGATTTTGTTCTCATTTCCCCAAAGGTGCAGTTAGGCACATGAGTCGTGCAAAGTGTGCGCAGGCCGAGAGAAGCTTCTGGGGTTTGTAACTTGAATGAATTGTTGAGAGACTGCTGCTGCAGGGAGTGCGCAGATTCGAAAGGAGTTCAACGCTTGAAATTGTTTGAAGGTCTGCCGTAAGGAGTGCCAGCAGGATTTTTTCTGAAAGACTTGAAGTCATGGAAAACCTCAGAAGGGTTCGAACCTTCAAATTCATCGAAGGGAAGCAAGAGGTTAAGTGCCTTGAAGAATTGAAAGGAGGTGCAGTGACATCGTGCTGTAGAAGGACAAGTTCCATGCAGAGAAATATTTTATTTAAATTTCGCGGAGGCTCTCAAGGGAAGAGACGAACGGTTGAAATTCTCTATAGAGAATTTGCGAAGTCTCGCCAGTCGTCTGATCTAATAGAGAAGCAAGGGGGTTACGACTGTTTCCCCAGTTTCAATCTTGGGAGATCGTGAGCCGTCGACCCTCACTTAGATACCTGTCAGTCATAGGATCTGACAGGAGTTGCATCGGGTTTAAACCCTCGTAAGTAGAGCGAAAGTCCCGAAAGGTGTCGGGATATGGGGACTTCAGAATTCGGGATATAAAAAGTCTCTAGGGTAGGAGATCGAGTCACTCCATGATGAAAACCTCGAAATAGATCTGAGTCGTCCATCGGTTGGGACACGTGGCGAAGATCGGGAGCCATCGGCATATCGAGATTCAACATTTCGTGAATCCTGAAGACGAGACGTACGGAGCATTTGATTTCATGAAATCACGAAATGATTGAGGACCATCCATCTTAGGAGGACACGTGAGGGAAATCCTTGAGTTCAGGGAAAATCCTGATAGAAATGTCCATCGGCTTATCGGGGTTCGGTGTTTCGCGAATCCTGAAGACAAGAAGCACACACATTTCGTAAACGTGAAGTCCGAAATCCCAAAAAGGTGTAAAGCTCCATTGTGGGGCCGGCTAACGTCATTTCATCATATAGGAGGTCGGGAATCGAAACCTCGGGAGTTCCGGGAAAAAGAACCCATAGGAATTTGATTTCTCGAAATCACGAAGCGACGAAGACCGTCCATCTTGAGGGGACGCGTGGAAACAATCTAGGGTTTCGGAAGAAATCCTGAAAGGAGAGGTCATTTTGGTATTTCAGGAATCGGTACTTCAGGAGTCGAGAGACCAAGAGGTTGGGTGCTTGAGTCGCTAAAACCCAAAAAGGACTACGGTCATATAAGGGGAGGTCACGGAGACCAAAGGTATGGCCCAGGGGGCTAACTGAAGTTAAAGTCGTTTCGGCAAAAAATGGCATATCGGAGATCGGGAGATCGAGAAGACAAAGGTTCTCGACAACGAGAATCAGAAAACCCTGAAACCTGATATTTCTGTCGGGGAGAGATCTGGCATGTGCAGAAGCCGTGACAGGGAAAAATGAAGGACCTGTGGACCGAATTTTTAACAGAGATTCCAGTAAGGAATCAAAAGAGCCACTTTGGCTCGAAGGTGAAATTAGAACGATCCGTTAAGACCAGGATGTCAGTGCAGAGACTGGCAGAGGCAGAGGTTTATCCTACGTCAGAAAGTGCTTCCAAAAGCACTAGCCCGAACTAGTTGAAAATTTTTCTTCTCGGTTAGAAATTTCCAACGGTGTATCGAGCGCCCCAAACGGAGATCGTATGCAAAAGTTACGCCCTCGAGAAGTTGACGTATCAACTACCCCCATCAGGGCCTGCAAACCTTTTGGATTTTCATCTTCCAAGGTTAGGGTTTTGGATTTTACTTATGTTAAAAAGGCCCTTAGAGCCTCATTGTAATAATCATGTTCTGGCGAATGCGAGTAGCTATAACATCTCTTCTCATAGATAAGTTGCCACCATTCTAGCGAGTCTTTCACTTTGTATTTTTATAGTCCTTGTACATTTTCTCTCATTAATAGAAATTGTATTACTGTATCTCTGTGTTTATCATTGAATCTCTGATAAATTTATGTTATATTGTTGGATATCTGAGATATCTCTCTGTATTTATTTATTATATCTCCACTCTCATTTCATGCTGAAAATAATCTGGATAATTAAGAACCTTTTGAATTGAGTGACCAGTGAGAGGGGGATTTTCTTGCATCTTTTCCTTAGTCTTATCAACCTTTTAGTTCATTGGGGATGTCTCTCCTGGGGTGACTTTGATATACTCATTAACACAAAGTGGTTTCCTATTAAGGTGATAGTGATAGGTCACCCCTTGTTATGAAAATATTGCATCCACTTGCCTTGGGCTTTGGGAAAGTACATATTGTGTGATAACATTTTGGTGTTGTTGTCGAGGAATACTAAGTCAATATTACTCAACGACACTTTTTCGGTAAGACTTTCCCTCAAATCCTTATCTTCACAAAGCTTACCTAGTGACTCCACTGAGGGTGATCCCATCATCCCTTTGATCATTTAAAGAATATTATTGGGCGAATCCACTGAGTTCAGGAAGGTATACTAATCCTCCCAGGTCTTACAAAAGAAAGCCTCCCCAAGACTCTCCTATAGTATTACATCCAAGGATAAATTAGAGGAAGTGTTCCTCAAAAGAAGGAGTGTCAAGGAAAACCCTAAAATGTTGCTAATAAGGCTCAATAACATCACAAAGGTTGAGAATGAAATTGTTAGGAAATTTCATGATAAATTTGAAAGGCTATACAACAGATCCCAACAAGCCATCACCCTTCAAACATTTTTCTTCTCTTTCTTTACACCCAAGCCTTTACAAGACAAATAGGCTTCTTAGTTAGAGAAAAATCCCCTAGGACAGTCCAAGAATCCCATGAGATGGATAAAAAAATTGAATATAGACTATCATCATCCAAAGTAGAACCCTTCTCCACCCCAAGAGTCAAAATGGATGATAAACCCAAAGTGGTCCACAATGTTGAGACTTCTTCAGATATTGGCGCTAGCTTGGAAAATCTATAATTGACTATAGATGGCATGGTAAAAACCCAAGAATTAATTATGAATAGGATTGTCAACCTAGAAAGATCCCAACAACAAGCTCCTAGAACTCCTTATAAGGGGCAATTCCAAAGGGGAAATAAAGAGCCTAAGAATGATCAAGAAGTCCCTAATACTTTATCCCCCACAAACGTAGTAGAGGAGAACCTGTGGTGTTTACAATGCAGAGAGTCACATTGGGAGAATGAATGCCCCTTAAACAATGGTGAACATGACCAAGTGAATATTATCTATCATGCCATTGACGGGCTACAATGTTTCCTTAATATCACACTTGAAGAACATCAAGAAGGAATAAAGGAAGCAACCAGGAAGGCCAAGATGGAGGTGAACAATAACCTTGATCAAGAATCGAGAGGAAAATTAAAAAACAATAATTCCAAATGTATACTAGACAAAAACAAATGAACCAACCTCTCTCTACTGGACCTACAAATTCACAACCAAAACCTCCACCTATGAATATGCCTCTTCCTAAAACTTCTCCCAAGACTAACAAGATTGAATTAAAATTTGACTTGGAAGGTGCATTGTCGAAAATGCATGTTACCATTCCATTGAGGGAAATTATCAATGTTCCATCCATAAAAGAAAGGTTCGAAAAACAAAATTGATGTATCAGATGAACCCATGGACCCTCTTATTATGTTACAAGCAGACCATTTTAGGGTTCACTATGATGGATACCCACCTTTCTTCATGTCATTACTAGTAAATAACAAATGTCTTAACAATCGTATGCTTGACTCAGGAGTAGGTGCTAACATGATGTCTCTGAAGGTCATGGAGAAACTAGTCCTAAAGGATACATGAACTTATAGGATTTTTTTTGGTTTTGAGTCCAAGGACATACCCACTTATGGGGTAGTTGAGAATGTTGAAGTATTCCTCGGTAAATATCCTAAAAGAGTGATCCATATGGATACTGTGGTGGTGGACGCCCCTGATGTGTGGGGTATGCTTTTGTCTAGGAAGTTTGTTGCAATGTTGGGAGGCACATTAGAGATGGATCTAACTTATATCAATGTGCCTATGGAAAATGGGACGATAGGACACCTTTCATATATACCAATGGCCAAGGCCCATGTGCAAGAAATCAACAATGATACTAAAATCAGTGAAACACATGAGCCAATTAAGGAAAACCTTCCTGTATTTTCTCTAGAGGATTTTCCTTTCACTTAAGAGGAAGATTTCGATGAGATACAATTTCCAAATAAAGAGGAGTACCAACAACTCTTAGATAAATAAAAGGACAAAGAAGTTGGAACTGTCAAATTACTAAAGAAAGGGGATGATGACATATTGATTAAACCAAGCCAACAAGAAGTCCTTATAGCACCCTCCTCTCTCAAGACAATATACTAGGGTTGTACAGGAAACAAATAAGTTTGAAGTAAAATAATATCAAGAGGGAGATATGGTCTGGATGTGGGACAGAAGGAAAGGAGAGCCTACTAATGTTAAAGGGAATGCGCAATTTTGGCTTGCACCTCTCATAATCAAAATGAAGTCAATCAACGATGCCTACTATTTATCCACATTGGAAGGAAGAAAATGTCCATTACCAGTTAGTGGATGCCTCCTTAAACCCCATCATGGGGCAAAGAATTGAGTTCACAGGTAAGTACAGGTAAGTTAGATTAGGTAGGCATTTGCATTCATTGTACATACCATCTGCATATCATGGTAGCATAGTTATACTTTCATTTTCACATTTCATTTCTCCATTATGTATATATGCATGCTTATGATGCTCTTTATTTTGTTATATCATATATGAAGGAGGGGTGATATCACCACCCTAAGGATTACTAATGAATTGTTTTGAGATCTAGAAGACACAGGTCATACCAGAGATGTTGAGGTTCTCATGTGCTCTACGATGAGCACATGTCCCCGAGTTGGAGCCAGATGTTATCCCCTACCCTAGGGATAACTAAGGAGATCATGTATTAAGGCCCACAGGTCCTAAACATGGAGTTTCGAGAGCCAGATGACTTGAGCATGGCCCCAGAGGGCCCCTCTTTTCTTCAATGCAACCCATTTATCAACAACAACATTCATCCCACCAGCCTGGTCCCAAAGTAACAATAATTCTTTCTCCATGAGGTAATGCGTCCAGGTATCATGGTATGTGTCACTATGATTATTGAAGCACTTGAATATGTTGCATTGAATTCTCCTTCATTTCATAACATTTTCTTGGAAATTATGCTCTTTAATTTGTTCATACATGGAAGGGTGACATGATGCCCTAGTAAGTTGATCTCCCTTTAGGATTGGTTGCCACTGGGTGGGCCTATGAAAGTTCATTGCTCGTTCCCTCCATACTTACCACTTTCCATATTTATTCCTCCCATTCCCCCCCCCCTATCTTTGTTCGGGCATTGGGAGTTTCCACACTAGGAAGGGTTGTACCTTGCCTTGTGGGAGGAAGAGGCTAAAGGCCCATAGGGTAAAATTAGCTAGAAAGAATTAAAAACCAAAAATGAAACCTTTGAGATGCTTTGCCTAGGGATTCTCGAGAAAGAAATAAAAATATTCTCAGTAAGAAAAGGGAACCCATAAGAAAAATAAACACTCAAGGTATTAGTTGGTGGATGGGAGGTCTCATCATGAGCCAACCTATTATGACCATGGGCATGCAACAGTATGACACTACCATATATCTGGTCCCAAACCAGGGTAGTGGTTCTTGGTGGCATAGACAAGAGAAAGGGGGTCTCATCACGAGCCAAACATATCATCTCCATGAAATTCTTGTGGATAACATTGTCACCTCTGGTCACCAAGCCAGGACAACATCCCTCAACTCTTCCCTTTAAGCATAAAAGAAAAAGATCAAAATCAATTAAGCTAAGAATAAAAGGCATTGAATGGGCTAGGAAAACATGTGGCATCTATGACAAGGTGAAGCTGACCCTCTAAAAAGGCACCCACAAGTAAGATCTACATTTCCCTTTTATCACTACAACCCATGCCCAAACACTTACCCGATGCCACCTCAAATACACTTACATGACCTAGATTGGTTCTCACCTGGGAAACACCCCAAAATTAAGGAGGATTATCCCAATAGGATACCCTGATAACTTCTCCAAACCTAACTTGTTAAATTTCATAACAACTTTGATCATTTGTCTGGGTAAGGGGGGGTTTTATTCACGTGTTTGGGTAATTTAATTATTAGATGTGATTTACATGTTACGATTTCTATGACTTATGAACCCTTGGAGGGCATACTTATTGTTGTTAAATGACTTTACCTGATGGACATGTACACATGGGGGAATGATTAGCTCGGACCTCCATGGGGATGAAATCCCACAGATGGATGTTGTAACCCCATCCAGGGGAAAGGAGACATCAAAGACTTGCACCAGGAAGAAAGAAGGATGTTTCCCTTAGAGACACTCTAGCAGACCTAGACCAAGGGGATCTTGCTCTTCCACCTGGAAATTGACCTTTGAGAGCCCATGACATCATTATTATGACCGTAGATGTCATCCAGAGCTAGGTTTTTCATATTGAGGGAACTTATGAGTAGGTTGGCATGTGTGGGCATCATCTAGGGCCTTTGGAGGCCAAAAGTTCTTCATCTGGAGCCCAACGTTCCACTTTAGGGGCCCAACGTCACCCTAGAATGGCATGACATCACCCTTGGATATGATTTTAGGGGTTAATTATTTCATTTATGTAAAAAACTAGTTTTTTGATGTAATTTGGCCAGGTCGACCTTTATTTTACCTTGAAGTCCCAATACCTCCTCCATCCATCCCTTCTCCTTTGACAAGTATTATCATTGCTACTTTTCTCCTAGTTTTCTTATTGCTATTGTTGACTCCATAAACCCTAAAATGCACTAGTTGTTAGGATATTTAGACACTTAGGAGTTAGTTAAGATCTACTTTCTCTAATGTGTCATTAGGTAAAAGTGTGTTTCTTTAGTATGCATTTGTAGTTAGGAAATCTGACGGTCACGATATGTTCCCGACATAGAGTGATCCAACGATTCATATTCTCCTCAATATTAATGACCATTGATCTGTGGCTTGAAACCTGATTGGTCCATGATCTCTATTTAAAGTGAATGGAGGGTCATTTGTCGATGATCGATTGTGAGAAACTCTCTTGTAAAATCTCTCTGTAATCTTTTTATTTTGCATTAATAAACTGCTCCAATTGGTAGCGTTGGTTGGGGTCGTGTATTTTTCTCCGTAGGTTTTTTACCACGTGAAAACATCAGTGTGTTGATATTTTATATGGTTATGTGAGTGGTTACTTAAGGTGTCCGTCCTTTATTGGAATACCTGTGTTGTTGAACATGGTATCAGAGCCTGTTTGAAGACCCGCTCCTGTTGTAGATCGAGATCGTGAAGCTGAGTTGCCTCATCTCCATTTTATATCATTTATTTACATTTATGGGGTGAGAGGACTATTCCATTGCGTCTGTAGTGATCATTTCAGTCAGGAATACTTTTCGTTTCACTCGAAAAGGTTTATGTTTGCCCAAGATATGACCATTTCAGTCAGATTCAGAGGTATAAATCCTCGATACACATTTTTTAAATTTTTGCAGAGTATCATTTTGGTTTTATTTCGGTTTTGTATTATTTATTTCCAAGTTTCTACTCTTTTAGATCTATGTATTCTCTTTTCCCCACGCCTTGTGTGATCTCGACAAATAAAAAACAGATAGGAAAAGGTGCATCTTCTGGGTAAGCTAACCAAGATCTAACCCTTGTTGTCATCGAGACGCGAAAATTTTTTCTTGCCTTATTAAGTAAGAGGTCTTGAGTTAAAGTCTCTATTTTGTTATTTTTTTTGAAAAAGTTCATGCTGAAATTGTAAAGTGTATTTCACTTCAAGTATAAAAGTGAATCACTATAAGTAGCTTTAATATTTTATTTTAGAGTTATTTATTTTGCATGCAGCTTTTCTTTTATAAAGTAACTTCATTGTAAAAGTGATTCCCACTTCTGTTTATAAAAGTGGGTCATTTCATAAAACAACTTATACTACCACGTGGTCCTTTGGTTACCGTTTATGCCTTTTGTTTAAAAGGGCATAAACTCTCACATCCGAAGTTTGTTTTTAGTGTCGATTTTTTTTAAATGCATAACTTTTCGAGATCTTTCCATCGAGATCATCAATTTCAATTTATAAATCCATATTATCTGCATATTTAATATGTATTCTACAAGTAATCTCTTTCTTACCATCACCAACTACTTCTAATGGAAATCCCATATGGAGGATTTATTAAGAAGTAAAGGCTTGTACTGGATTACCTTGGGAAAGGAAACAATACCCACTGATGTTGATAAGAAATTCAAATGGGATAATAGGAATGACAAAGCACGTGGATTAATCAGAATGTCCATCTTTCCCGATTTAAGGTTCCACCTTCAATCAATTGATCAACCCAAATAAGCTTGGGACAAGATTGAATCTGTGTTTGGTAAACACAATATTATTCGAGCACAACAGTTAGCAAATCAAGTACTAACTTTAAGTCCAAATTATTTTTCTTGCATTGAAGACTATCTATCTAAGTTTAAAACACTTAGAACTTTATTTGAAGAATGTAAGATAAAGATAGAAGAAGATCGTTGCATCTATCTTATTCTTTCTAAGATAGGTAATGCATATTTTGTGTTTGTATCTACCTTTTATGCCATGCAAGAGGCTCTAGGGACAGCTTATAAAAAGCCCGGTCTTGAGAACTTTTGTGATGCCTTGATTAGAGAGAAAGATAAGCTTGTACAACTTGGAGTGATCAACACTGCAGGTACCTCTAACAAAGCCTTAGTCGTCCATCAGAAATATAAACCCAAGAATCACAAGAAGAAACATCCTCGCCACAACAACAAGAAATATAAGGGTCCCAAACCCACTCAAACAGCTTCATCTCCTAATGGTGACAAAGGAGAAAAATATAAAAGTAAGAAAACTGACAGACATTGGAACTTTTGTGATAAATATGGTCATGATGAGTCCAAATGTTTCAAGAATATGGAAACTTTAGAAGTAGCGATGAAGAAGAACAACATTAGTATTGATTGATTCTACTTCTTCTTCTTCTTCTCATGGACATGCACTTTATGCTTCTGGTTTCTCCTTCAATACAACTTCTACTTCTTCTTCTTCTGATGAGTGGCTTATTGATTTTGAAGCATCTTATCATATGGCTAAGGATAGAGACATATTTTATCCTCTAAATGAATGTAACACCAAGAAATGATCTAGAATCTTATCATATGGCTAAGGATAGAGACATATGTATCCTCTAAATGAATGATACATCTCTTAGTGTTGAATGATCTAGAACATTGCAAGTATAAAACGATCATTTAAATGATGTATTGAGTGTTCCAAGTCTTTATTGTAACCTTCTATCAATATATCAAATCACTCATTCAGGTGAAGGTAAAAATGTAGAGTTTTCAACTCACCAAGTTGTAATCAAGGATCTAAACGATCCTAAGCATGTTCTTGCAACTGGAATTGTTGATGATACTACCAGGTTGTACAAATTTGACAACTTTGGGTCATCATCTTTTTCATTAGTTTTTGTTACTCATAGCGATGACTTGAGAAAACTTTTGCATGAGCGGTTTGGTCATCTAAACTATCATTGATTGAAACAAATATGTAATCAGCATATGGTGATTGGTCTTCCTCTTGTTTCATGCAGAGATGGTGTTTGTGTTGGTTGTGTTCTTGGAAAACATCATCAAGACAGTTTTGACAAACGTGCCTCTTGGCACGCCTCGGGCCCTTTGCAGCTTGTTCACAGTGATTTGTGTGGTCCACTTTCTTCTCCTTCTTTTTCTGGGTGCAAGTATTTCTTAACTTTCATTGATGACTTTTCCAGACATACTTGGGTTTACTTCTTAAAACTTAAGAGCGAAGTTTTTGGCCTACAAGGCCCTTGTAGAAAAGAAATCTGGACATCAAATTAAAAATTTAAGAACATATAATGGAGGCAAATATGTGAACAATAATTTTACAAGTTACTACACTACAAAGGGCATCCAAATGCAACACATTGTTCCATACACACCACAACAAAATGGTGTTGTTGAGAGAAAGAATGACGCATTAAAAGAAATGGCTAATTGTATGATCCAATCTAAGGTATTAAGTCTAAAGTATTGGGCGGACGCAATCAACTGTGCAAATTACATAGTAAATCGCACTCCCACAAAGGCTCTTAAAAATATAACACCCAAAGAAGCTTGGACTAAAATTAAACCAAATGTAATTCACTTCTATGTATTCGGCAGTATAGCATGGGCTCACATTCCTGATGAGAAAAGGAAAGAATTGCAGCCTAAAAGTGATAAGTGTATATTTTTTGGTTATTATGAAGATGTCAAAGGTTATATACTTCTTCAACCACATTGTAATGAAATTATTATTAGAAGAGATGTTAAATTTGATGAAAATATCTTGGCCTGCGAGCCTAATTCGACGATTGTGCCTTCTTCGATTTGCGAGCCATCTTCGGTGTTTGTGCCTTCTTCTGTTCCTATTATGGTTTCTTTTTCAGACGATGACAGTGAGGATGAAAATACACCTCCGCCTTCTCACCATCCTCAAGATGAGTCCTTTGAACCTAAACCAGCACCAACTCCACAACTTCCTAGATGGGTCCGTTCAACACAAGAATCAATTGGTGATCTTGTCGGTGATCCTTCAAATCAACATCAGACACATTCATAGGTCCAATGAGCCTCTTCTCTTTTGGCTCAAGTTTCATAAACTCATGATCCAGAGACATTTGTAGAAGCTTCAGGTCATCCAGATTGGGATACATCAATGAATGAAGAGTATCATTCTTTAATGGAAAACGATACTTGGGATCTTGTACCTCTTCCAAAAGGAAGAAAACTTGTCAAATGTAAACGGGTCTACAAAACTAAGTATGCATCAGATGGAAGTGTTGAAATACACAAGGCTCGGTTAGTTGCCAAAGGATTTTCTAAATTTGAAGGAATTGACTATAATGAAACATTTTCCCCTGTAGCCAAAATGAATCCCATCTGCCTTGTTATTGCCCTTGTTGCCTCACATAAATGGGAGGTCCATCAGATGGATGTTAAATCCACCTTCTTGCATGGATATTTGCAAGAATAAATCTACATGGAACAACCTCATGTCTATGTCCAAAATGAATCTAGCCTTGTTTGTCGCCTTAAGAAATCTCTTTATGGTATTAAACAAGCTCCTCGAGCTTGGTATGCCAAAATGAGCTTTCTTATTGACACTAGATTCTCTAGATTCCATTATGATCCTGATGTCTATACCAAGAAAGTAGGAAGACATCTCATAATCATTTTCCTTTATGTCGATGACCTTATCCTTACTGGTAGTGACTCAAAAATTTTAAACCATGTGAAAACTAGCCTTAAGAAGAAATTTGAAATGACAGACTTAGGTTTTTTGCACTATTTCCTTGGCCTCCAAGTTTTGCAAAACAATGAAGGAATTTTTCTTTCCCAATCTAAGTATGTTTGTGACCTTCTTCGTCGCTTTCACGTGGATGATTGTAAACCAACCCCTTCTCCCTTCCATTCTAGATTCAAGCTTACTGCCACCTGTACTTCTCTCAAAGTTGATTCCACCCTGTATCGTCAGTCAATTGGTAGCCTCTTATACTTGACTCATACCCGTCCTGATATTTCCTTTGTTTTTGGTCTTGTTTCCCAGTATATGAAAACAACCCATGAAAGCCATTGGAAATCAGATAAAAGGATACTTCGCTATGTTCGTGGTACAATTCAGTTCGGGATACATTACAGTTCAGGGGGGAACTACTTTATTGGTTGGTTTCACTGATTCAGATTGGGCCGACGACCTTCATGATCGGAAGTCTACTGCAGGTTATGTTTTCAGCCTTGGTTCAGACCTATCACCTGGGTCTGTAAGAAAAAACATTATATTTCACTTTCTTCAGCAAAAGCATGCACTGAGCAGCGGTAAATGCTAGTCAAAAATCCTTGTGGCTTCGACAGATCCTTTCATAGTTTGGATTCTAGTAGCATCATCCGACCAGCCTTTGGTGCGACAATCAGAGTGTCATCAAGCTCACCAAAGACCCAGTTCAACATCAGTGTAGCAAGCACATCGAGCGACATATGCACTTCATAAGAAATCTCATTCATGATCAAGTTATTGAAGTGTTATTTTTTCCTACAAAAGATCAAGTTGCAAACATTTTCACAAAGTCTCTTTTAGAAGAGAAGTTTTCCAAAATTTGATCTATGTTAGGAGTTCAGGAAATTATCATTCAGGGGGGATAGGCTCTAATTCCTCCTTCCCTCTCATATTGTGTCACTATTGTAAATACTTCAATCCTATCCCAAGTTTTTCTTAAGGGGGGATGTTAGGATATTTAGACACTTAGGAGTTAGTTAAGATCTACTTTGTATAATGTGTCATTAGGTAAAAGTGTGTTTCTTTAGTATACATTAGTATGCATTTGTAGTTATGAAATCTGATGGTCACGATATGTTCCTGACATAGAGTGATCCGACGGTTCATATTTTCCTCGATATTAATGACCATTGATCTATGGCTTAACACCCGATTGGTCCATGATCTCTATTTAAATAGCATGGAGGGTCATTTGTCGATGATCGATTGTGAGGAAATCTCTTGTAAAATCTCTCTGTAATCATTTTCGTTTGCATTAATAAACTGCTCCAAGTGGTCGTGTTGGCTGGGGCCGTGGATGTTTCCCCGTAGGGATTTTACCACGTGAAAATGCCGATGTGTTGATGTTTGATCTAGTTATGTGAGTGGTTACTAAAGGTGTTCATCCTATGTTGGAATACATGTGTTTTCAAACACTAGTCTAATCATTATAGTGAATGATTGATCAAACAAACACTCAAACCTTTTTTCTTGAATCATTTACTAGCATTTACTAACCCTAAACTAGACTAATTCCTTAGATAACTTGTTGTTGTTTAAAATCACTGCTACAACCATACTAATTCATGCTAATTTGTTGCATTCACCTACAAAACTTGCACCTAGCTCATACATAAATTTCTTGTGACAATTGCAAATCAATCCACTAGTCAAATGTTAAGTCTACATGGTGTTTCCTTGTAATTTTGAGCACTAGAATTTGTTGTTGTTACAAAATATTCCTACAACCATCTAGTTGCAGCAAATTCTCTGTAATAGTAACATTTAGTGCTAGCTATACATTTCCAAACTTGCTTACGACAATTAATTATCATTCTTTCTAGTTAAAGCTACACTTTCTTGTCTTTTTCAAGCAATTTCAAGGCATATCTTTTGTGGATGTTGAAAAATACTTATTGTTGTTGTAAATTGTTACATTGCTACAAATTTATATCAGCTATCCTGTTTTTTGAAGGTTCATGGTCTTAAGAAGCACTAACATCATATTTTGTACATGAAAGTTTCCATATTTTCTTTGTTGTCTTGTTCTGGGCAGGTACACTCCATTTTCACCATTGCTTCATCTCTTAAATACCTTAAGAACCTTTTGAATTGACTGACCAGTGAGAGGGGGATTATCTTGCATCTTTTCCTTAGTCTTATCATCCCTTTAGGTCACTGGGGATTTCTCCCCTGGGGTAACGATGATATACTCCAAAACAAAAAGGGGTTTCCTATTAAGGTGGCAGTGGTAGGTCACCCCCTGTTACACCAATATTGCATCCACTTTCCTTAGGCTTTGGGAAATTACATATTGTGCGATAATAGTGTCAAACAAGCACATTACGAAGGCATGAAGTTCACCTTAGTGACTCCACTCCATATTTTCATATTTTTATGATATATATATATATATATATATATATATATATATATATATATATATATATATATTAGATTTTCATATTTGAGGTACGGATCTGTTTTGCAAGGATTTTGATGTGAAGTTGTTTTCCCCTCTATATTTATCATGGATCCATGGATATGCACATGATTTTAATTATAAGCTATGGAAGAAACATCCTACAAAATTCTATCGAAACAAAGGCATTTCTTTATATTTTTCTATATATTTGATTAGATTCATTTCACAATTTAACATCATCCATGAAGATGTGATGTTAAAAATGTTTTCCATTTCATGGAAAGAGAATGTAAGAGAGTGGTTTTATAGTCTTATCCCAAGGGAAATTTCTTCATTTTCATATTTCATCATACTTTTTCAAGAATCTTGGATGGTTGATGAATATCATATTAAAGGCTTAGATGATGCATGTGTTTCGGCTATGATTTGTAATGAAATAAGAAGAAAGTTGGATAATATCCAGGGATAATTTTAAGGATGGAAATTTATATTAAAATGTAGGAACATGGGCTTATATTACTAGTTCTTAATATGAAAAATGTGGAATGTTTGGTGATAGTTTTGTAAAACTATTCAAATTTCTAAGGATTTTATATAGGTTCTAAAATATTTTGGCAATTTTTTAGGTAAATTAATTTTCTTCTATGGAATTTGGGCGAATCGTTTTTAGAAAAAATGGAAACTAGCAAATCGTTTTTGGGGAAAAACCATGGAAAATTAGGCCATTGGAGAAATTTAGCCCCTAAAATCATCTATGATAATATGATGTTAGAATATGAAATTGATTCTTCAAGCATTCTCTTGGATCAAATAAAATGTAATAATGGGGGATTAATCTTCTTGGTTGAGTATACTAGTGAAAGATATGGATTAATAAGTCAAGAAGAATTTGTTTCATCTTCATATAAAGAATAAATTACCCAGGAAAGTGATGTAAGTAGTGCATATTTTGATCTTCATGTGAAACCACATAGGCTGGGATCTTGTGTAGAAAATTTGAGTAGTATTTTCCAACCGTATATTACAATGGATCTTGCATATTTTTTGGAGTATGTGGGGCAGATCATGGGGTATAAGTTTGCCGAAATTTTCCAACCATGCATATATCCACCTATCACATTTTTTGTGTTGAAAAATATATCTTTGGGGTTGAATTTTGTTTGGGATAGCATGATTTTCGGATTGTTGTATCTTTCATAAATTTCTAGCCTCTTTCTTTTACAAATTTCATTGCATTTGCATGTCATTTTTAAATTGGAAGTCATATTTCTAATGCTAGAAATTATATTGGGAAACATGATATTAAGTGCATGTGTTATAACAATCATGTCCAACCATATAATTGTAAGCATGGGTTCATTTCTACATCTGAAATATTATCCCCATGCTTAGAAGAAGACATTTTTTGTTGTAGTTGCTCACACCTCACTTGATTGAAGGTGTGCATGGATATTTATGTGCAGATTTTCCTTTGGAGAGGGATACATTTGATGCTTTGTAGGTTTTTGAGGGGATACCATATGTATTTTCCAACCTCTATATAATCCATCTACAACAAGGAATTGTTGGATCATGTTGTCATTGATACCAATGGTTTGTCATTGATGCCAATGGTTTGATTATTAGAAAGATTGTTGGATCATATGTAATTGGTTTGGTTTGATTGATGTCAAGTAATTGATTGATATGATGCCCTTGATGAGAATGATATATGTCCAAGTAGAAACCAATCAATGCAAAGATGAATCATTAGTGTCTTATCATGGTTGATAAGGTGCACAAATGGATGAACTCCAAAGTGGTCCCCTTATGGTGAAATCCCTTACGGGAAGATGCTTTACGGATTGGGTTATCCTAGAAGAAACGTTGGAGGACCCATGATTGCATGTGGAATAATGAGATGAAGATCAATGAAGTTGTTAGTGAAACTATCCTAGATGGATAGTGCTTGACATGCCATTTCCGGTGGTATGTGGAATGTCACATAACTCCTCACGGTTTGAGAGTTATGGCTTTATGAAGTTGGAGGACCCCCATATGATGGCTTGAAGCCCCAAAAGGTCAAAGAAGTAAAAGTGCTTGAAAAGAAGAAATCATTATTTAAATGATAAATTAAAGTGAAAAAATAAAGATGGATTATTTAAATGATAAAGAAAAGTGACAAAATCAAGAAGGAATATTTAAATGATAAAGTATTGGAGAACTTTCTATTCATGGAAAGTGGTTAACCCTAAAATAAGAAAAATTGGTTAAGTGACCTAGAAATGGGTTAAGTAACGTAAAAATGGGTTAAGTGACCTAGAAGATGAAAGTATAAATAAGAAGCTATGATCTCTTGTAAAATGTACATTCGGTAAGAATCCTTTTTGTGGATCAATGGAGAGTTTCTTGGTAATATCTTTTGGAGTATTGATGGAAAGCTTCTTGTGAGAGCATCCTATTGGTGTGGATCTCTTGAGCATGATTGAAAATCTATTCTGAGGAAGAGAGCGAGAGGAGGATCATATGGATACATCAAAGTTTCGGCAATGTCGGAGATCTTGACGGCAAAAGTCTCGGATTCACAGAAACCCTATTTTCCAATGCCCACGTGGGCTATCTGTGTATAGGGTATGTGTACAAGTGGGTTGGCTATGTATAGGGTGAGTGTACACGCGGGCTGACTGTGTATAGGGAGCGTGGGGTGGATAAAATCATGGATATTTTTGTTTGAGCTGGTGCCAAGCTCTTGGATGATGAAGCAGGTTCCAGATCTGCATTCTATGGCCTCATATCTATCACTAAGACACTGGTATGGTTACATTATTGTCTTGATAGATGTTATTGTTTGATATGTTGTGAATGCTTAGGTCATTCTTGGTATGGCTTCTATGATGTGGCTCAATTTGGTTGATTTGATGGATGGAGTGAGCAACACTCTTGCGATTATGTAGTGACATGATTCCTATGGTACACTAGTTGTTTATAAATCATTGAGAGAGCATTCATATTGATTTGTTGTGGAGCATGAGAAAGCTATTGGAGAGCTTGGATGTATTGTGACTGGCTGTGGGTCAATTTGGACAGTGGAAGACATAAGAGAAAGTGATTGCAGGTTGCAGAGGATTTGAGCATGTGAAGCAAAGCAAAACTCTAAGTTCTCAAGAGCATACACTTGTTACATTATACACTAGCCACGTTCACACGCGGGTTATAGTGAGCCAGGGCACATTCACATGTGGGTTGCACTACTGACAGGTCGCGTACCTGTGGACAGATTGATATCTATTGAGGATTGTTGCCTCATATCAGTTGGTGTTGAGAATGTAAGTTGAGTATTGTGTATAGATATGGTTCTCTTGTAGAGTTGTACTCTATTCAGTTGTTGCTGATAAACCCCAAGGATTGTAGTCTGTAATAAAAAGAAAAATTGTACATACTTCTTGTGTTCTTTGTGTCCATTGTGATGATGACTTGTTGATGATATATTGTTGATATATGTTGTTGATATGTGCCTACATATAACTGGTTATAAATGACAACAATGGATAATGAATAAATGTCGAATGCTAATTGATGAGTTTTAGTGCAAGAGGGAAGTTTTGGGAAAAAGAGCCCCACACTCATTCACTGCCCCTCTAAGTGTGGTAGGTGTGTCCAACAATTGGTATCAGAGCGAGCCTTCACTACAAGCCTTAACAAGCTTGAAGGATATCCATAGACACACAAATGGATGATGAAGTTCCAATCCTTGATGAGGAAAACTATTCTACTTGGAGAATAGAGATGAGAGTGTATTTGAAGACAATGGGAGCAACTATTTGGAAGGAAACCATCGGTGGATATGTTCCGTTGAAGAACAAGTCAAAACTTGTAGCTCAAAGGGAAGGAAAGAAGAATGATACATTGGCTCTCAAGACAATTCTTAGTGGACTCTCAAGCCCTATCAAAGAGAGCATGGGACAATGCACTTCCACCAAGGATCTATGGCTAAAGATAGAGGAGACATATCAAAGCAAGGAAGAGAAAGACGAAATTGAAGACCACTCCATCAAGATCATCAAAGGTAAATCAAAATCTCTTGAATACATTACTTCTAAATGTGATTTTGAAAACATTTCAAGTGAAGATAAAGAATTAAGTGATAATAGCACAAAGGAAGATCTTGAAGACACTTCAAATGAAAGCAAAGAAGTATGTGTTGATATTGGCAAAAAGGAAGATCATGAGGGTATTTCAAAGGAAGGTAAAGAACACTCTAAAGCCCTTGATTGCAATAATGATGATTATGAATTCTTCTCTACAAGTGAAGAAGAAGATGTGGATATAGTTTGTGTAAAGTTTGATGGTATTTATCCCATGAAAAGAATAGAAGGAAATCTATTAAAACCTCAAAAGGAAATTGAAGAGGGTTTATACATGTATAGGAGTGATCATTTTTATACACACTATAACTATCTTTCGGA
>ML776569.1:1362767-1391872 GCA_009831015.1 Picea engelmannii
ATCTTTGTATTGGATACTATGCTCATGATATAACACATTATTATAGCCTTTTGTAATGTCCCTTACTATGTTTTTCAATTTAAGCTCAATTTGTTGGTGTGGACATTTTGTCAAACATTTTGAGTGCAAGCAATCTTTATCAACAAATTGGTAATTCTAAAAAAAAATTCTAACAATATATAGTAAACACACAAGATATATACCCATAAAACATACTTCATTGATATTATATGGAAGTAGTGGTACAATTTTTCACTATCATAAAAACTATAATAATAAGCAAGTGAAACTAGATTCTAACTTGTACATTAATGAAATGGGTTGCTTGTAGGTAGAGGAAACACACAACAGTCATATAAATTGATGGACATTCCTGCAGGAGTAATATGTGTGATGTTTTATGATGGATAATGCAACAACAATCCACAAAAATACAAAACTTGTCCCTGTATTAATGAACTGAACCCAGAATGGGAATAACTCGGCCCATAGATATGTCTCAACCTCCCAATAATAAAATCATCCATACGAATATAGAACTCTGCCCACCAATGAAACTCATCCAGCAACAGAAGCAACTCGGCCTCTAAGATAAGGAAACTCGGTCCACCAACACAAGAAATGCAACCACAAATTCAACTCTCCCTCCTCAAGAAAAATCAACCTCTACAAAGGAAAACTCAGCTACCAAATGATGAAATCTCGACAACAATGAAAATATTTGAGTGACCTTTCCTTCACGATCAACTAGGGTGGATACTCTCACCATTGAACCCAGTCTTTCTCTAGGGTATTTCGTCCCAAGATGAAAAATCACAAGATCTCTTCAAATTACTTTTGAAAAATAAGTCATGAATGAATGAGAGAATGCACCCCCATTCTCTTTTATGAACCTCAAGTGACTTTTCTGCCCCCCCCAAAATAACATAAAATGACTTTATGAATATTTTAGTCATTTTATCCCAAAAGTCATTTTTACCTTTTTTTAAATTTAATTAATTAATTAATGTCAACTTTAATTTTTCTTTTTCATCCAAATTGACATTAATTAAATAATTCCCTTGCTCCGACTATAGCCTATGAGAATTAAATAGGATATTAAGTCCTCCTAGGCATAGGAAATGGACATCATAGTCCTCCCATCCCGATATTGTTTGTCCTCAAGCAACTACAAATTGGGATGATGCAAGATTTGATCACATTCTCATGTGGCATCCTCCATCGATAAATCTCTCCATCTGATGAAGTTCTCTAAGATAACCTTGTTTCTCAATATCCTCTCCATGACCTCCATAACCTCCTTAGGAACCAACACCAAATTCCCCTCCTCATACAATGGGGGTAAATTTGCTAAAGAAGTGACCTACTGTCCTCATGCCTTATGGAGGCACGAAACATGGAATACATTGTGGATATTATTTTCTTTCGGCAACTCCATCTCATAAGATATATTGCCCACTCTTTGAACCATCCTGTAGAGACCATAAAAATGTGGTTTAAGTTTTTCAACACCACTTTTATTCAGTGAATATTGTATGTATGGTTGTAATCTCAAAAATACCAAGCCCCCCACCTCAAAAGTTCACTTGACCCAGTGCCTATCTTTGTAAATATTTTGTTGAATTTGTGCAATCTATAAATTTTCCTTGAGAGTCTTGAGTATGTCTTGACTCTCCTGGATCCAATACGTGGTTTTGGGGGGCCTTTTATCCTTAAACGCCTAATCAAAAAATGAAGGAGCATCATCGACATATAATGCTCAGAATGGGGTCATACCAATGGACATATGATAAGTGGTATTATAACAATGTTCTCACAAATGAAATCACTTAATCCATGCCTTCTGCTTCCTAGACACATAGTTATGTAAATACCCCTCAAGCCACTTATTCACGATCTTTGTCTAACCGTTTTTCTATGGGTGATAACTAATGCTAGGATTCAACTATGTGCCAGCCAACCTGAAAAACTCCTGCAAAAATGCACTGAGGAATCTTTTGTCGTTGTCACTGAAAATGTACTTCGAAAACCCATGGAATTTGAATACCTCCCTAAAGAACAATTATGCTACCTTTGATGCCTTGTACTATCAGGAAATGGAGAAGAAATGTGTGAACTTGGTCAACCAATCAACCATCATGTGTATGCAATCTTTTCCAAGTACCTTAAGTAGACCCGTGATGAATTCCATGGACACGCTTTACCACTTCTGCGTCGGGATGGGTAATGGTTGTAATAACCTCACATGATGAGTCTTATCTAACTTGTTTTGTTGAAAATTCATACACTCCATCAACTATCTCAATACATCATCTTTGATGCCCTTCCAAGAGAACCTCTCCCTGATCTTCCTGTAAATTTTAAAGTACCCAGGATGGCCTATCAGAGGTGTATCATGCATAACCCTCATAATTTTCTTCTTCAATGTGGACAGAAGGACTAAGTATATGTGGTCCTTGTAGTATATGATATCATACACCACCATGTACTTGTCATCATGTATGTTTTCATCCATTAACTCACAATAAAAATTATTCTTGGAGTACTCCACCAAGAGGTGGGATTTCCAGTCAGCTAAAATTTATGCAAGTAAATATATCCTGGGCTTCCTGGAGAGAGCATAAAGTTTTTTATTTTCTTTCCTTTAACATACTTAATATCAATTTTTTTATCGCACAAGTTGTAGGTTGGTAAAATCCTGACCCAACTACCAAATGGTGACAACTTAGATAACACCTACCCATTGTCACCTTACGTAGGTATTCCCATCACTTTAGAGATGATAGAATCACCTCAAGAAGGGAATCTCGATGACCCTGAGGGGAATGAAATGGAAAGTGAAGAGATGAAAGAATGTCCCCCTAAAGGCCAATATAGAAGATGTGGAAAGGATTGGGAAAGAGTCTTGGTTATAGCCAATAGTTTCCAAGAGATAAGAACACCTGTGAAGAGTGATATACCTACTCGAGACACAAGAACAAGCCAAGTATATATGTATAATATTAGGTGGACAAGAAATTTAGGATTTTTGTCCCTAATTACATAAGTAAACAACAATGTATATCAGCAAGAAAATAAGTATTAAATCTACTAAACAATTGCTAAAATTCCAACAAACGATGCGAGAGATAAGCTAGATAAACATTAGTAATACTAAAAAATTAAAGCACAAGACTTTTAGCAATGAAACAAGGAAATAATAAAATATGTTTGAAAATGTATTTTTCATCCTTATGGATGTAGAAAACAATTTCTTACATCAGTAAATCCAACCACTGAAACTTACAAAGAGTCCACCCAAAAGTTGCACTAGGCCTAGTAGATTATCTCGGTAAACTTTCAACAAATTCTGATGGTTGAAAAGCAAGTTATAAATGAAAACGTGTTAGGGTTTATGAATCCCTAATGGATTTATATGAAATTTTATAAAAGAATCAAGAAACACTTATCCAATTAAGACGACCTAGTTGCTATGACAAGCCTAGAACGTCAAGAAGAGATTGCAATTTAAACAATTTGATTATCCTGTGTTTTCATGTATCCCAATGCAACCATTTTATTTCTCCAATGCAAATTGTAAATGATTAGTTCCTTAAATATTGGGTTATGGAGTCAAATAATGAGTTAACTATACTATTTCCTTGGGGGTGTAAATCCTCTTACTCCCCAAGGCAAGTAAAGATAACTAGGAATGTGTTAGAAGGGTGTAATCCCTTTTACTTCTCCTAGCGCTACCTTAAGCAAAAAAATATTTCCAAGACAAATATTGATGATATTTGTGGAGTTGTATGAACTTATACTCCCAAATAAATTCAATGAGTTAACCTTGCAACTAAGAAAAAAAGACAATTAAAAAATAAAACCCTTCAACTAGAGAAAGAATTAGCAAGATAAACTTCCACTTTACCAAGAATTGTCCACCAGTGTGCAAGAGAAACACTCCAAAAGAGGTAGTGCACCACTTCCTTCCACCAATAGTTAAGTAAACCATGACAAATGAAAAATAGAGAAAAAATCCTCAAGGGTAGCGAAAATTTCAACCAAGTACTTCTCACAATGGGAGAGTTATGTTATGAAATGAGATTCACATGATCTTTATTTATACAAAATGTTTAAAACATAGTTTTTCCACTTAATTAGGGTAAAACATAATATAAGGGGTCAACAACCCTTATCTTACCCCTTTACACAAATAATAATATTTAATTTACACTTTTGCACATTAGAAACCCTAAAACAAGATGATGTCACCCCTTTAGGGAGATGCTTTGACACTTTTACAAGTTGTTGGAGAAGAAGGTGGAGGTCATTGGGGATCCTAGAGCCTCCTCTTCATGTGCCAAGGTCAATCCATGTCTCCTCTGGACAAATCATGCCAAGTGTCAATGAGAAACAACTCCATCACCACCAACCCTAGCCCTAGATGACATCAAGCCCCAAAAAGTGACATTTTTCCCCTTCTAGGCAAGTCGATTGGCATGTGAGGGATAGTAAATGTCCTCCAAGATGTCTTCTAGGCCTCCAAAGTCAAGTAAACGTGATCTGACATGTGGTCCCTTGGCATCCAACCTGTGGGCTTCAAGCCCCATGGAATCCCAAGCTAGGCTTGTTCCTCCAAAACTGTCCACCAAACAAGGTCTTGCAAAACAAAAGGGCATGCCCTCCAAGTATCTCAAGTCAAAATATCATGGCAAGTGAAAACCACATATAATAAACGAGGCACCTAAACATGTACATCAAAACTACCTCATCAAACTAATAAGTGCCCAAATACCCTATACAATTGACCAAGTTAGGTATGGGAGGGGTTTCATAAAAGTATGATTGGGTAGACCAAAACCATGAAGTAGGGGATGCTCCCAAGGATACCCCTTCAAATTCATGTAGTGGATGATGAGGTGGATAGGGGTTTAGAATTCATAGGTCAATGTGTTTCATTACATACAAGGGCTTGTATTATCTCATTTATGGGTGCCTTTGTAGAGGGAGTGTTGCACCTTCTTATTCAATGCAACCATTTTCCAATCCCTTTTATTTCCATTTATTAATTATTTAATTATCCAAACACATGTGCACTCCCAATAGTGAATCGATTAGCTTGGGGGGCAGTAACACAATTTCACTTGAAAAAATAGGTCCACAAAGTTCCATAGGGGTAACCATTAAAGTGTCATAATGCACTAGTGTTAGTCTTTCATTCAAGAAGGATATTTATTATGTGTTTTATCTTTTGCATACCTTCAATTCTTTTGAGAGAAGTAGTTCATTGTTCTCTAGACCCGTCTGGGCGATAATCTAGAAGGCTTATATTTTAGGCTTTTATCTTTTTCCAGCCATCATCCCCCTCGGCCTTCATCCCCTTCTTCCCATAAAATGAGGTACATGCCCTTCTTGGGTCACTAAAGTCAAAGGGCCTAGAAGAGGGAAATGTGATGGGAATGTAATGAGAGGAATGTGATAAGTGTGGTCGGTAATGGTACGATGACCCCTCAAGGGACCCCCAATTGCATCCCTTCCCCAAACATTGGTCACTTACTAGGAAATCGATGACACTCGCCAAGGTGAAATAAGATCAAAAGAATAATGTCCAAGTAGGTGTTCTACAATCAAAAGTAGCTTCAATACAACATTCTTAAATGCCTTAAATATTAGGGTGATTACCTGTCACAATACCTGACTTGTACAACATGGATAAATACCTAAATTCTTTCCAAAATCTAACTAATGTGGTGGATGCTCTGACAATGGATCCAACGTGTGGTGATAGAGTGGGTTTCCATATGTGCAAGTGGAAACTGCTATTCATGTGGTCTCTCGACACTCCATGTCTACAACCTGAGGGCCTCAAGACATCTCATCCTTAGTTATCCCTATAAGTTGGGGATAACAAAATTCATATGCTTCCAATTTTCTGACCCACTTTTGTTTCCTCTCATTTAATTTATTTTGCACCGAGAATTACCTCAAACTGTTGTGGTTAGTCTTAACCACAAATTTACCACCTACCAAGTATTATCTGAATTTCACCAAAGAATCCATGATGGCAAGCATTTTCTTGTCATAGATGGAATATAGCCTATATGAATTTGTGAATTTCCTACTTTCGTATGCTATCAACCGTTTATATTGCATCAACACAACTCCAATACCTTCACCCAAAGCATCACACTTAGGTACAAAAGGCAGAGTGAAATCAAAAAGTGTCAGAACTAGGCAATTTCTCATCACTTCCTTGAGTCTATCGAATGTCTTCTGAGATTCCTCTTTCCACTTGAATTCACCTTTCTTCATGAGATATATGAGTGGTGCACATAAATGTGAGAATCCATTTAAAAACCATTAGTAGTAGCTACATATCCCTAAGAATCCATGTAACTCTATAAGGTTCTTGGGAGGTGACCAATCTAGTATGGCCTAGATCATCTCCCTATGTACCTGTACCCCCTGTGCACTAATCACATTTCCAAAGTATAATATATTCATCATGTCGAACTCACATTTAGACTCCTTAGCATAAAACGATTTCTCCTCCATGATGCGCAAAATATCATCTATATTCCCCAAGTGTTCCTCCCAAGTCCTACTATATATAAGAAGATCATCGAAGAACACCAATAATAATTTCCGCAATTTCTTATTGAAAATGTGATTCATGCAAGACTGGAATGTAGTCGGTGCATTGGCAATCCAAATGGCATGACTAGGAACCCATAATTCCCATAGTGGCACTTGAAATTAGTATTACGGACATCCTTCTCCCGGACTCTAATATGATGATATCCAGATCGAATATCAATATTCGAAAAATACACTACTCCATGCAACTCATCCAAAACCTCATTAATATTGGGAATAGGGTACATGTTCTTGATCGTCTTATTATTCATATACATGTATTCAATACACATCCTCATGGCTCCATCCTTCTTATTGACCAAGACAACTGAAGAAGTGAAAGGACTGAAACTGGGTCTGATATGCCCCATCTCTAGTAACTCCTTAATGAACTTCTCTATTTCATCTTTAGATTTCTTTGGGTGCCTACAAGGAGTGGTTATCATTGGTTTGGATCCCTCCTCCAAATTTATAGTATGCTCAAAGCCTCTTTCAAGTGATCTCCCTAGTGGTATCTTTCCAAAAACATGGTCATGTTTGCTCATCAAGGATTGAATGTCTACATGATGATGTTGTTGTTCCTCCGCTGATTTTTGAATTATGATCACACATTCTATTGCAAAAGCTACATCTATGTTCCTAAATATGTCCTCCATCCTTTTGGTTAACACAATCCTAGGGACACCATTTGACATGCCCCTCAGAACAATCTTCTTTCCATTTATTGTATTGAATCTCATCTCCATTTCCTGGTAATTCATCACAAATTCAGCTAAAGAATGAAGCCACTAAACACCCAAG
This sequence comes from Picea engelmannii, assembly GCA_009831015.1. Classification (NCBI taxonomy): domain Eukaryota; kingdom Viridiplantae; phylum Streptophyta; class Pinopsida; order Pinales; family Pinaceae; genus Picea; species Picea engelmannii. The sequence goes on from ML776569.1 coordinate 1,370,184, forward strand.
ACTATATTGGTGTTCACCAAATCAACCACATAAAAATAGTCGGTTAAGGTATAGTTTCCCAACATTGATGGGTGTTATATATGTACTAAAAACATAGTAAAAACCCTCAATTAAATTGTCAACCTGGGGTAAGTAAACTTAGAGTTGTAGCAAAATGTATGCCAAAGGTAGAAGGGCTAGTAGGAGCATAGTATAACTAATGAAGGTAGCTATCTAAGGCTAATATACTCAAGTAAAACTATTTAATGAGAAAACCCTACTAAGCAAATTGAAACTATGTAACCTAAGTACTTTTGGGCCAAGGATTGATGGATAGTTCTAAGAAAACAAGTAAAAACCCTACTTGAAGCAAACTAGTTCATAACAATAAGCAAAAGAAATTATTTAAGCATAATAAGCAAATGACAAAAGCAAACTTCTTTAACTTTCCAACCTATATTCAATGAGTAACTACCCTATTGAAAGCAAATAAATAAACAAGCAAGAAAAGACACCTAACTAACCTACTAAAGCAAGTAAACAAGTAAGCAAAGACAACTATCTAACCTACTAAAGCAATAGACAAGTAAGCAAAGACAACTGACTAACCTACTAAAGAAAATAGACAACTAACTACTGCAAGCAATCAAATTAAAACTTCTCATCAAACAACTATCTAGCCTAAGAGGCAAGTGGACTAAATTCTTAATTCAAAACTATTCCTAATTCATGAAAGGAAATCTATTTTATTGAAAGAAAGAAATAGTAGAAACTAACCTATGATAAGAAAACTGTTCTCTAACCTATTAAAGAAAAAGACTATCTATCCTACAACAACAATAAAACTATTTCCTGATCTATGAAAGAAAGAAACTATATCTTATGAGCTATGAAAGCAAGAAAACTAGCTCTTTTAATCTATGAAAGCAAGAAAACTATTTCTTAATCTATGAAAACTCAAACATAATGTTGGTGGTTGTGTGAATGATATCTCGATGGCACTTGAAAACAAAGGACAATTCAAGCGGTATAATCTCAACACTGATCTCAATGTAAAAGTGAAAGGTATGGATTAAACAATCCAACGAGAATTCATCCATGACAAAAGAAATCATCAATTACCCTGCATATTCATTTATTAACCACCAACAATACAACGAGATCATCATTATACTTCTATACTACGTAAGCAAACAAAACTAGATTCAACCATTAACTAAGAAATATAATTGCAATTTAATTCTAGAAAGAAAATTACATAAATTGAAAACTATGCTATATCTACTCTAACAATTCAAACTGCAATAAGAAAATGCTTAAAAACAGAAGTTAAAACATGACATTAAAAAGTAAACTAACAACTACATTAATCAACAACTAGCTAAGCCAATTATACATAAAAATGAAATGAGCAAGCTATGATTAAAAATTGAAATTGATCCTATCCATCCATCGACAAATCCTTGTCGAAGAAAGCTCAAATAAAAACTATGTTCCATTCTAATTAAAACTTTGTTTTAAACTTTATTCTAAAATCATAAATAAAGATGTAATATAATATCTAATTACACACGGGGTTAGTCTAGGGGTCTGCAGATTCGTTCCGAACTATAATATTAATGCATGCTAACACAATTCATCATACTAACCTGCAAAAGAGAGTCAAATCAATTAAATTGCAACAACAAACTAATTTACATAATAAAAATGCATGTACAGGAAAATAAAGAGAACAACTAAACTATGAAATAAATAAACAAACACAAAGACAGTTACCATACTGCTGGTGCCCCCCCCATTAAGTCGTGGTCACTTTCTAAAAGCACACCACACGCTCAGCAAGATGAATTCACCATAAAAACTCAAAAACGCAGTTCTTGTATACTCTGGCAATGTAAAATGGCAAAACAGAGTAAAAATGTATTTCTACCTATCACACTGATGCTTCTGCTACTTAACTTATGTATGACCACCTCAATGGTATTTATAATGTTTACAGACCAAGTGGTCAACCACAGGAGGGTCAAACCACTTCTAAATTCGGCAATTTGCATTAAATGATGCCCTAAGTGATAAAACAAAGCGAGACAATAATCACCCTCTTAAACAACTAAAACTGAGTTCTCGGGAGCTCAGTAGCGGGAGGGGGCAAGCATGAACAAAAACCACGTTCCCGATTCACCCATCACTAGCCGCCAATACCATAACCACCAAGTCGCCCTCCATTTTTGTGCAATACGCAGTGTTGGATCGGGTACCAGAATGAGTGCTGGAAGGAGTGTCGGACTGAGTGAAGGAAGTAGAAACGTGGTGCGTTTTTTCCCTGTAACACCAGAAAAACATGAATTATCTCTTAGTAATCATAAAACATGATGAATTATACCTAATAATGACATTAAACATGAATCACACGTACCTAGTGGATATCATACCATTTTAACATAAAATTCTTAAAAAAGATCCTTCAAAATATGAAAAGCACATATGTACATGCGACAAAAGTGTATAATAATCATCATAAAAGTGATCATATCTCGGGCCCAACATTACCTCCACACTTACAATTTTGCAGGTCCCACTGCAAACAAAAAGAAGTTACCCCTCGTGACTAGGCTTGTTGAGGAGGATCGGCTTTGGAAGCTTCTCCTTCTTGTTGTGAAGACTTAGCCTTGTGCCTCTTGTGTTGCTTCAGTTGTGCTCTGAGGTTGCAGTTAGATTTGGTCATATCATCGACCAATCATTGAAGAGAGTTAACCTTTGCTTGAAGGACTGCATTATCATGATGAAGGTGTGTGTTTATTGTCTTCCTTTCCTCCAACTGTTGGAGAAGCTGATGGTTTTCCTTTTGTATATCCTCTATGGTTGGGGCAAAATCGATGATCTTTGAGGAAGGCTTAGATCCTTTGAGGGATGTGGACAATCTATCAATTTTAGGATCTAGAATAGGCATGGGTGAAGTAGGATTGATGGGGGATTGGTAAGGAGAGGTAGGTTCTAATTTTGTTTTCCTCAGTGGCTCTAATCCATCCGTAGAAACTTCCCTAAGTTTCTTGTGAGGTCTCTCAAGGTCAGAGGACACTTGGATAGGGTCTGAAGCAAGTGGAGGTTTTTCATAAGGCTTGGTTCTTGTGCTCTAGGTACTCTTCCGAAAGGGTCCTTTACCAAATCGATTGGCTCCCCTCTTGTTTGTGGGAATGATGGGAAAGTCTTGCTGAATTTCTTCTTGCAGTTGTTTAGGTGTAGGCTCAAGAGAGAGTGAAGGCATTGGGGGGTTAACAATAGGCTTCTTTTGGTCTTTTATCTTGGTCTTTTTACCCGATGAAGAAGTAGGGATATCAACAAGCTTTTGGTATTGTTCCGACAAAGAGAGGGTTTGTGCAAGGGGGTTTGGATTTCTTGGAGAGAAAGGTTTGGATGGAGAGATAGTTTTTAGGCTAAGTGGATTTTTACCGGTCTTAACAGTCAAGTGAGGGTTTAAAAATTGGTAGATAAAGGCATCCCAAGTTTACCCCTATTTCTCTAGTTCAGCTAGAACAAGGAGTTTGATCAAGACATGGTGGAAGAGACTATTGTGGGGGTTAGTCACATTCTTCCTCACTTGAGAGGACATCTTCTCCAATCTTTTGAGAAAATAGAAGGGGAAGTTCAAAGGTTTGTTGAACATAAAATGAGCCAACAATCTGAAATGAAAAGCTTTGAAGGTGGAGTATCTACCTTCACATGTAATTAACCTTGTTATTATGATGAGGGGGTTGATCAATTCCACCTTTATCCTCTCCTTAACATACCCTTTTGCTCCTGAAATGCTCTCGAATTCAGGCTTAAACACCCTGTTATAACTTGAGCGTGGCAATTGGTGGTTTTTGAACCATCTATCTCCCATTCTTGGGAGCTTTGTCGTTGCAGCAATAGAATCTTCTGAAACTTCAAAGGTAATAGACCCTACATGCGTTGTCTTACCATCGAAACTGACTGAAAATTGCATGGAGAGGCCGCCATCGTGGCCCTGCAAGATAGACAAAAATGGCCCCCAACCTGCACGCAAAAACACTTCTCTGCACTCTACAAATTCGAGAATGGAAAACAAATCTGCATAGGAGGAGGGTCCATACCTCCTGAGCATTGTGGCAGAAGACAATTTTACCAGGCAAGGGTGTGATCGAGCCAAGAGATGGCACGAATTGGGCACGGGCCGAATGCGATTTGAATAGGGGACGACTTGGCAGAGGTTGGATGTGATTTCTTAACACAGGGCAGAGAAAATGGCAAGGGAAAATGGAGATAATGGTTGCCCAACCCAATTTTGAATGCGCTTATGGTGGAGTACGTTGCACACATGTGCACACGAGATGCCATGTGTGGGAATTTCGAATTCGATGGATCGTTTTGGGGCAATGTAATGATGCGTGGTTAGATCAATGTCCAAGTCTTTTGACTTGGACATTTGATCATAAACATATGGAGCATCTACAATCAATTTCTGCAACTAATTCAATTGAATGTAATTGAGTTCTGGTTACCTGGAATCTAGGACAGTTACTGGTGTGTAATTCACATGGCACTTCGTTCGTCACCTCATACAACATTTCATATGGCACCTCATACAGTACTCCATCCGGTACCTCTATGTTAAATACATTTTCACTTCCTGTAATGGATAGCCTGCAAATTAAATGTTTTTGACAATCACAGTGGTAAATGAGCAGAGGAAAAATGTTCCCTGGTTGTTAATTTTTCCGTCATGCTCACTCAACCCTCTTGCATATGACATATAATGTCAAAAACTACAATGAATAGGGTATAGCAAGAAAAAACATGTATTGTCAAACCTACAATATGCATCTTGTAATGAAAGATAAACCGATAAAGAGTGGTTTGTTAAGTATATGTTCAGTAATTTATAGCACACAGGAGTAAATCATAAAAAATAAAATGACTATCAATGTAATAACCGGTATTATAGAAATAATACAAAAATTCTTGCAAAGATCTATTTCTCTAGGCAATGATCATATGTTATCTCATGAACCCCTCCCCCACACCTAAGTATTGTGACACCTCATAATCAAAAGTATAGGAAACTAGTCAGTATCCCCCAATAGCCGAAGATTTATAGTATGTCAAGTGTAAAAATAAAATTTCACAGATTGGTCTGACGAGACTGTTAGAAGATGTCCCCACCTATAGGATAAAAGATCCTATATATAGATAAGAAGAGGTAGGCAAGAGAGTTTCAAGATAGTCTTAGATTTATTTCCCAATGGAAAGTTGATGGAGTTCATTAACCTTACCTTAACCACACATACTTCATGTCATCTTAGTCTGCAAGTAATGTCGTACATCAAGACAAGTTTAAATTTATTATTTATTTTTGTCAGATTACCATCCTCGCTAAGTAGAATGCCTCGCTCCCAGCAAGCATGTTTAGTACTCCGACAGGTTTACCTAGTCATACCACAGGCCGATACCCACTGCCAGCAGACCTGTTCAGTATCCTAGCGGGTTATCCTCTTAAACCCTCAGAGACTGGCCCTCCATATCTTAAGATTTTAGTACAATATTTTTTTATGCAAGAAGATGGGAGAACAACTCCGAAAACAACTTTTTCTTTCTCTTTTTTTTCAATTGGGATGGTATTTATGTTAGAGGATGACCTTATGTTATATTACTTAGTGATTGTCTCGATGTAAGGGGTACTTAAGCAGACGCGGCCTATCTAAAGATATGATATAATCAAGCTATTTAGTGTGTAGTGGATGGTACCATTGAGAAATAACAGAAAGGTATCTCTAGGCTCAACTTAATTTCTTCCTTTGTAATTATTGTGATGTTTCCATGACTAACCGCTAATTAGACTTCCTTGTTACTCTTTGATAAAGACACTTGACTCACTTACTCAGGTTTCTTGGAAAAGAAACTGTACGAGAGACCTCTAGGCTTGATATTTATGGTATCACTTCCTTATACAGTGGTGAAGAGTTTCAAGAGAAACTACTTTAGAATGCCTAAAAAAGAGAATTCTTGCAAAAATATGGCTGATTACAGTAAGTCAATATTCATTTTGATGCTTTAGAAAACACAAAATTCAAGTGTAATAATGTTTTGAAGAAAGATCCTTGAAACTGTGTACTCCTAGTGAAATAAATACTTACAAAAATCTCTAGAGTTTCCTAATTAACAAAATTCAAAAACTATTTACATATATACAGTAGGAAATTCAGAAAAAATTTCAAGAACAAGGGGGGACTTCCCCATCTACTAAGGCCAATGCCTTGTCGGTTGACATGACCTGTAGAAAATCCTCTTTGGAAATGGGCTTATGATAAAATTTAAGTCGGTGTCCATTTACCACAAAGGAGACTTGTCCATCATCAATTGTTTTAATTTTTACAGCTCCATTGTCATATACAGTGTCTACCTCGTAAGGGCCCAACCAGCGGGTGGTAAGTTTTCCTTTGAAGGTTTTGAATCAGGAATCAAACAACAAAGCCCAATCACCAGGCTAGAAGTTCTTCTTCTTAATAAACTTGTCATGCCACTTTCTCCTCTGGTTTTGGACTAATATCATTCATTGGATGGCATCTTGCCTGATTTCATCCAATCCATTCAATTGTAGGGCTCATTGCTTCTGAGCCTCATCCAGGTTCAATCCTAATTCTACGGCAATACGGAAGGTCCTTACTTGGAATTCTATAGGTAAAAGTACTTGTTTCCCGTACACTAGCTCATAAGGGGTATGCCCAGTGGTATTTCTCCAGGTAGTCTGGTATGCCCACAAAGCCTCTAGGATCCTATCAACCCAATCCCAATGATGTAACTGAACAGTCTTAGTCAAGATGGATTCCAGAACTTTGTTTGTGGATTCTACCTGACCATTGGTTTGCGGGTGGTATGGAGAAGATTTACGGTGTTTAATCCCATATTTCTCTGTCAGCTCTTTCATTAGCTTGGAAGTGAATTGAGTGCCTTGGTCGGTAAAAATTTCACGAGGGACACCAAAGAGGGTAAATATGTCTTCATAGATAAATTCGACAATAGACTTCTCTGTAGCCCTGAATAGGTCTTTTGTCTCTACCCATTCGGCGACATAGTCCATACAAACCAAAATATAGTTCTTCCTACGGGACATGGGTGAAATTGGTCCTACAAAGTCGAGGGCCCATTTTTTGAAGGGTTCTATCATAACTTGGGCCCGCAAAGGCATTTCATCTGATGACGTAGGTCTTACTATCCTTTGGAAACTATCACAACTTCTCACATATTTGGTAACATCTTTGAAAATGCTAGGCCAATAGTAACCTGAATGTAACACCTTATATGTTGTACGTTTGTCAGAAAAATGGCCACCACATGGTCCATCATGAAAACTTCGTAGTATATTAGGCACCTCGTCCTCTTGGACACATCTACGAATAATCAAATCAGGACCTGTGCGAAAAATATCATGACCAACCCAAGAGTAATTAGCACTCTGTGTAATAATTTTATGCTTTTCATGAGGTGACAAATTAGATGGTAACTTCCTAGTAGCCAGATAGTTTTCCATATCTGCAAACCATGGGGTATTGACAGAAAGGGAAAAGAGGTGCTCCTTTGGGAAACTATCATCTACAGGGATATCATCATCCTCATTTCCTCACTCGGACATTAGTTATAGGTTTATTCATGAGGAATCTAATGGCGGAATGATCAGTATGTACGAATACTTCATAACTTGTAATGTACTTCTATTTTTCGGTATTGGTCTGCGGATTTTATAAGCGGAACGTTCCTTCCCCCAAAGAGATCGGAAGGAACCTTGGTTGAAAGGTCTGATTTTGATTTAATGTATCTACCTTGTGGGTCTCTAGGCCTGTTCATGAAAGAAAGAAAAAACAAAAAGAAAAAACTACCATTTGGTTTCTAGGTCTATTCATGAAAGTAAACAAAAAGAAAACGAAAAACTACCATTGGGTTTGGGGGAACCTGCTATAGTAGATGTGCAGGTTATTACCTCTCGTCTTAAAGCTCCCCCACCACCAATCTAATGCTAAGGTCTAAGAATGATCTATTTCCTAACTACATAGCGCCCCGACAACGACGCCAAAAATGATGGGTGTTATATATGTACAAAAAACACAGTTAAAACCCTCAATTAAATTGTCAACTTGGGGTAAGTAAACTTAGAGTTGTAGAAAAATATATGCCAAAGGTAGAAGCACTGGTAGGAGCATAGTCTAACTAATGAAGGTAGCTATCTAAGGCTAATCTACTCAAGAAAAACTATCTAATGAGAAAACCCTACTAAGAAAATTGAAACTATGTAACCTAAGTACTTTTGGGCCAAGGATCGATGGATAGTTCTAAGAAAACAAGTAAAAACCCTACTTGAAGCCAACTAGTTCATAACAATAAGAAAAAGTAACTATTTGAGCATAATAAACAAATGACAAAAGCAAACTTTTTTAACTTGCCAACCTATATTCAATGAGTAACTACCCTATTGAAATCAAATAAATAAACAAGCAAGCAAAGAGACCTAACTAACCTACTAAAGCAAGTAAACAAGTAAGCAAAGACAACTATCTAACCTACTAAAGAAATAGACAAGTAAGCAAAGACAACTAACTAACCTACTAAAGAAAATAGACAACTAACTACTGCAAGCAATCAAATTAAAACTTCTCATTGAACAATTATCTAGCCTAAGAGTCAAGTGGACTAAATTCTTAATTCAAAACTATTCCTAATTCATGAAAGGAAAACTATTTTATTGAAAGAAAGAAAGACTAGAAACTAACCTATGATAAGCAAATTGTTCTCTAACCTATTAAAGAAAAAGACTATCTATCCTACAGTAGCAATAAAACTATTTCCTGATCTATGAAAGAAAGAAACTATATCTTCTGAGCTATGAAAGTAGGAAAACTATCTCTTTTAATCTATGAAAGCAAGAAAATTATTTCTTAATCTATGAAAACTCAAACATAATGTTGGTGGTTGTGTGAATGTCTTCAGTGTCAGATGATATCTCGATGGCACTTGAAAACCAAAGGACAATTCAAGCGGCATACGATGAACATTGATCTCAATGGCAAAGTGAAATGTATGGATTAAACAATCCAACGCGAATTTATCCATGACAAAAGCAATCGTCAATTTCCCTGTATATTCATTTATTAACCATCAACAATACAACGAGATCATCATTATACTTCTATACTACGTAAGAAAAACTAGATTCAACCATTAACTAAGAAATATAATTGCAATTTAATTCTAGAAAGAAAATTACATAAATTGAAAACTATGTTATATCTACTCTAACAATTCAAACTGCAATAAGAAAATGCTTAAAAACAGAAGTTAAAACATGACATTAAAAAGTAAACTAACAACTACATTAATGAACAACTAGCTAAGCCAATTCTACATAAAAATGAAATGAGCAAGCTATGATTAAAACTGAAATTGATCCTATCCATCCATCAAATCCTGGTCGAAGAAAGATCAAATAAAAAATCTGTTTTAAACTTGATTCTAAAATCATAAATAAAGATGTAATCTAATATCTAATTACACATGGGGTTATTCTAGGGGTTTGCAGATTCGTTCCTAACTACAAGATTAATGCATGCTAACACAATTCATCATACTAACCTGCAAAAAAGAGTCAAAGCAATTAAATTGCAACAACAAACTAATTTACATAATAAAAATGCATGTACAAGAAAATAAAGAGAACAACTAAACTATGAAATACATAAACAAACACAAAGACATTTACCGGACAGTTGGTGGGCCCCCCAGCAATTCATGGTCACTTTCTAAAAGCACACCATGTGCTCAGCAAGATGAATTCACCATAAAAACTCAAAAACGCAGTTCTTGTATAATTTGGCAATGTAAAATGGAAAAACAGAGTAAAAACGTATTTCTACCTATCAGACTGATGCTTCTGCTACTTAACTTATGTCTAAACACCTCGGTGGTATTTATAATGTTTACAGACCAAGTGGTCGACCACAGGAGGGTCGAACCACTTCTAAATTTGCCAATTTGCATTAAATGATGCCCTAATTGATAAAACAGAGCGAGCCAATAATTACCCTCTTGAACAACTAAAACTGAGTCGTTGGGAGCTCATTAGCTGTAGGGGGCAAGCATGAAAAAAACCCACGTTCCCGATTCGCTCATCACTGGTCGCCAATACCATAACCGCCAAGTCGCCCTCCATTTTTGTGCAATACACAGTGTTGGACAGAGTGCCAGATTGGGTACCAGAATGAGTGTTGGAAGGAGTGTCGGACTGAGTGCCGGAAGTAGAAACGTGGTGCGTTTTTTCCCTATAACACCAGAAAAACGTGAATTATCTCTTGGTAATCATAAAATGTGATGAATTATACCCAATAATGACATTAAACATGAATCACACGTACCTGGTGGAGATCATACCATTTTAACATAAAATTCTTCAAAAAGATCCTTCAAAATATGAAAAACACATATGTACATGCGGAAAAAGTGTATAATAACCGTCATAAAAGTGATCATATCTCGGGCCCAACAAACATCATATCCAACCTTGGAATCTTCTTTGTGCATTTCATATTAAATGCATCAGCCACTACCACATTTAACCCATCAAAGTCTTGTGTAGCAATGCATCTCCTGCCACCAAGGTTGCATCAATGAATGTGTGGGTCTCCCCACCATCAATTAATTATCTAAGACATTGTCCCCATAGTACTCCTCTGATTCTAAAAGTGTAGTATCTATGGGTGCCTGATAGAGTGGTGATAGTCCAACCCTTGGCCTCCACATGAGGTTGCTCATCACTTGAGTCTCCCTACTCGTTTCCCAATCCATGTGTACCTTCCTCCTCTTCCTCGTCACTGTCTAAGTGCACCTCTATATAGTGTACATTTCCCTTCCCCATGCACCTGTGTCCTAGCTCCCAAGGCACTTTGCAACTGAAGAAAATTTTCTTCCTTCTCAACTAATTGTGGGTTTCCTATTCCAACTTCTCCTTTACAATCCACTCTTTCTAGAAAGGTTTATTATCTTTATTTTTCTGGGGAATGAAAGGACTGGAGAAATACTTTTTCTTTGGGACCACATCCTCCATGTCTCGTGTCCTGATGATGGTGTCCTGTAGATACTTTGGTTTGAAGGATTTAACCCAACCACGCAATGGTTTGGATATTCCTTTAGTGAAAAACATAACTAGCCTTTGTTTTGATATGTTTTTAACCGTGACCGCAAGCTTCTGGAGAACTGTAATGTAGGCATCTGGTGTCCTAACTTGTTTGAGTTGTTCCAAATCTCTTAAATGCAGTTTTGGAACCTTTTTTTCAAATCGATCCATTAACGTTTGTGTCAATTCCAGATAGGAATTAATGTTGGCATGTCCCATACTAACCAATCCATTGTACCACCACTCATGGGTCTCTCCATCTAAATGCAAGGTAGTGAATTTAATCAATTTTTCCTTCATCATAGGGTTGAGTTTGAAGTATGTGTCCAACTTCTATACCCATTCTCTAGTTGTGCACTTGTTGGAACCATCAAATGAAGGAATGGATAATTTTCCAACCTTTCACATGAGATCAATGTTATGTTAACCCTTGTTGAAATACCTTGGTTTGTTCCTTTATTTTATAGTACAATAGTCTTGTAATGACATGGATGATTGAAACTCTTCACCAAGAATCTGGTACTCCCTCAAGTAATCATTAAAGGCTTCACCCTGTCCTTGTTTCCCTTGATTTCTTGTCTTCTGCTCCCTCGAGTACTGAGGAAAAATATGTATAGGAATCACTTTACTAGTGGTCCTAGTGTTGTTATGTGTGGGAATATTGTTGGTGTTTCCTTCTGCACGATTCCCATTTTTTCCATTAGTACCCCCTTAACCATTATTTCCCCCATGGTTTTGGTTCACTTGAGTATTGTTGATTAACTGAGTCATGAGTTGTACCATCTATTTCTACCCCCTTGCTAAGTCATTTAGAATGTTCATGGTATTTCCCTTAGGTTGCTCATCTCTATCCTCCGTGTTTTCATCTTCTTCTAATTGAAATATGTTTTTTGATCCTCGTTTCCTTCTACTTTGGTAAGTGATATATTCCCTGTCTTCCCGCCTCATGAGACAACATACACTCATAGGCTAGCAGGATTGTGGCTCTAATATCACTGTAATTTCCCTTACTAATTTTTTCAATTTTAGCTCAATTTGTTGGTGTGGACATTTTGTCAAAAAGTTTGAGTACAAGCAATATTGATCAACAACTTGGTAAATCTGATTTGTTTTTCTAATAGCATATAGTAAACACACAATATATATACTCTGAAAACTTATTGCATTGAGATTATATGGTAGGAGTGGTACAATTTGTCACTATTAGAAAAACTATAACAGTAAGCAAGTGAAATAGATTATGACCTATACATTAATGAAATGGGCTACATGTAGGTAGAGGAAACATACAACAATCATATAAAGACATGGACATGCTTGTAGGAGTAATATGTGTGTAGTTATCTGATGGATAATGCAACAATAGTCCACCATAATACAAAACTTGTCTTAGTAGTAATGAACTCGGCCCAGACTAGGAGTAACTCAGCCTGCAGAGATGGCTCAACCTCCCAATAGTAAAATCAACCACGGGAATATAGAAATCATCCCAACAATGAAACTCATCCCAAATTAGATGTAACTCAATCTCTAAGATAAGGAAACTCAGTCAACCAAAACAAGAAATGCAACCATAAATTCAGATTGCCCTCCTCAAGAAAAGTTGACCTCTACAAAGGAAACTTGGTTTCCAAATGATGAAATATTGGCAACAATGAAGCACAATGAAAATATATGAGTGATTTTTCCTTCACTATCAGCTAGGGTAGATAGTCTCACCACCGAAACCAATCTTTCTCTAGAGTTTTTTGTCCCAAGATCCAAAAGCCGCAAGAGCTCTTCAAATTCCTCTTGCAAAATAAGTCATGAATGAATGAGAGAATGAGCCCCCATTCTCTTTTATAAACCTCAAGTTTATTTTCCGATCCCCAAAAAATAACATAAAATGACTTTATAAATATTTTAGTCATTTTCTCCCAAAAGTCACTTTTTACCCTTTTTAAAATTTAATTAACCAATTCATGTCAACTTTAATGTTTCTTTTTCATCCAAATTGACATTAATTAAATAATTCCCTTGGTCGGATTATAGCCTACGTGAATTAAATATGATATTAAGTCCTCCTAGGTGATCAAGGGGAAATGGAAATCACAATCCTCCCTTCCTGAGATTTATTTTCCTCAAGCAACTGCAAATTGGGATGCTGCAAGATATAACCACTTTCCCATGTGGCATCCTCCATCGGTAAATATATCCACCTTATGAGGTACTCTCAGATCACCCCTTTTCTCAATCTCCTCTCCCTTACCTCCAGAACCTCCTCAAGAACCAACAACAAATTTCCCTCCTCATCCAATGGGGGTAACTCTGTCGAAGAAGTGACTTGTTGTCCTAATGCCCTCTTGCGGCATGAAACATGGAATACATTGTGTATCTTATTTCCTTTCAAAAAATTCATCTCATAAGCTACTTCCCCCACTCATCGAACCACTTTGTAGAGACCATAAAAGTGTGGTTTAAGTTTTTCAACGCCACTTTTCTTTAGTGAAGATTGTGCGTATGGCTGTAATCTTAAAAATACCAAGTCCCCCATTTAAAATGTGTGTTTGACTCAGTTCCTATCTGCATAAATATTATGTTTATTATGTGCCATATGTACATTTTCCTTGAGAGTATTGAAGATGTATTGACTCTCTTGGATCCAATCCTTTGCTTTGGGGGCCTTGTTATCCCCAAATGCCAAATCAAAAAATGAAGGAGCATCATAGCCATATAATAATCAGAATGGGGTTATACCAATGGACATGTGATAAGTGGTATTATAACAATTTTCTCCCAAATGTGGTCACTTAATCCATGCCTTCTACTGCCTGGACACATAGTTATGTAAATACCCCTCAAGCCACTTATTCACGATCTTTGTATGACCGTCTATGTGGAGGTGGTAACTAGTGCTAAGAGTCAAATCTATGTTGGCCACCCTGAACAAATCCTGCCAAAATGCACTAATGAATATGTTGTCTCTGTCATTGAAAATGTACTCCAGCCTCTTTTCCCTCAAGAGTACAATAGATGTATTAATATTCTCAGTATAGTTTCATATCTTGACTCCATTTCCCAATAGACTCTTTCCCATCTTGTCAAACCATCAACCTTTATAAAAACAAAAATGTTCTTATTAGAAATCTAACCTTATGAGTGTTATTGTTGAACATCTTCAAGTGTGAAAGCCTTTTGGCTATTGAGAGAGCCCTCTCTGATTGTATAAGGTCATAATACATTCTAAAGTAGGTTGAAATGGTTACATTTGGGATTTCCTACAACAACCATAGGAAAATCACAGAGTGATAAAATCTTGGCACCATTGTCGGGGAACGAATGGTGACATCTTCCTTGGGAAAGAACGACATTGTTGTAACTCTGATATATGAAAGCAAACAAAAATTAGAGATCATTGGTTGTGAAATTTTCATTGGTGACTCCATCTTCAAGAATCCATATTTCAGAAAATTTCATGGCAACTTCATTGTTCAAATAGCTCAGAGTATGAAGAATTTCTTGGTTTCAGAATGACCAGCTTACCTCCTAATCCAGGTATTTCATCAAGCAAAACCACAAGGTCGGTGGCAGACCTTGCTTCTTTTCAAAATTTCAGAAAATGGATTCATATGTCTTCTAAACAGCATGGGTATGAAGATATTTGTTCTTCTTTATTGTCTTATTTGGATTCATTTCATATATGTTGCAAAGAAGATAAGATTATTTTCTTAGAAAATCTTACTATGGAACTTAATTTAGAACAAGAAATCCAAAGGATATCCCAAGATTCATCTCCTTTTGAAGAACTTTCTAACCAACAACAAGAACAGTATGAATTAAAGACAGATGAAATGTCACTTGTTAATTCAGAACATTATAAAGCAGGATATCAAGCTGCCAATATGGCTGAATTTTACAGGTACTATGACCTTAGGCCTAAGGTTAGTACTCTAAGGTTTATTCTTCCTGTAGAAAATGAATTTTAAGCCAGCAAGCAGCCTTCATGTCAAAATACAAGTCCTGTTCAAAATCCTTTTTATGACATAGACATTGTGAACAGTCACAAAGAACCATTTAAGGATGATTTTGTTGTTGGTCATAATGAAGTAGTAGTCATTCATGCTCTCAAGAATCCTTTTTTTGTCCTTTTGAAATCTTCAATCGAAATGAGTTATGTAATGTTTAAACATGAGGACAGTTTCAAATGGTAAAATAACTTGTCATATTTCAATTTTGACTTTATGACTGAAGGAGTTGAAAGAAAGTTGCAATCAAGAAACTGTTTGCTTGATTTGCTTCATTGGAGATATGAGATTACTTGATTGTAACGACCCTTAATTATTAAGATGATTCATTTAAGTATAATTAACTCTTTAATCAAAATAGTTAATGATTAATTTGATTATTAATTAATTAACTAATTAATAAAGTATTAAATTAAAAAGGGAGAATAAAATAAAACATTTAATCAAGTTACGTATACATGAAGGGATCACATAAGGATCCCGAGAAGATAAGAGGATTAATGAGTGGATAAGGGTATTAATGGTGGGGGGATAAGGTGTAATAAAGAGTTAGGTGGGAGTTAATGTAGGGGGGCGGTGAAGGAGGAATAAGGGGGGGGATTATTCATTTTACGAAAGAAAAAGAAACGATTTTGGGGGAGAACTGGGAGTATGGTACAGAGGGAATTTACAGTGCATCGGGGGGCTGCGGAGGTTTTGGGCTCGGAGGGCTAGGATATCCATTGATATCCTAGTGCTAGGCGCTACTAGTCGGTAGGGAGGTTGGTTTTGGGGTGGTGTCCTAAGGAGAAAGCTAAAGGAGCAAGCTAAGGAAGCAAGCGGCAGCATCAGGTCCAGGTTAGAGTTACGAATTATTTTGAAGTAAATTGTAATTATAATTTTATTACTATGAAAAATTAGATTTTAAATGTGCTATATGTAGTAATTGTTAAATTTTACTGTGGTATTCTAATTTAATGGTTGTTATAACCAAGTTAGAGTCATTACAATTGGTATCAGAGCCCTGGTTCAAAATATAGAACCAAGGGCCTACCTACCTACCCGATTTAGTAATGGAATTGTACCCACCCAAAATAAATAAGTAAATAAATAAATAATTTTTTGGTAAATATGGGCCTGAGGGCCAAGTTCCAGCTCCAAGTCCCAACGCCACCTCCACCCAACCTGTAAGCCAAGTATACATTTTGATTTTAATATATAAACAAATCTATATATAATATATAAACAATATGTCTGGAAAAACGAAATTTGTTTAATATTATACGTATTTAAAAGTTAAATAGATTTTGGCACTTGGCTCAACTAAACAAACAATAAATCAATATATAAAGATATAACTCATTTAAGGTTAAGCTACAAATGGAAAAACCAATTCTTCAGACATTCCCACGTTAGTCTGGGCAAACAAGTGAGCTTTTGAAGCACAAGCAGCAACCCAAAAGGCGGTAGACTGAACAAAGGTTTTGCCTTGAACACTATATTTTCTCTCTGCACCTTATTTACAACTAATTTCTTTTCAAAACATCGAGGTTATTTTGTGCACCAAAGAGATTTTCTGTTTATAAAAATTGTATCGATAGGCACACGGAAAGGATCAAATTTCTCCAACACTCTGAATTTTGTATGTTAGAGATGCTCGGTTCAATTCTTCTAGTATCCTATTAATTTTTCGAGGTACCTATCTTTTATCATTTTTCTTAGATACTAAGTTGTTGGAGTGCAACTTCCAGAGACAAAACTTGTTTCTATGAAGATTTTCATTTTAAAACTGGAAATAAGTTATATATATATTCATCATGTTGGACTTAGCAAATACAGTTCGTTAAAATTTGTTTTGTTACTGAAATTAATACTTGAGAACCCTATTCGATCCATAAGAGTTGCTTCATTTATGCGCAAAAATAAATAAATCTTGGAGTGTTGTACAAATTAAAATAGACCGCTATCTTAAACCCCCGTTCATCCCCCTCAACCGAAATAGACGCAATATCATGAAAAAGAAAAATGGAAAGAAAGAAAATCCTACCGCCATAGTCTCCCGTACGCTAGGATCTACGCATAGAAAAGTTCTGGTTTTTCATTAGCAACAACATTTAAATATTAATGCCAGTGAAATCTAAAGAAGAACGAGGAGGATAAGAAGAGCATATACCTGCAATGATTGGTAGGTCCACCCGCATCTTTTACTTCAAAAACACTCGCAAAACTTCGCGAACTAGGCAGAACCTCTAAATTCTATCCGCGGTGACTCAGATGAGAATTACGTTACAAGATCGGGGGCTTCCATCCACTTTAACATGCACGGGCATCATCATAATGACAGCAAGGGATGCCGTCGTTCTGGTCGTTGCACTCTCCCTCCCTACTAGGATTTATCTATCGGGAAATTGGGTCGATCAATAAAACGACGGGTCAATACATACTTTCATTCCATTCATCCACTCTGACGAACTGAATTCAGATCTGGCCATCTACAATTAGGTGCTATCAGGGAAGCCAACGGACAACCCAGTAAGCTCGTCGTGTAATGAAGGGGTATTATTTTCGACCGCAGATGAATTTGGTAAGAATTACAGGTCATGCACTGTGTCATGCACCCAACAGCAAGCGCACAAGCCAGCGCCGACACCAAACTCCAACACCAAACTCCAAATCCCAGCCTCGACCTGCGCTGAGCCAGCGACCAAAAGCCAACAAACCCAACTACAAACACCGCCTTCACCTCCTATGAGATATGTAGCACATGGATTCATAGCACTCACCACCTGGTTGCATGTTATCGCACCTTCAACTCTCACAGCTGCCCACACACTGTAACCACGGGCTCACAGGCCACATTTAAGCAGATATTGCGTTCAAAATTCGTAGCTGAATTGGATGCCTGCACTTGTTTATCACGCCTGCACTGATTTGAGCTTCTACCAAATTTCTAGCCACTGACGAGCTAGTAGGAAGCAATGGTTTGTCTCCAATCTTCACGAAATTATCCACCTCTTGCTCTGCTCGAGATAAAGATGCACTCACTTATGTCTTTCCGGGTGAGGAACAATGGACAAGTGCAGACGATAAAATCTCCTCTTTCTTTCCAGATGAAACATGAGAAATAGCAGTCAAATTTGATATTTTTGGTTCAGATATAACAGATAATAGATCAGTATCTGAAAATTTTGAAATCCCGGGAGGATCTAGAGGACCCACAATAGTTGTTCTAACAACTTCTCTCGATTCAAAGGAAATTTGGGCATCCCCGATGAAGAGCCTGATCCTGATATATTGATTTTTCCATGTTTGAAATCAAAATCTGTCGGAGTGTTGAATACATCTGTGCAGACGACCTCGCATAAGCATTGAGTTGGCAATCTATATAATAGCAGCTCACAGATAGATCTTCAGCCTGGATATGGTCGAGGACTGATCTTGCTGAGTTCAACGAAATGCCCCGTTCTGCGGATGGACCTCCGAATATTAACGCCACCCTTAGTACTTCTTCACTCTTCAGGTTGCCTATTTCTTGACCAGTGCTTTGAACTTTAACCGCCGCGCGAGAATTTGGAGCAGAGGATATCCTTTTATCGTCGGCTTTAGAAAGTGTATTTAAGCGATATTTGGCCGTGAAAGAGCTTGAAGTTGCCCAGAAGGAGTTGTGCAAGAGCATCAACCCTGACGAAGCGAAGAGCCGAGGAAAGAGGCGAGAGGCGGCAGAGGAAGGATGCGTAGGGTCGAAGAGACAGGTGTTTCGTACAAGTGTTGGTACCGAGGGCTGGAGGCCGGGCACGTGGGCCTCATGCGAGGACCCACGATGCCAATTCTTATGCGTATAGTATTTCACGATTAATTTTGTTATTTTTTTATTTTGTTATTTATATTTTTTTTTTAGTATTATTTTAACTGTAATATATTAATGGTTAAAATTTATTTTATTTTATTTTAAAAGAGGTTTCAAAAATTTTATTTTATTTAAATTTTAAATAAATTAAGTTAAATTAAGTAAATTAAATTAAGTTAGATTTAATGAACAAAAAAAAAAAAAATATATATATATATATATATTAATTAATTTAATTTAATTAAAATTAATTGGGCATATTACTTTTTTTTATATATATATTTAAGTAAAACAAAAGAAAATTTATGGAGTTCGTGGGAATTGAACCCCAAACCTCCTTCCACCGTGAAATATTTAACAATGGCTGCCCTACCAACACGACATGCGTTGTTTCATTTACAATTAATCTAACATTTAAATACTTTAACTATCGTACCCAAGACCACATGCCAAACTATCAAGTGCCTTTTTAGCCATACAGGTCACATGCCAAGCGATCAAGTGCCAAGGACATAAATGGAGGAGCCCACAAAGGGACGTATATGCTCAACGCGACATCTTACGAAGAACACTAACGCCGAAAGGTACATAGTGCGGGTGTATGCATATCGGCGTAAATTAATAAACATAAGGTCATTTTTAATCAAGTTGTAATCATAAATTAAAAGGGCTCAGATTAGGACAAGCGAGAAGGAGGCGGCATATGCACTAGGAGCGTAAGCATAGCGATGCAAGGCTAACATATCTATAAGGCAGAAAACCAATAGTTGTTTTCGTAGGGGCGAAGAAACGAATCTTAGATGCTTAAACCTAACCCTAACCGAGCCAATCCCTTAATGGAGTAATGTCTGTTTATAGACAAGTAAAGAAAACTTACGCCTAACCCCATTTCTAAAGTTTAGTAGCACCAATTTAAAAACATCCTGGAACTCACCCTGGCAACTTTGGTTGATGCAGGTCAAAGCACACAGGATGGTCAGGACTCGAGGAGGTCGAGGCGGGGGAGCATCGTCGCAAGCACCGCCAGTGCCACCACCACCATCGCCCGAGCTAGCCCTCATACTATGCTCGTTGGAAGCCATCAATGAGACTTTAAAGGGGCGACAACCGGCAGGGACTGAAGCAGAACCCCCACCGTCTGGAACAGGTAATCCAGAAGCGTCAAGGGATTCAGGGGGAGGACCTCCACCTGAAGACATCACGCGAGAGTTGAAAAAGATCAAACTTCCATAGTTTGCCGGAGGTCGCGCCAGTGAACGCGCGGAAGCATGGTTGGAAGGCATGACCAAGTGTTTTTCCTTAAGAGACTATGCATCCAAGTCAAAGGTGAAGATCGCCATTTTTCAGTTAAGGGACAGTGCCCTGAACTGGTGGGAAAACCTGGAAAGACAACTGCACCTTACCCCAGACACAGTATCTTGGGAACTTTTCGAGGAAAGGTTCAGGAGGAAATATCTACCGTCGTACTACGAGGAGCAACAGGTTGGGGCATTTCATGCCTTAATATAGGGAAACAAAAGGGTAGAAGAATACGAGATCAGGTTTATGGAACTGGTCAAATATGTGTCGTATATGGATAGTGACCAACGACTGGCAGAGCGCTTCATCTATGGATTGAACCCCAGGATAAGAGCTATGGTGAGGATGTGGAAGCCGTCTTCAGTAGTGGAGGCGGTGGAAAGTGTGCATTACGTAGAAGAACATATGAACTTGATTGGGGGTGCAAAATCGACATTTCTGCATCACCCTGGATTCGTAGGAAAGGCCCCACGGACATTTCCTAGGGGAGGGGGCTCAAGGCCACCGCCATATGGTAACAAATTCATGCCAAGAACAGTAGCTACAGGGATTTCAATGGCAGTGAGTGCAGCATCTCGTTCATCGCCAACGGTGCAGACCGGACCACGACCATCTCAGGGAACAGTGAGCAGGGGCAGAGGTTCCAGGGGAAGGAACTCATTTCAAAGACAGACACATAATAGTGCACAGGTTCAATCGGGCGTTACCTGTTGGGGGTGTGGGGGGGCCCATTACCAGCGTGACTACCCGGAGTTACAATCCGGGTTCATGCACAAAGAAGGAAAGGCGCCGATGGGGAGAGCAAGTAGCAGCCACCATATTCACGCAGCAGTTAATAACCGCCAGGCCGAACATCAATCCACGGTGGTGGAGTCGTCAGGTACGCTAAATCACATCAATGTTAATATTTTGTTTGATTCTAGTGCGATAGATAGTTTCATTTCACCATCTGCATTAGAAAAGAGTGGGTTGGCAACCTACGAGCACGATGACTTTAAACAAGTCGAGATGGCTTCGGGGGAAAAACAAGCAGTAGGACCTAGTGTCGATAATTGTATAGTAGACCTGGGAGTGTGTACTACCAGGTTGAAAGTATACGTCACTGCTCTTGGGACGTATGACCTAATCATTGGAATGAATTGGTTAACGGCCCATCGAGCTTTGGTATATTGTTTCGCAAAGAAGGTGCTTTGTGTCGATGATGAAGGAAGACCAATAGAGATCCAGGGTATACAGAGAAAAGTGTCGTTACGCTTTATATACACTATGAAGGTCAAGCGATGCTTGAGACAAGGGTGTCGACTTTATGTAGTAGAGGCAGTGAAAGACAGGAAGGGACCCTCATTAGATCAGTATCCGGTCTTGTCAGAATTCCAAGATGTTTTCCCGAACGAGTTACCAGGGT
>ML776569.1:1396144-1407694 GCA_009831015.1 Picea engelmannii
TGTGATTAAACGAATTCTCACACAATTAATTGATTGTTGTCTTTTATAAAATACTAGTCTTGCTGACTGGATTGGATGCATACATAAAATACTAAAGGATGACAGTTTGATTATTAGTACATGTACGAGAATTGTATGTACTATCTACACATACATTTCTTGTACATATACACTAGTATGTATGAGTTTCCTTTACTTACTTACTAATAATGCCGGTTACTTGTTATGAATGTCTGAACCATGTTCTTGTTCCTTGTACCATAAGATACCTTAACTTCGGGACAAATTTTCCTTAAGGGTGGGTGTATGTAACGACCCTTAATTATTAAGATGATTCATTTAAGTATAATTAACTCTTTAATCAAAATGGTTAATGATTAATTTGATTATTAATTAATTAACTAATTAATAAAGTATTAAATTAAAAAGGGAGAATAAAATAAAACATTTAATCAAGTTACGTATACATGAATGGATCACATAAGGATCCCGAGAAGATAAGAGGATTAATGAATGGATAAGGGTATTAATGGCGGGGGGATAAGGTGTAATAAAGATTTAGGTGGGAGTTAATGTAGGGGGGCGGTGAAGGAGGAATAAGGGGGGGGATTATTCATTTTACGAAAGAAAAAGAAAGGATTTTGGGGGAGAACTGGGAGTATGGTACAGAGGGAATTTACAGTGGAATTTACAGTGCACCGGGGGGCTGCAGAGGTTTTGGGCTCGGAGGGATAGGATATCCATTGATATCCTAGGGCTAGGCGCTACTAGTCGGCAGGGAGGTTGGTTTTGGGGTGGTGTCCTAAGGAGAAAGCTAGAGGAGCAAGCTAAGGAAGCAAGCGGCAGCATCAGGTCCAGGTTAGAGTTACAAATTATTTTGAAGTAAATTGTAATTATAATTTTATTACTATGAAAAAATAGATTTTAAATGTGCTAGATGTAGTAATTGTTAAATTTTACTGTGGTATTCTAATTTAATGGTTGTTATAACCAAGTTAGAGTCATTACATTGATTCAACCTTTGTGATCTCCAAGGTAGGGTAGGTAGGAGTGTGAATAAGATCGGTACTACGGACATTTCTTTCAACAATTTCCAGTTTAAATTTCTAGTAGTTTTAGTTTTCAGTTGCAACATAGTTTCAGTCTGCAGGTCACAAGAGGTACACACATGATTTGGGAGTAGCCCAATGGATAGGTACTTGGTCTACGAGATATTGTTTTTCTGACAGGGAGGACGCCATCCCCAGTTGGAGCCAATGTTAGCACATGTACTTTTTGTCAATTTTTTCTTTAATTTGGCTAAGATTTGGCGATTGCACTCCAAGGGGATATATTTTATTCACCAAAAATATTGGGCCGAGGCCCAATTTCCAATTATTGGAACCAACTCCATGAGCCAGGAACCTACACCAACACACAACACAAGTTAGCATCGAACCACAAGCCACAACACAATGTACAAATCAAAGCCAAGTCACATGGAGAAGGAGCCCACCGAGGGCATACACAGTGCTCTACGCGTCGAATTGCATTGCAAATGTTGTCACATATAAACACATCATAGTTCTTCCTCGGCTCCAATGTGGGATATGTCCCGCTAAATAAATAAATAAAAGAGAGCGCCAAGTCGAGATTTTACCACAATTCAACGTGAATCTTTGTTGTTCGTTAATCAAGTTTGATTTTAAGTGTCGAGCCAAGGGATTGAGGATGATACCATCGCATATGTGTCATGAGGAGTGCGAGTTCAAAGAATACCATATCGTGATATGGATTAGTATAGGTTTCAAGGAATGGAAATGCATATACATCGAAGCATTTTTCCAGAATAAAAAGATTTGGAGTTTTTGTTTCTTATGGACGAGTACTCAACCTTTTCTCACCAAAATCCCTCATATTCTTCTCAGTTGAACGACATGGGCTTGGTCCTACAAAGTCAATACTGTGTTGTAAGCTCGAAAATTTTCTGCAAAAGGCCACAAGGAGTTCTTGCGGGGAAAATCCTTGGAAAATTTTTATTATGCCCCCCATTTTTAGCAGTTGATTAAGTTCCAGCAATCAAAGTTATTTGGCAGTGACTTGGTGGAGTTGGGTTGTGAAGATCATGATTCTTCTGTGAAGAAAAAATCCCTTGAGGATTTAGTCACTGCCAACTGTTGACAACAATACATATATGCAAATGAATAATATGGCCTCTGCAATATGGTAGTTCAAGATTTCTTCATTGTTTCCTTATCTGATTGAAAAAGTGGTAAGACGCATAGTGAAGGTCAACATATAATGGATATCATGGTAAGCACAAAATGAATTATGGGCACATCTTTGTTTGTGTTTACCTTGTGCAGGAAATCAATGCTCTAGCACACCAATAATCGAGTGCCACAAGAAGGTGTATCGAACAGGGAGGAGGTTGGAGTGATTTAACGTGTCGACAGATATTTAGTGGCAAGATTATGGGCAATTATAGCATTCGATGATAAAGTGCTAACAGATGGCAGAGAACATCTATAAAGAACAGATGGTAGAGTATCACAATCCCCCAGATCACGAATGCATAATCAACTCTCTGATTTCACTCCAGATCCATCATGACCATAGATGATCGGATGTCAGAAGGACTCTATTGAAACAACATCATGAAATTTAGGAGTGTTACACTTGTCATTTCTTTGTAAATATAGTTCCAAAAGATCAGAAGTGAGGTGGAATAGGTGTCATAATCTTGTAGTTGTTTAGTATTTTGGGAAATTAGTTAGATAGCTCGAGTCTTGAGCTTAGGAGGGAGTTTTTTATTATATGCATGGCTGAGAAACATAATGGTGACATGGGGAGAGAGAGCTTTGACCCTTTTGGAAAGAAACTATTCTATTGTAACTGGTTTTTTGTTTGGAATATCTTGATGAAATTAATACAGGAGGAGTAGTATCTTTTAATATTAGAGACTCATTACAACTTGTCCTTTCAATATGTGTATCTGGTTCATCTTTTTTCATACTATTTTTTCCCTTCTTGCATTAACTAAGTTGAGTTGTTTGGACTTCATCCATGTTTGATGCTCCTTACACATAGTTGGTGTATGTGATGTTTTTAATGGTTGCTGGTCAAAATTCACCCATGTTTGGTGCTTTGTTCTTGGTTATCATTCTTCAAATGTTTTTCTTCTAAAGTTATATTGAAAATTCATCCTAGTTTGGTAGTTTCAATGTAATGGGCTTCCCTATTTGTTTTTCTACCATCTGATTACTGTTATTTGTTGAAAGACAAGTTTAATTTTCCTCTTTTCCCTCAAGAGTGAAATAGTTGTATTATCATTCTCATTAGAGTTTCATATCTTGACTCTGTTGCCCAATAGACTCTTTCCTAGCTTGTCAAACCACCAAACTTTATAAAAACAAAATTGTTCTTATCAGAAATCTAACCTTCTGAGTGTTATTGTTGAATATATTAGAGTGTGAAAGAATTTTGGATATTGAGAGAGCTCTCTCTGATTGTATAAGGTTAGAATACAATCTAACGTAGGTTGAAATGGTTACCTTTGGGATTGTAGAGCCTAGTTATTTTCAAGACTCAAACTAATTAAAAAGTTTCTAAAATATCCTACTTTAATGACTAAAATTTAGTTTAGAATTTCTTTCATGATTTTCTTATACTTGGAATAAACCAGGAATAAACAGTAACAACATTATAATGATAACAACATAATAATATCAGCAGCAATAGTAGAATAATGATAACAACAACATAATACATACATCCACTTGCAGGTTGGTTTATCTAGTCCCTTTTCTGTCTGATCATGTTCTTGTTCTTGTCAGACTGAATATTAACCTCCCAGCCAACTAGGAACAACCTCTCTGGCTCCCTAGCTCCAGGAATCCTTGCGGTTTCCTGGCCCCCAAGCCCAAAACTCCCAGCAACAACAGTGCTCTGTGATATTTTCCCCAAAACAATTCTTCCAATTTCCTCCTCCTCCTCTCTCTTTCAGAAATTTAGAAATCCCAAAACCAAAATGAGATCCCTCTACCAAGTCCTCCCCTTCTTCCTTATCCTCCTCTCTCAAATCCCCCTCATTCATTCCCAAAAAACGTATCCCCCCATTAATTCCCCAACAACCTTATCCCCTCATTAATTCCCCAACAGCCTTATCCCCCCATTAATTACTTCACCCACCTTTTAATAATAAAATAATAAAAGACTCATTAATATATTTTAATAATTAATTAAATTTAAATTAAAAACTATGATAAAATTAATCAATTTGGGATGTTACAAGGATTTCCTACAACAACCATAGGAAAATCAAAGAGTGATAACATCTTGACGTTGTTGCAGAAATTTCTATTTTCGGCACACTAGTTCAATGGGAGTAACACTAGTTCATTGGTATTTAACTGACTAGTTCTATTTTAGACTTTCTAATATTAGACCATCACTATTATGCATGCATTCCTAATTATAGGATGTCATTGCCTATATGAGTGAAGATCACTCACTCATTGATCAGATCATAATATGCATTGATTCTCATTATTCATTGTGTATCTCTCTTCATTTTATTGATAATCTTTGTTTGTGTATGCTTTAGCTAGATCTCTTGTGCAGGTTTCCATGAAACACTGACATGGATTCAGAGCTATGCTACTTGGAGCAAGCTAGACAAGCCAAAAAATAAGTAAAATCAGAGTTTCGGCAAGCTAAATCCATGGTCGTACCTTTCTACAATGATTTCTCACAAAATATTAAGTTTTTGAGGAAACAGCTTGCGTGGGAAGTAAATCGACCCATTATTCAAGTGGGTTTTCAATCATTTGGAGAGATTCCTCACCGTTTTCTTAGAAAGTAAATCGGAAGATTGTCTCCTAAAACTGATACGAATTTTCACTTAAAGTGCCCTTTCTGTCATGATTTCTTAATTTTTCACTTGCAGATTGAGAGTAATTTTTTAGGGGTTCTTAGAAACATTGGAAGAGATGGAAAGGACAACTATTATACAATCAAACTTAGTGGTAACCCTCACATCATACAATTATTTTGATTGGAATCTCAAGGCAGAATTCCAACTCAGAAGGAAAGGACTGTATAATTTGACGATGGCGACAGAAACATAACCTACATCAGTGATTGAGAAGATGAGATGGATGAGGCCACATGACTACTTCTTGAGTTAATCTCCCCTGATTTATGGTTTCATGTTGCTTCATGCAAGACTCCAAACGAGATCTAGACCACCTTGGAAGGATTCTTTGGAAAGCAGGATGAGATGCAAGGTCATATGCTTGAAGTAGAGTTGAATACCTTATACCCTAAAAGTTTTAATAATATACACGATTTCATTACTAAATTCAAATCTTTGATTTTGAGCTTGGTTGAATGTGGTATCGACAAGTCTACATAAGAGAAACAACTTATTCTAACAATATTGGCCAAGATAGGACCATAATACGTTGTATATGTCTCCAATTTCCATTCTGGAAGATGTATTTTTGGAACAAAATGGAAAATGTCTACGTTGGCTCAGTTCATTGAGTCTCTTACACAAGAGCAGACAAAACTCATACATATGGGCCTCATGAAAGATCCCAAAGCACATGCACTCACCGTGCATGATGGAAAAGGGTCATCCAAACAGAACGGGAAGGAGGGATATTCCAAACCCTTTAATGATTCTTCAAGTTCCAAAGAATTCAAATTCCAAGAAGAAGAAGAAGGGAAAGCAGTGCACTTACTGCAATAAACTGAATCATGAAGAATCCACATGCATGAAGAAATAGATTTATCTTATGGCACAGACACTTTAGCAGAACAACCTTGGAAACTTCATTCAAGAGGGAGTCAAGAAGTAGAAGGAAGAAGATCCTACTCCAAAGAAAGTTAATCATCATGCTCTGGTTGTAATTAATTCCTCATCTGATTCATGGATTATAGATTCTGGCGCATCCCATCAAATGGCAGTGAAAGATGAAGTTTTCTCTTCTTTGAGTCCATGCTCAAGACCCCCTATTCTCATGGGGGATGATACTCTAGTAGAAGTAGCAGGAGAAGGGAGAGTGGAACTCCATAATGGTAGTTTTGAGAATGTTTTACATGTTCCAAATCTTTCTATGAATCTACTCTCAGTTTATCAGATCACTCAGAAAGGTAAAAAGGTTGAATTTACATCAGATTCAGTTTCAGTAATTGACATGCATGACAATTCCATCATTGCAATTGGTGAGGTGGATCACAAGTCAAGGTTGTATAAATTCACTAATTTTTCTGACGATGACTCCTCTATTCTACTTACACATAAGGAGAGTACTTTGCATGCACCTCCAGTGAAACATGCATATAATCTTGTGCTTCCATCAGTTTCATACATCAGATATGATTCCATAAACTCATATTATGTACATGGAAATAAGCAGGTAGTACAGCCAGATAAGAAGCCAGCGCCGAAGCTTCAGTGGATGCCCAAGAAGGCACATACCACACTTCAGGCAACAGGCAACCTTGCAAGGAATCCATTGGATTCGAGGATGAATCGACCTCGGCATGAGGAGCCTTCTCATGTACTTTCAGCTTCAGAACTTGCAATGCCCATACATTGATATATGATTCAATCCACTGATCTACAGAACTACAATAGGGTTTTGGGAAATACATTATGGCAATCAGCCATGCAAAAGGAGTATGACTCACTCCTATAGAACCAGACTTGGAATCTGGTTCCACTTTCACCAAAAATGAATATTTTCAGGTGCAGATGGGCCCACAGGATCAAGAGGTACAAGGCTCGATAGATTGCCAAAGGAATTCATCAAATCCATAAATATTTCTACATCTTCATGAATACTTTCAGTGAGCATAAGTTTCAGACTTTATGGGATCGTCTTGCGGTGAAGAACATAGTTTCCTAGCAACTGCCATTTTCTTCTTTTGATACATTATCTTTTGAGGAGGGTTTTGTTCCCATGTGGTTTTCCCTCTTTCCTCGTTTGTATTTAGTGTTCATTAGTTGCATTGTACATGAGTACCTAAAATGGCCTAGTAGTCGGAACTCATTTTTCACTCCATAGTGATGTTCAGGGGGGGTGTTGGAGAAATTTCTATTTTCGGCACACTAGTTCAAAGGGAGTAACACTAGTTCATTGGGAGTTAACTGACTAGTTCTATTTTAGAATTTCTAATCTTAGACCATCACTATTATGCATGCATTCCTAATTATAGGATGTCATTGCCTATATGTCTGAAGATCACTCACTCATTGATCAGATCATAATATGCATTGATTCTCATTATTCATTGTGTATCTCTCTTCCTTTTCTTGATAAGCTTTGTTTGTGTATGCTTTAGCTAGATCTCCTATGAATGTTTCCATGAAACACTAACAGGCGTCGTTGTCGGGGAACAAATGGTGATATATTCCTTGAGAAAGAATGACATTGCTATAGCTCTGATATCTTAAGGAAAACAGAAATCATGTTGGACAACTGAGAGGGGGGGGTGAATCAGTTGTTACTGTGCTTAAACAATTATGCTTCTTTTAAACTCTTTGCAGAAACACTGAATGATGATCACATTAATGCAGGGAAATAAACAATGGCACATTCAGCATCAGTCACATATAAGAGAAACACAGAGACATATATTTCCTGAGGAAACCCATGCAGGGTAAAAACCTCTTTTTCTTTATATGATAAGTAATAGTTACATTCTTTACAGTATAATACATATGAGCACCAACTCATAATGAGGCTACAACCTCAGTTTTGCAAGTTGCAACTTGCTGAGAGCACCAACTCTTTGTTTTCTCTAGCACCCACTAGAGGGAAGCACCAACTCCCTGGTTTCTCTAGCACCAACTAGAAGGAAGCACCAACTCCCTAGTTTCTCTAGCACCAACTAGAAGGAAGCACAAACTCCCTGGTTTCTCTAGCACCAACTAGAAGGAAGCACCAACTTCCTGAGTGTTTCCAGAACCAACTGGATGGAAGCACCAACTTCCAATCATACAGTCACCAACCTGTATAACAGAGAACAAGAGTTCTCCCTTGCACCACCCTGCCACCCTGGTTTCTCTGGCTGCAACCAGATGGAAGCTACAACTCCCTTTGTTCAAGCACCCACTTGAACCTCTAAGGATGGCAGTCCTCCCGAGCACCTCCCAACCACCCTGAAATATAAATCTTTGCTACTGAAACTTATTGCAGTGATATAATGTTCAACAGTGGCTTACCAGACTCATCACTGTTCTGCTACATTTTGTTACTCTGTCTGCCTCACTGCCTTCCTGAACATATGACTTGTACTGTCTGTTCTTCTACCATTATACTCTCTACACCATGTCCCTTCAATTCAACCTTCCTCTACTGTGTATTTCTGCTCCTGCGCTCTGCCTCCTTGCTCACACTTCAATCCTTCTACACAGCGACCACAACAACTCCAATAGCAACAACCACCCAATCTCTTCTTTGTACCGTGTATTTATAGCTTATGTGCACCTTGTGCATGCAATGTTCGCAATGCCTCTGCATGTTGACTCCATGTCGTTATCCTCCACCTCTCGAGTTCTCTGTCTGATCATCATCGTGACTCTTCAGCTTATCTAGTGGTTCGCCCCGCGTGTCCAACATCATTGTAAGTTATATTGATATTCCTCAGCCTCTCAGGTAGTTTGAGACTCTTCGTCTTCTCTGTGACAGTCGAACTCACCTTCTTTGTTTCAGTTACAGGCCTCAATGCTCATTAGCTGTCAATCGCCTCCATGAACATCTTCATTCCTCTCAGAGACTCTTCACCTCCTCTGTCAGTCATCCCGAAGTGTCTTCGCATCCTCTGGTAGAAACCATCAATGGTTTCTAGAAGTTTCACTATGTCATGCAACAATAGCCCTCAGATCTCCTTCAGGTTAATCTACGTTGTTGGATGAGCTTTATTAATCTTGCCTTTAAATCGGGTTTCGACATTTCGACATTCCTGTTGCATTGTGTTCTTTCCTCTCCAAGTCGCGATCCCCGAAAACGAGCTTGGTTGCTCTATCTCTTTCCTCCATCTCTCGCTGATGTGTTTAAGGGCTGTGACCATAACCTTATGCATAAGGCGCTTTCGCGATTTCGCATTTCGCGATTTTCGACACTATGCTCCGTTAACCCCAAGTCAGTGAAATTTTGATCACTTACCACATGTCCTATGATTCCATGGTCCATATCTAATCTTGATTCAATGGCTACGATTGAATCACGATTTTGGGATTTCGGCATTCTTGATGCATTTAGTTATTTTCCTCTCTATGTCGCGATTCGCGAAACTCTGATATGGAGTTTGATCAACGATCCAGATCTAATATTTATTCAACGACTGCGATTAAATCACGATTTCGCATATCACAATATCGGGATTCCTGATGTCAATAATCTTTGACATGTCCAACTCTCGATCCCTGATGCCTCTCCATTGACTGGAATCAATGATCCAGATCAAAGCTTGGTCTGACGGCTCAGATTACATCGTGATTTCGCATATCGTGAAATCAGGATTCCTGTGTTGAATGTTCTTTGACAACTTCAACACTCGATCCTCGAAACTCCAACAAGGACTGGAATCAATGGTCCAGATTCAACATTAATCTGACGGCTCAGATTACATCACGATTTCACATATCGCGATATTGGGATTCGTGATGTCAATAATCTTTGACATGTCCAACTCTCGATCCCCGAAACTCCGACAAGGACTGGAATCAACGGTCCATATTTGATCTTGATTCAACAGCTACAATTTAAGTCGCAATTTTGCATATCGTGAAATCGGGATTCTTGTTGCAATGTTTCTTTGACATTTCCAACATGTGATCCTCGAAACTCCGACATGGTGTAATTCTACTAATGTCACATGTGTTAAATAACTGCCATGTGTCACCCTGATTCGTGACTTACATGTGCTTGGCATGTTGAATCGGTCTGACATTTGTCATTACCTGGTTGTGCCACGTGTTCCTAGCTGACGTGGTCTGCTGACGTGAGTCAGGTCGACGGTCTAGATCACATCTTGATCTGACGGTTCAGATTCAGTCGGGATTTCACACATCGCGATTTCGGGATTCTTGATGTCAATATTCTTTGACATCTCCAACTCTCGATCCCCGAAACTCCGACAGGGAGTCGGATCAACGGTCCTCCTGCTTTCGGGATTTTTTGAGCCCTCTACTCCTTGCACTTTTAAAGATCGTGCAGGTTTTCCTCGATCCAACAGTGGTCGTACCCTGTGCTCAGATCTAACGCCTGATATCTATCCTCCAGATCTGCGCACTCTTCTTGTCTTTATTCAGATCTGATGGCCCTCATGCTGTCGGGAATTTTGGATGGGATCCAACGATCAGAAATGCTTCTCGGGCCTTCGATCATTTTGTCAATGTTGTGTTGCCTTCGATCATTCGATCTTCCTGGACTTATCTTCTCTTTGCTTATTGATCAACACTGTTGTACTCAAGCCATCATCATTGTTGTACTTGCCAGCGTTGCCTTCGATCATTCGATCTTCCTGGACTTATCTTCTATTTGCCTGTTGATCATCAGTGTTGTACTCAAGCCATCATTATTGCTGTACTTGCCATCAATGAAAAGCTTACGCTGCCTGTAAAACATACCAAACATCCTCTGCACTATCTCTTTTGATCTTATCGAGGTTGCTCTGCAGCTTCTTCCCAAAATACTTTTGGTGCCCGTCTGTTACATTCTTCCTATATTCATGCCATCTTCATTGTTGTAATTTCCATCAATGACAACCTGTTAAAAATTTCCAACAATCTCCCCCTTTGGCATTGATGGCAACAAAGGCACCCAGATTCTTTTCTCCCCCTTTGACATCAATGTCAAAGAGAACATGCTCCCCCTGAGCTGTTGTAGTATTTTAGGAGGTATTAGATATCAAATCAATGCAAACTCCCCCTGACGGGATGGACTCTTTCATTTGAGGCCTACAGAATATTTATATCTGAACCAGAGTCTTCTCTTTCTGATTCTTGGACCTATTCATCTTCAGCTTCCACTGTATCCTCTGTGCAAAATTCAAAATTGCTCACCTCTCTTACTCTTACTCCTTTATCAATCTTCTCATGAGTGGATGACTCCCCCTGTCACTGTTATCTCTCTGCTTCAGACTATTTTCCCCCTTTGTTCCTAAAATGTTAACTTTCCTTGACAAGGTCTTTCCTCTTGTTGTCTCTATAGGATTTCATGTACATCATATTGTACATCAGAATGTTGTTGTCCTACTTGAACATTGTGCAATTGTAGCTTGTACTTTTTAAATAGCCCTTGGATCTCCCCATTGAATCTCATCGATCTCTATTACTGCAATTTTCATTTTTCTTCCATGATGCATTCAATCCAGGGATTTTATGTCCATATTCAATCATAGGAGAAAACTACTACACCCACTCTCATGCCTGCTTTTCTTTCTCACAAATGAAGGACCTATATCAGGTTTCTTAGGAGCACTGATTTCTACCTTGTTGAGTCCAATATCAGATTTGTCATTTGGTGATCTCTGGCTATCCAAGACCTTGTCCAG
>ML776569.1:1419999-1449644 GCA_009831015.1 Picea engelmannii
AGTCCATGTAGGATTATCTGGAGGCTTATTTGGTGTAGAAGTTCCCTTTTTGGGTGGCATGTTGGCCAAGTATCACTTTTGAACCTTGATTTTGAGGTGGTTCTGCTAGACAATATTTCTTCTATTGTATCTCCAAAGTTTCAACCCTTCTAGGTATGAAACTTTATTTTTTGTAGTTCTCTGATATTTCTTCTCTGCAATGCCACAGGTCTGATCAAAATTGGATGTGCCAAGTGGAATTTACGGTAACTTCCCCACAACTTGTTGATTTTTTGCCTTTCCGAGAGATGTCACTTGTATAGTGTTCCCCACACAAAATAATTGATATGCAATTCTGAAACTCATACCAGAAATACTAAATATTGTCCACTATCCAATGCAACCAGTCTCACTCAATTTGGATACTCTAGGAATAAGTTATGATTGTTTTACCTGGAACACCTTTTTGTTACTAGTCAATAGGACTAGTCAGATACCCTATCTTCCACAGGGTGTATCTACAAATGTAAAACGACCCAGAAGATGAAATTTTTACCACAGATACCATACTAATTTCTGTGAATATCCTCTGTATTTCAGGGTCTGAAACATTACAGAAAACATTTTATAGCGAAAATTTTGCAATGACTCAGTTTAGGATGATTCTAGAACCCTATCTTGCATAGGTTGTATCTCCGAAATTATAAGGCCTCAGGAGCTTAAATTTTAACCCAACGTACCTTGATCTGTATTCTAAATATCCTCCAAGTCGTTCCTTATGAAACGTTGTAGAAAACAATTTATAGTGAAAATTCCAAGGTGTCTCATATGTAGTAGCGAAACCCCAAGACCTTGAGTTCTGATACCATATGTTACGAACCAAATATCAATATAGCATAGAAAAACCTCAGAATAAGTACTCAACACCTTGAAAAAGAGAGAAATTCAGATAATAATCCTCTTCGAGGGGGGCAACCTCCTTATGCCCACATAAATGTACAATTCCAAGATCATTCCAAATGAAAATGTCTCCTTGGTATATATAGGAGACTAGGAGGTATAATTACAACTAATGGAATAAAGTCGACATAAATAAAATAATATTACTAATGTAATATGCCCCAATTAAGGGGTAATGAGCCAATATTAGGGCTTAACATATAGTAGTTCAGGCTTTCTTCATTGTTTTCTTATTTGATTGAAAACGTGGCAAGAAGCATAGTGAAGGTCAACATATAATGGAGATCATGGTAAGCATAGGATGCATTATGGGAACATCTTTGTTTTGTTTACCTTGTACAGGAAATCGATGATCTAGCACAACAATAATCGAGCGCCACAAGAAGGAGGATCCAACATGGAGCAGATTGGAGTGATTTGAGGTGTCGACAGAGATTTAGTGGCAAGATTATGGGCAATTATAGCATTCGATGATACAGTGATAACAAATTGTAGAGCACATATATAAAGCACAGGTGGCAGAGTATCACAATCCCCCAGATCACGAATGCAGAATCAACTCTCTAATTTCACTCCAGATCTAGCATGATCATAGATGATCGGATGTCATAAGGAATCTATTGAAACAACATCCTGAAATTTAGAAGGAGTGTTACACTTGTCATTTCTTTGTAAAGATAGTTCCAAAAGATCATAAGTCAAGTGGAATAGGTGTCATAATCTTGTAGGTTTTTACTATTTTGGGAGAGTAGTTAGATAGCTCGAGTTTTGAGCTTAGGAGGGAGATTTTTATTATATACATGGATGAGAAAGATAATGGTGACCTGGGAAGAGAGAGGTTTGACCCTTTTGGAAAGAAATTGTTCTATTGTAACTAGTTTTTTGTTTGGAATATCTTGATGAAAATAATACACGAGTAGTAGTATCTATTGATATCAGAGATTCATTAAAGCTTGTCCTTTCAGTATGTGTATCTGGTTCATCGTTTTTCATACTGTTTGTTTCCCTTCTTGCATTAACTAAGTTGAGTTGTTTGGAATTCATCCATGTTTGATGCTCCTTACACATAGTTGATGTATGTGATGTTTTTAATGGTTGTTGGTCATAATTCACCCATGTTTTGTGCTCTGTTCTTGGTTACTAGTCTTCAAATGTTTTTCTTCTAAATTTATATTGAAAATTCATCCTAGTTTGGTGCTTTCAATGTAATGGGCTTCCCTATTTGTTCTGCTACCATCTGATTATTGTTATTTGTTGAAAGATAAGTTTACTTTGCCTCTTTTCCCTCAAGAGTACAATAGTTGTATTAATATTCTTGGTAGAGTTTCATATCTTGAATCCATTACCCAATAGACTCTTTCCCCGCTTGTCAAACCACTAACCTTTATAAAAAAAAAATGTTCTTATCAGAAATCTGACCTTCTGAGTGTTATTTTTTAATATCTTCGAGTGTGAAAGATTTTGGAAATTGAGAGAGCCCTCTTTGATTGTATAAGGTTAGAATATAGTCTAAAGTAGGTTGAAATGGTTACCTTTGGGATTTTCTACAATAACCATAGGAAAATCACAGAGTGATAACATCTTGGTGTCGCTGTCGGGGAACGAATGGTGACATCTTCCCTGGGAAAGAACAACATTTTTGTAGCTCTGATATCTGAAGGAAAATAGAAATCAGACATCATTGGTTGTGACATTTGCCTTGGTGACTCCATCTTCAAGAATCCAGATTTCAGAAAATTTCATCGAAAATTCATTGTTCAAAGAGCTCGGAGTATGAAGAGTTTCTTGGTTCAGAATGACCAGCTTACCTCTTAATCTAGGTATTTCATCAAGAAAAACAACAAGGTTGGTGGCAGACCTTGTTTCTTTTCAAAATTTTAGAAAATGGATTCATATGTCTTCTAAACATCATGGGTATGAAGATATGTGTTCTTCTTTATTGTCTTATTTGGGTTCATGTCATATCTGTTGTAAAGAAGATACTATTATTTGTTTATAAAATATTATTATGGAACTTAAGATAGAACAAGAAATCCAAAGGATATCCCAAGATTCGTCTCCTTTTGAAGAACTTTCTGGCCAACAACAAGAACAGTATGAAATAAAGACAGATGAAATGTCATTGGTTAATTTAGAACAATATAAAGCAAGATATCAGGCTTCCATGGATGACTTTTATAGGTACTATGACCTTAGGCATAAGGTTAGTACTCTGAGGTTTATTCTTCTTGTAGAAAATGAATTTTCAGCCAGCAAGAAGCCTTCGTGTCAAAATACAAGTCCTGTTCAAATACCTTTTTGTGACATAGACATTGTGAACAGTCACAAAGAACCATTTAAGGATGATTTCATTGTTGGTCATAATGAAGTAGTAGTCATTCATGCTCTCAAGGATCCTTTTTTTGTCATGCTGAAATCTTCAATTGAAATGAGCTATGTAATTTTTAAACATGAGGACAGTTTCAAATGGTGGAATAATTTGTCATATTTCAAATTTGACTTTATGACTGGAGGAGATGAAAGAAAGTTGCAGTCAAGAAACCGTTTTCTTGCTTATCTTCATTGGAGATATGAGATTAATTGATTAATCCTTTTTTTTTGCCAAGGTAGGGTAGGTAGAAGTTTGAATAAGCTCGGTACTAAGAGCATTTCTTTCAGCAATTTCCAGTTTTAATTTCCAGCAGTTTTAGTTTTTAGTTGCAACATAGTTTCAGTCTACAAGTCGCAAGAGGTACACACATGATTTGGGAGCAGCCCAATGGATAGGCACTTGGTCTACAGTATATTTTCCGCCTCACAGGGAGGATGCCATCCCCAATTGGAGCCAATGTTAGCACATGTACTTTTCGACAAATTTTTCTGTGATTTGGCTAAGATTTGGCCATTGCACTCCAAAGGGATATATTTTCTTTACCAAAAATAGTGGGCCAAGACCCAATTGTTGGAACCAACTCCATAAGTCAAGCACCTACACCAACACAAGTTAGCATCAAACCACAAGCCACAACACAATATACAAATCAAAGCCAAGTCACATGGAGAAGGAGGCCACCGAGGGCAGTCATAGTGCTCTACGCATCGAATTGCATTGAAACTGTTGGCACATATAAACACCTCATAGTTATTCCTTGGCTCCAATGTGGGATATGTCCCACTAAATAAATAAATGTAAAAAAGAAAGCGCCAAGTTGAGAGTTTACCACAATCCAGCAAGAATCTCCACTGTTCATTAATCAAGTCTGATTTTTAAGTGTCGATCCAAGGGATTGAGGATGATACCATCCCATATGTCTCATGAGGAGTGCCAGTTCAAAGAAGACCAAATCGTGATATGGATTGGTATAGGTTTCAAGGAATGGAAATGGCATATATGCCGAAGCATTCTGCCAGAAGAAAAATATTTGGAGTCGTTGTTTCTTATGGACGATATCTCAACCTTTTCTCACCAAAAGCCCTCATATTCTTCTTAGTTGAACGATATGGGCTTGGTCCTACAAAGTCAATTTTGTGTTGTAAGATCGAATTTTTTTTGCAAAAGGCCACAACGAGTTCTTGCGGGGAAAATCCTTCAAAAGTTTTTATTATGCCCCCCATTTTCAGCAGTTGATTAAGTTCCAACAGTCAAAGTTATTTGACAATGAGTTGGTGGAGTTGGGTTGTGAAGATGATGATTCTACTGTGAAGACAAAATCCCTTAAGGATTTGGTCACTTCCAACTGTTGACAACGATACATATATGCAAATGAATAATATGGCCTCTGTAATATGGTAGTTCATGCTTTCTTCATTGTTTCCTTATCTGATTGCAAACATGTCAAGAAGCATAGTGAAGGTCAACATATAATGGATATCATGGTAAGAACAGGATGCATTATGGGCACATATTTGTTTGTCTTTACCTTGTACAGGAAATCGATGCTCTGGCACACCAGTAATCAAGTACCACAAGAAGGAGGATCCAACAATAAGCAGGTTGGAGTGATTTGAGGTGTCAACAGAGATTTAGTGGCAAGATTATGGGAAATTATAGCATTCAGTGATAAAGTGCTAACAGATGGCACTGGGCAGAGCACATCTATAAAGCACAAGTGGCAGAGTATCACAATCCCTCAAATAAAAAATGCATAATCAACTCTATGATTTCACTCAGGATCCAGCATGATCATATATGATCAGATGTCAGAAGGACTCTATTGAAACAACATCCTAAAATTTAGGAGTGTTACACTTGTCATTTCTTTGTAAAGACAGTTCCAAAAGATCAGAAGTTAGGTGGAATAGGTGTCATAATCTTGTATTTGTTTACTATTTTGGGAAAGTAGTTAGATAGCTCGAGTCTTGAGCTTAGGACGGAGTTTTTTATTATATCCATGGCTGAGAAAGATAATGGTAACCTGGGGAGAGAGAGGTTCAAACCTTTTGGAAAGAAACTATTCTATTGTAACTGGTTTTTTGTTTGGAATATCTTGATGAAATTAATACAGGAGGAGTAGTATCTTTTGATATCATAGATTCATTACATCTTGTCCTTTCAGTATGTGTATCCGGTTCATCTTTTTCATATTGTTTGTTTCCCTTATTGCATTAACTAAGTTGAGTAGTTTGGAATTCATCCACGTTTGATGTTCCTTAGACATAGTTGATGTATGTGATTTTTTAATGGTTGTTGGTCAGAATTCACCCATGTTTGGTGATCAATATCCAATTTTTTTTCTTCTAAAGCTATATTGAAAATTCATCCTAGTTTGGTGCTTTCAATGTAATGGGCTTCCCTATTTGTTCTGCTACCATCTGATTACTGTTATTTTTTGAAAGACAAGTTTACTTTGCCTCTTTTCCCTCAATATTACAATAGTTGTATTAATATTCTCAGTAGAGTTTCATATCTTGACTCCATTGCCCAATAGACTCTTTCTCGGCTTGTCAAACTGCCAAACTTTATAAAAACAAAATTGTTCTTATCAGAAATATAACCTTCTAAGTGTTATTGTTGAATATCTTCGAGTGTGAAATCCTTTTGGCTATTGAGAGAGCCCTCTCTAATTGTATAAGGTCATAATATAGTCTAAAGTATGTTGAAATGGTTATCGTTTGGATTTCATACAACAACCATAGGAAAATCACAGAGTTATAACACCTATGATGATGTCCATGGACACACTTTACCACTTCTACTTATGGATAGTTAATGGATGCAATAACCCCACAGGATGAGTCTTCTTTGACTTATTTTGTTGAAAGTCATACACTCCTTCACATGTCTCAATACATCATCTTTGAGTTCGTTCTAAGAGAACCTCTCCTTGATCTTCCTATAATTTTTAAAGTACCCAGGATGGCCTATCAGAGGCATATCATGCATATCCCTCATAATATTATCCTTAAGTGTGGACTCATCGACTAAGTATATGCGGTCCTTGTAGTAGATGATACCATCCACCACCCTGTACCTGTCATCCTATATGTTTTAATCCATCCACTCACAAGAAATGTTTTTCTTGGAGTACTCCACCAAGAGGTGGGATTCCAGTGAGCTTAAATTTATACAAGTGGACATATCTCGATCTTCCTAGAGAGAGCATAAACAACTGGATTTTTCTTTCCTTTCACATACTCAATATCAAAGTCATATTCTTGAAATTTTCTAACCGACTTATGTTTCCTCTTGTTTAATTCCTTCTACTCCAAGAAGTACTTCAAACCGTTGCGGTCAGTCTTAACAACAAATTTTCCACCTACCAAGTATTGTTTGAATTTCACTAAATCATGCATGATGGTGAGCATTTCCTTGTCGTAGATGGAATATAGGCTATCCAAATATATGATTTTCCTTCTCTTGTACACCATCGTATGTTTATGTTGCATCGGGAATGATCCAATACCCTCACCCAAAGAATCACACTCAAGCACAAAAGGCTTAGTGAAATCAGGAAGTGCCAGAACTGGGTGAATGCTCATCACTTCCTTTATTCTATCGAATGTCTTTTGGGATTCCTTTGTCCACCTAAATTCCCCTTTATTCATGATATCTATGATTGGTGCACCCAACTGTGAGAATCCCTTTATAAACTATCAATAGTAGTTGCATATCCCAAAGAATCCATGCAACTTTGTAAGGTTCCTGGGTGGTGGCCAATCCAGTATGGCCTTGATCTTCTCCCTATGTACTTGTACCCCCTATCCACTAATCACATGGCACAAGTATAACATATTCTTCATGTCAAACCCACATTTCGATTCCTTAGCATACAACGAATTCTCCTCAATGATTCCCAAAATCTCATCCAGATGCTCCAAGTGTTCCTCCCATGTCCTATTGTATATAAGAAGATCATTGAAGAACAACAATAAGAATTTCCACAGTTAATTTTTGAAAATGTGATTCATGCAAGACCACAATGTAGTTGGTGCATTGGTCAATCCAAATGGCATGACTAGGAAGTGATAATTCCCATAATGGCACCTAAAAGAATTCTTATGGGCATCTTTCTCCCGGACTCTTCTCTGATGATATCCGGATCGAATATCAATCTTCGAAAAATACACTACTCCATGCAACTC
The DNA here is from genome assembly GCA_009831015.1 of Picea engelmannii. Lineage (NCBI taxonomy): Eukaryota > Viridiplantae > Streptophyta > Pinopsida > Pinales > Pinaceae > Picea > Picea engelmannii. The sequence goes on from ML776569.1 coordinate 1,427,500, forward strand.
ATCCAAAATCTCATCGATCCTGGGAATAGGGTACATGTTCTTGGTAGTCTTCTTATTCATATCAATATAGTAGATGCACATCCTCATGGTTCCTCCCTTCTTATTGACCAAGACAACTGAAGAACTGAAAGGACTTGAACTAGGTCTGATATGCCCCATATCTAGTAACTCCTTGATGACATTCTCTTTTTAATATTTAAATTTATTTGGGTGCTTGTAAGGAGTATTTATTACTAGTTTGTCTCCCTCCTTGAACTCTACAATATGATAAAAGCCTATGTCAAGTGGTATCTTTCCAAAAACATGGTCATGTTTTCTCATAAAGGATTGAATGTCTACATGATGATGTTTTTGGTCCTCCACTGATTACTGGTTTGGTTTCCTCCTCCAACTCTATAATATGCTCAAAGCCTCTTTCAGTTGGTTGTTATCCATAAATTTGTTCGTCATGATGATGTAATGATGATGGAGAAATCAGGCTCTTCACTAGAACACTTTCTTGAGAAAAGTTACCTTTGTCTCTTTCCTGAAATCATATTTTTAAGGGGAGTTCGTAGGCTACCTATATATTTTCCTGTGAGAATGTATGATTCTCACAGGCTGCATTAAGACAGGATGCGAGGGGTTCGCACTGTACCTAACTGCTAGGGTGCAAACATCTTCTAAAGAAGGGGAAAAAATGGATTCTCGAGCCTTCTAGAAGGGAATCTTCTAGAAGGATGAGATGGCATTCGAATGGTTATCTAAGTACTGGCTTTCCTGATATCTTGGGATCATTCCTATCCAAGTAACTAATCCATTCTCTCTTATAAATTGAGGGGAATGCTCATGGAAAAGGTTAAGCAACAAGCTAGCAAGAGATTTATTGGAGAATTAGTGTAAGATTGTATGAAGGACTGATGCTACAGTAGCTAGAGACACCAGCAAGGTTATCAAAAGTGGTTGATCTTCTTCATGCATGAGCAAGTGTGTGTGTCAGAGCTAGGAGCCATTGAAAAGAGACTTGCAACATCAAGTCTCAGGTTGTAATTCTTTCTTTCTATCAATTTAATACAGTAATATGTCCCTTTCCCATAAAGTTGATGTCACTTTATTACATAACTCCTTGATCATATGTATAGATTAACTGTTGAATATATTAAGTTGTTTTCACTTCAATTGGTTTGAGTTGTCCTGGTCTTGGCGGCACAAGAGCATTGGAGCGAAGCTGGTACAACAGAGACCCAATGAAGCGATCATAAGGTACGTTCATGATTCTTGCCTCCTGGTTCATTCAATAGTCTAAATCTAGGGAAAGAGTATTATTCTATCCTGTTTTGTTCTAGATCCAGGTGGATCTAGGGAGATCGGTTTGTGTCTGCACTTACGGATTAATCCTGAAACAGTGGTATCCCTAGGGGTATCTCTCCAAAAATGCGGTTATGTTTTCTCAACAAGGATTGAATGTCTACAAGATGATGTTGTTGGTCCCCCACTGATTCTTGAGTTGTGATCAAACATTTTGTTGCACAACATATGTCTGTATGCCTAAATATGGCCTTCATCCTTTTGGTTGACACAATCTTAGGGCCACCATTTGACATTCCCTTCATAACAATCTTATTTACATTTGTTTTATTGAATCTCATCTCAATTTCCTAGTAATTCATCGCAAATTCCCGTAAAGAATGAATCCATTGAACAACCAATACTATATTGGTTTCCTCCAAATCAACCACATAAAAATTGTCAGTTAAGGTATAGTTTTCCAATGTCACAACCAACCTCAGAATATTCTATGTGCATTTCATATTAAATCCATCAACCATTACCACATTGAACCCCTCAAATTCCTCTGTAGAAATGCATCTCCTCGCCACCAATGCTGCATAAATTAAGTTGTGGGTTGCCCCACCCTCAATCAAAGTTATGATATGTTTTCCCCATAGTACTCCTCTAACTCTGAAAGTGTAGAATCTAGGGGTGCCTGAAAGAGTGGAGATAGTCCAACCCTTGGCCTCCACATGAGGTTTCTCATCACTCACGTCTCCATGCTCGTTGCCATGTCCCTATGTATATTCCTCCTCTTCCTCGTCACTATCTGAGATCACCTCTGTATAGTGTAGCTTGCACTTCCTCATGCACTTGTGTCCTGACTCCCAAGTCTCTTTGCAACTGAAGAAAAGTTTCTTCCTTCTCAACTCATTGCATGTTGCCTCTTCCAAATTCTCCTTTTTGGTCCACTCTTTCTCAAAATGTTTGTTATCTTTTTTTTTTTTCTGGGGAATGAAAGGATTGGAGAAACATTTTTTCTTTTGGACCACATCCTCCATGTTCGATGTCCTGTTGATGGCGTATTGTAGAGACTTTGGTTTGAAGGCTTTAACCCAACCACACAAGTGTCTTGGATATTCCTTCAATGAAAAACATAACTAGCCTTTTTTGATACATATGTCATCGTGACCAAAAGCTTCTGGAACTCTGTAATGTAGGCATATAGTGTCCCAACTTGTTTAAGTTGTGCCAACTCTCTTAAGGGAAGTTCCATATCTTTTTTTTCAATTTGATCCATTAACTTCAACGTGAATTCCATATAGGAAGTAATTATAGAATGTCCCATACTGAACAATCCATGGTACCACCACTCATGGGAATCTACATCTAAATGAAAGGTAATGACTTTAATCGCTTATGTTGGTCTTAAGGTCTGCACCTGACTCCTAAAGGGTATAGCTAGGCCACCTCAAGTGTTGAAATGATTAGTTTTTATGAATTAAGTTTGTTGGTCAGCTGAGAGATAGGTTTTCAAGGGTAGAGACCTGGTTGGACTATTCAATAATATCATTGTAAGGTTTCCCTTAGCTAGTGGCATGCAAATTTGGTGAGCAGGTAAAGATATGAAGAATAAAAAAAAGGAAATACAAGAAAACATACAATTTGTTTCTTGTTGTATGAAATTTCAGACATGAAATGATATTCCAGATCTAAAACATGTATCTTGACACAAATCATCCAAACAAGGTTGTATTACAATAAACTATTTACTGAAAACAATAGTTGAAATCAGGTTGCATAGCGATAAATAGTTCATTGAAACAATAGCTAAAAGGAAGGGAAACAACACTTTGCATACATTTCCAATTTGCATCTAGATAAGATTAAGAACACACAAAATATTTGAGAAGAAAAAAAAATCCGTCACAAAATATTATATTCACCAAGGTAGGAAACTTAATAGCCTGTTTCTTTAAGTTCCATAAAAAAAAATCGATGCTTGATCTCCCAAAAATTGAACCTATTTCATTCAAAAATCTATTTATTTATCTCTATCCCAAGAGGGTTCGACCACCTATCTAGGATCTAAACTATAAAGTTCAACTTTACATCACAACTAGATCCTATAGATCCAACTTGACTTCCACTCCTTAATTACAATTTGTAAACATTTCTTTGACCTGAGTGGGTTTGTGTTGAAGTATCAGTTCATAACTCCCCCTCAATTCGAACTTGACAAAAATGTCGTTCATATAAAAAAGAAAATAACCATTTATTACAATTGGCAGAAGTACCTTTAACTAAAGAAACAAAAAATTGTAAGTGCAACTATAACTAAAGTTTATAACTGAAGTGGAATAACTACATAAAAAAATTATTTAGGATTTTATCTTTTTTCCATCCATCATCCCCTAGGCCTTCAGCCCCTTCTTCTGATCCGAAAATGATCTTTAAAGACTATGGTTAAGTTTATGCATGAACTGATTTACCATTTAGGAATTAAGAGAAGAAGCTTAATGAAAGAATGTTGCATCCATTTAAGAAGTAAAAACAACAAACCATAACACCAATATTGTTAACAAAGTTCGACACAATTTTTCCTATGTCTCTGGGCCTTTGTCTTAGTGGGGAAGGCTTCTTCTTAATCTTCAATGCTTTAAGAATACAAAAGAAAGGCTTACATAACAGCTCCTCAAACCACCTTTCATATATGCAACTTCTGGACAGAAACATACATCACCATTGGCTCGAACAGGCAAATCAAAGACTTTTGAGTATAAAGTCGACTATGCTTGGATCAACATCTCGAGATCTGGAGGCCCTTTTCTGTTCGGCTACTAGGATGCAGAAACAAAATCCATATTCAGACTCCCCTTGAAATTCCACAACGTTTGAGTATAAAGTCAACCTGCTTCTGAACAGTCCCTCGAGGCCTCCCCTCGACACGAATACCAATGTTGTACCCTGTCAGATCCGTATAGTCTGTACAGTCTTGATTTGCATGCCAAAACTTAACTTTTCTCAATTTTTGTGCCCCCAAAAAAATATTTTTTCTTGATTTCCATGCCCGGCTAAATAAACCAAACTCCACCAAATTTAGGGACAATTGCCATATTTAGCGGCAGTTAGCCTGATTTAGCGAGATTCTGCCATATTTAGCGGCAGTTAGCCTGATTTAGCGAGATTCTGCCAGATTTAGAGGATCTCCACCAGATTTGGTGGAACTACCAAATATGGAGGAATTCGCCAAATTTTCTTGACCTTCTAGAAGGTGCCACGTGTCACCTCCATACGATGCCACGTGTCACTTTTTTATTGGGCCAAACCACCCCTAAAAAGGCAAAAATGACTGCCACATGTCAGCCTCTAGTGCTGTCACATGTCATGATGATGTCATTCGCTGATTTTGACTGTTGACTTTGACCTGTTGAATTTGACTTTGACTTTTTCATGTTTGACCTGAACTTCAGATCGCGATAACTTTTGCATATTTTGTTATTTTCAGAAAAAAAATATATGGTCGGAATCAGCTCGACGAGCCCAACACAATGGCATTGGTTTTGTCTGATTCCAAGAAATTTGATTTTTAGGCCTTCCTAGACCCATTTGGATCACACCTCCCCACTAAGACCTTTTGGTCCTCCAAAAGTGTATTTACCAGTCATCAAGTGTGGGATAGGCCACCCCACTTGCCCTTTGTCTTTAAACTATGTTCTGTGTACATGTCACATCATAATCAATTGCATAATAACCATGAAAGCTGAAAGCATATTGTTAGCCACTTGAACTCGTTCACATCTTACTGAATCCACTACCATCCATGTAGAAAACATTAGCAGTGATAACATCAAAATATGACTGAAACTTAACCAATATGTTTGATGTGATTGCACAACATTAACTTATCTTGAAGAAAAGTATGATTGAACTTCCATTCTACAACCATCTCATGTTCATGCTTACGATCGACTGCTTTACTTGGCACAATTATAGGTGTATTGTTTTCATAAATTGCCTTATTTAATTGTTCCATTGTTAGAAGCAATTGATTTGATTTAATATGATGAGCATGTACAACATATTCATTTCCTTATTTAGTTAAGTGATATTGAGTTTGTTCCCTATAGAAGATTGCTTTGTAATCATATAAATAAGGGTTGCCTGAGAACATTCCACATGTTTCTAGTGGCACCACATCACATGTTACTTCATCCACAAACTTAGATGTAATTGCAAACTTTATGATACATTTCTTTGTTATGGGCAATTTATGATCTTTGCTTATCCAATTTAGTGAATAGGGTTTGTGATGCATATTAGTGTTTAATCCTAATTTCTTAACCACTTCTTCTGGAATTAAGTTAGATTGAGATCCACTATCTATCAATGTATCGATCTTAGTATGTTTCATTATGACCCTTATAGGAAACAACTTACTTCTTGAATCAAAATGATCACCAATTTTACCTATCAAACCAACTTTTGTGATTTTAGTCTCATCACCTGAATCATACCTTGAGTTTGTTGGTCGTGTTGTTGTTTCAACTGTTTTCCTCCCTTTCCTCTATTTGAACTGCTTTTGTCTCTTCTCTGGATGCAATTTCCAACAATGGTCATCACCATGCCCTTCTTTCTTGCAATGCTTGCAAGAGAGCTTCTCTTCCTTCACCGTCGCAAAATTTTATTTCTTTCCATTCCCCTTTCTTTTGTCTTCTTTCCTTGAAGATGATTCCTCTGATACACCAACTCTTGTTTTCCTTGCTTCAATATACGTTGCTTGAACATAAACCTCGTCAATATTAGTAGGTCCAAAAATAAATACAGTGTTACAAATATGTGCAGGTAAACCTCATATATACTTTATAAGAGTTTCTTGTGTATGTAATGGAATATTTAACATTAATGCCATCTTACAAAATTCGTTTGTGTATTCTTGCACCGTTTGTCCTTTTTTTAGTTTAAGACTTTGCCATTCAATTAAATCCTTTTACTTATAATCCAAAGGATAAAACCGCTTTCTAAGTGCAAAAGAAAAATCTTTCCATGATGGAAATACATTACCAACTTGTTGAGTACCATGCTGCAACTTACTCTACCACCAGATGAGTGTTGTGCTTGCAAGACGAAGCGATGCAAATTTGATTTGGGTTGCCTCATATTTGATTTGTTTCACACTGCAATAAACTTCCATATGTATGACCCAGTTATCAAGCCTCTCAACATTGAATTCCCCATCATACATGGGCAATTCGAATTTTACATCAAGATTAAGTAATGGCATGTCATGCTTATGTTTATGAGAATGTTTTCTTGCGGTAGAAGTTGAACTTGTACTTGAAGAAGAAGAAGATGGAGATGAAGGAGGTGAAGGAGGAGTTTTAGGAGGGTCATCTCCTTCTTCACTTTTGGATTTCTTTGAAGACTCCCCTTGAAAATGTCTCTTCCATTCCAAGTAATCATCATACAACACTTTTACCATCTCCGACATGGCAAGGAAAGTTCTTTAAAACTCTCTTTCATTTTGAGGAAGTCCTTCTTTTGATGTCATCTTCTCACTTTGAAATGTCCTCTTTCTTGATCCAATATTTGGATCTCCTTCTACAAGCTCACCTTCACCACGACTTAGCTTTTCCCTGGTAATCATGCAAACTCAAACAACCAATTGTCAACCTAATCTGATACCACTTGATCTGGAAATGATATTTAAAGACTATGGTTGAGTTTATGCATGAATTGATTTACCATTTAGGAATTAAGAGAAGAATCTCAATGAAAGAATGTTTCATCCATTTAAGAAGTAAAAAAAAAACCCATAACACCAATATTGTTAACAGAGTTCAGCACAAGTTTTTCTACATCTTCGGTCCTTTGTCTTAGTGGGGAAGGCTTCTTATTAATCTTCAATGTGTTAATAATACAAAAGAAATGATTACATAATAGCTCCTGAAACCACCTTTCAGATTTGCAACTTCTGGACAAAAACATACATCACCATTGGATGGAACATGAAAATATGAGACTTTTGAGTATAAATTTGACTATGCTTAGATCGAAATATCAGGCTCTGGAGGCACTTTTCTATTCGGCGACTCGGATGCAGAAACATAATCCATATTTGGACTCCCCTGGAAATTGTGAAACTTTTGAGTATAAAGTCGACTTTCTTCTGAACAGTCCCTCGGGGCCTCCCCTCGACATGAATCCCAATCCTGCACCCTCTGAGAACCGTACAGTCGGTACAGTCTCGATTTGCATGCCAAAAAACTTAACTTTTCTCGATTTTCAAGCCCCCAAAAAATTATTTTTCTCAATTTTCGTGCCCGAATGAATATGCCAGACTCCGTCAAATTTAGGGACAGTTGCCATATTTAGCGACAGTTATCTAGATTTATCAAGATTCCACTAGATTTAGAGGATCTCCTCTAGATTTGGTGGAACCGCTAGATTTGGAGGAATCTGCCATATTTGGTTGACCTTCTAGAAGGTGCCACGTGTCACTTTTTATTGGGCCAAATCACCCCTATAAAATCCAAAAATAACTGCCACGTGTCATTCTCTGGTGCTACCACGTGTCATGTTGACGTCAGCATGACATACTGCTAACATCATCCGTTGACTTTGACCTATTGACTTTGACTTTTTTCCTGTTTGGCCTGAACTTCAGATCGTGATAACTTTTGCATACGGTGTCCATTTTCATAAACAAATATATGGTCTCGGAATCGACTCGATGAGCCCAGTGCAATGGCACTGGTTTCATCTAATTCCAAGAACTTTGATTTGTAGGCCTTCTTGGATCCATTGGATCATCTTCCCATGAAATGAGGTACATGCCCTTCTTGGGTCACTAAATTCAAAGGGCCTATAAGAGGGCAATGTGATGCAAATGTAATGAGAATATTGTGATAAGTATGGTCAGTAATGGTACGATGACCCCTCAAGGGACCCCCGATTGCATCCCTTCCCCAAAAGTTGGTCACTTACTAGGAAATCGATGACACTCGCCAAGGTGAAACAAGATCAAAAGCATAATTTCCAAGCAGGTTTTCTATAATCAAAATAAGCTTCAATGCAACATGCTTAAATGCCTCAAATATTAGGGTGATTACCTGCCACAATATCGTACTTGTACCGCATGGAGCAAGACCTAAATGCCTTCCTGAAGCTAACTAGTGTTGTGGATGCTCTGACAATGCATCCAACATGTGGTGATAGAGTGGGTTTCCATATGTGCAAGTGGACACCACTGCTAGTCATGTGGTCTCTCAACACTCCATGTCTGCAATCTGAGGGCCTCGAGACATATCCTCCTTAGTTATCCCTATAAGTTGGGGATAACAAAATTCATATGCTTGCAATTTTTTGACCCACTTTTTTTGCCTCTCATTTAAGTCCTTCTGCTCCAAGAAGTAGCTCAAACTGTTGTGGTCAGTCTTAACCACAATTTTACCACCTACCAAGTACTGTCTGAATTTAGACAAAGAATCCATAATGGCAAGCATTTTCTTGTCATAGATGGAATAGATCCTTTATGACTTTGTGAATTCCTACTCTCGTATGCTATCAAACATTTATGTTGCATCAACACAACTCCAATACCTTCACCCGAAGCATCACAATTAGGCACAAAAGGCTGAGTGAAATCAGAAAGTGTCAGAACTGGGCAAGTTCTCATCACTTCCTTGAGTCTATTGAATGTCTTATGGGATTCATTTTTCCACTTGAATTCCAATTTCTTCATGAGATATGTAAGTGGTGCACCCAAACGTGAGAATCCCTTTACAAACAACCAATATTAGCTACATATCCTTAAGAATCCATGCAACTCTATAAGGTTCTTGGGAGGTGACCAATATAGTATATCATGGATCGTCTCCCTATGTACATGTACCCCTTGTGCACTAATCACATTTCCCAAGTATAAGATATTCATCATGTTGAAATCACATTTCAAATCCTTAGCATACAACAAATTCTCCTCCATGATGAAAAAAATATCATATGTATTCTCCAAGTGTTCCTCCCATGTCCTACTGTATATAATAATATCATTGAAGAACACCAATAAGAATTTCCGCACCTGCGTGTTGAAAATGTGATTCGTGCAAGACTGAAATGTAGTCAGTGAATTGGTCAATCCAAATGGCATGACTAGGAACTCATAATTCCCATAGTGGCACTTGAAAGTAGTATAAAGGACATCCTCCTCCCGGACTCTGATATGATGATACCTAGATCAAATATTAATCTTTGAAAAATACACTACTCCTTGAAACTCATCCAAAACCTCATCAATCCTGTGAATAGGGTACCTGTTCTTGATCGTATTCTTATTCATATCCATGTAGTCAATACACATCCTCATGCTTCCATCCTTCTTCATTACCAAGACAACTGAAGAAGTGAAAGGACTGGAACTGGGTCTGATATTCCCCATCTCTAGTAACTCCTTGATGACCTTCTCTATTTCATATTTAGATTTCTTTGGGTGCCTCCAAGGAGTGGTTATCACTGGTTTGGATCCCTCCTCCAACTCTATAGTATGCTCAAATCCTTTTTCAGGTGGTATCCCTAGTCGTATCTTTCCAAAAATGCGGTCATGTTTGATCATCAAGGATTGAATGTCTACATGATGCTGTTGTTGGTCTTCCGTTGATTTTTGAATTGTGATCACACATTTTTTTCCACAAGCTATGTCTCTGTTCCTGAAGATGGCATGCATCCTTTTGGCTGACACAATATTAGGGACACCATTTGACATGCCCCTCAGAAAAATATTATTTCCATTTATTGTATTGAATCTCATCTCCATTGCCTAGTAATTCATCACAAATTCACCTAAAGAATGAAGCCAATAAAAACCCAAGACTATATTGGTGTTCGCCAAATCAACCACATAAAAATCATCGATCAAAGTATAGTTTCCCAAAATCATATCCAACCTTGGAATCTTCTCTGTACATTTCATATTAAATCCACCGGCCACTACCACATTGAACCCATCAAATTCCTATGTAGCAATGCATCTCCTACCACCAAGGTTGCATCAATGATTTGTGGGTCTCCCCACCATCAATCAAATATCTGAGACATTTTCCCCATAGTAGTCCTCTAACTCTAAAAGTGTAGTATCTAGGGGTCCCTGATAGAGTGGCAATAGTCCAACCCTTGGCCTTCACATGAGGTTGCTCATCACTTGAATCTCCCTACTCGTTTCTCATTCCCTATGTACCTTCCACCTCTTCCTCGTCACTATCTGAGTGCACCTCTATATAGCGTACATTTCCCTTCCCCATACACATTTTTCCTACATCCCAAGGCTCTTTTCAACTAAATAAAAGTTTCTTCCTTCTCAACTAATTGTGGGTTTCCTCTTCCAACTTCTCCTTTGCAGTCCACTCTTTCTAGAAAGGTTTATTATCTTTATTTTTATGGGGAATGAAAGGCTTGGAGAAATAAGTTTTTCTTTGGGACCACATCCTCCATGTCTCGTGTCCTGATGATGGCGTCCTATAGAGACTTCAGTTTGAAGTATTTAACCCAACCACACAAAGGCTTGGATAGTCCTTCAATGAACAACATAACTAGCCTTTTTTATATACATCCTTCACCATGAATGCAAGCTTCTGGAACACTGTAATGTAGGCATTTGGTGTCCTAACTTGTTTGAGTTGTGCCAAATCTCTAAAATGCAGTTCTGGATCCTTTTTTTCAAATATCTCCATTAACGTAAGAATGAAGTCCAGATAGGAAGTAATGTTGGCATGCCCACACTAACCAATACATGCTACCACCACTCATGGGTCTCTCCATGTAAATGAGAGGTAGTGAATTTAATCACTTATGCCTCCATCATAGGGTTGATTTGGAAGTATGTGTCCAACTTTTGTACCCATTCCCTATCTATGCACTTGTTGGAACCATCAAAGGAAGGAATGGATAATTTTCCAACCTTTCGCATGAGATCAATGTTATATTAACCCTTGTTGAAATCCCTTGGTCTATTCCTTTATTTTATAGTACAATAGTCCTGTAATGACATGGATGCTTGAAACTCTTCACCAAGAATATGGTACTCCCTCAAGTAATCATTAAAGGTTTCACCCTGTCCTTGTTTCCCTTGATTTCCAGTTTTCTTCTGCCCCGAGAACTAAGGAAAAAGAGGTCTAGGAATCACTTTACTAGTGGTCCTAGTGTTGTTGTCTGTGGGAATATTGTTGTTGTTGTCTTCTGCACGATTCCCATTTTTTCTATTAGTACCCGCTAAACCATTGTTTCTCCCATGGTTTTGGTTCACTTGAGTATTGTTGATTAATGGACTCATGAGTTGTACCAGTTGTTGCTTCCCCCTTTCTAAGTCATTTAGAATTTTCATGGTATTTCCCTTAGGTTCCTCATCTCTGTCCTCCATGTTTCCATCTTCTTCTGATTGAAATATTTTTTTTTTATCCTTGTTGCCTTCTACTTCGGTAAGTTATATATTCCCTGTCTTCCTACCTCATGAGACAACATACACTCATACATTGACAGGATTGTGGCTCTAATATCATTGTAATGTCCCTTACTAATTGTTTCAATTTTAGCTCAGTTTGTTGGTGTAGACATTTTGTCAAAAACTTTGAGTGCAAGAAATCTTGATCAACAACTTGGTAATTATGATTTGATTTTCTAATAGTATATAGTAAAAACACAAGATATATACTCTGAAAACTTATTGCATTGATATTATATGGCAGGAGTGGTACAATTTGTGACTATCAAAAAAATTATAACAATAAGCAAGTGAAACCATATTATGACCTATACATTAATGAAATGGGATACTTGTAGGTAGAGGAAACATACAACAATCATATAAAGATATGGACATGATTGTAGGAGTAATATGTGTGTATCTATTTGATGGATAATGGAACAATAGTCCACCACATTACAAAACTTTTCCCTGTAGTAATGAACTCAGCCTAGGCTAGGAGTAACTCAGGCTGCAAAGATGGCTCAGCCTCCCAACAGTAAAATCAACCACAGGAATATAGAAATCATCCCAGCAATGAAAATCATCCCATATAAGATGTAACTCAACCTCTAACATAAGGAAAGTTAGTCCACCAAAACAAGAAATGAAACCACAAATTCAGATCACCCTCCTCAAGAAAAAATGACCTCTACAAAGGAAACTTAGTTGCCAAATGATGAAATATTGGCCACAATGAAGCACAATGAAAATATCTTAGTGATATTTCCTTCACTATCAGCTAGGGTGGATAGTCTCACCACCGAAACCAATCTTTCTCTAGTGTTTTTTGTCCCAATATCCAAAAGCCACAAGAGCTCTTCAAATTCCTTTTGCAAAATAAGTCATGAATGAATGAGAGAATGCACCCCTATTCTCTTTTATAAACCTAAAGTGTCTTTTCTGATCCCCAAAAAATAACATAAAATGACTTAATAAATATTTTAGTCATTTTCTCCCAAAAGTCATCTTTTACCCTTTTTAAAATTTAATTAATTAATTAATGTCAACTTTAACGTTTCTTTTTCGTCCAAATTGACATTAATTAAATAATTCCCTTGGTCTGATTATAGCCTACGTGAATTAAATAGGATATTAAGTCCTCCTAGGTGATTAGGGGAAATGGAAATCACATTCCTCCCTTCCATAGATTTCTTGTGCTCAAGCAACTGCAAATTGGGATGCTAGAAGATCTAACCACTTTCCCATGTGGAATCCTCCATCGGTAAATATCTCCACCTTATGAGGTACTCTTGAATCACCCTTTATCTCAATCTCCTCTCCCTAACCTCTGGAACCTCTTCAGGAATCAAAAACAAATTCCCCTCCTCATCCAATGGGGGTAACTCTGTTGAAGAAGTGACTTGTTTTCCTAATGCCCTATTGAGGCACAAAACATGGAATAAATTGTCTATCTTATTTCCTTTTGGAAACTCCATTTCATAAGCCACTTCCACCACTCATCGAACCACTCTGTAGAGACGATAAAAGTGTGGTTTAAGTTTTTCAATGCCACTTTTCTTTAGTGAAGACTATCTGTATGGTTGTAATCTTAAAAATACCAAGTCCCCCACTTAAAACATGTTCTCGACTTTGTGCCTATCTGCATAAATATTATGTTGATTCTATGCCATCTGTAAATTGTCCTTGAGAGTCTTGAGGATGTATTGACTCTCCTGGATCCAATCCTTTTCTTTGGGCGGCTTACTATCCCCAAACATCAAATCAACAAATGAAGGTGAATCATAGCCATATAATGCTTGGAATGGGGTTATACCAATGGACATGTGATAAGTGGTATTATAACAATGTTATCCCAAATCAGGCCACTTAATCCACACCTTCTGCCGCCTAGACAAATAGTTATGTAAATACCCCTCAAGCCACTTATTCACAACCTTTGTATGTCTGTCTTTCTGGAGGTGGTAACTTGTGCTAAGAGTCAAATCTATGCCAGCCAACCTGAACAACTCCTGCCAAAATTCACTAAGGAATATGTTGTCTCTATCATTGAAAATGCACTTCTGCAACCCATGGAGCATGAATACATCCCCGAAGAAAAACTATGCTACCTATGTTTCCTTGTATTATGAGGAAATGGTGAAGAAATTTCTAAACTTGGTCAACCGATCAACCACCATATATATGCAATCTCTTCCCTGTACTTTCGATAGACTTGTGATGAAGTCCATGGACACACTTTACCATTTCTACTTTAGGATGGGTAATGTATGTAATAACCCCGCAGGACGAGTCTACTCTAACTTGTTTTGTTAACAAGTCATACACTCCCTCACATGTCTCAATACATCATATTTGAGGCCCTTCCAAGAGATCATCTCCCTGATCTTCTTGTAATTTTTAAAGTACCCAGGATGGCCTATCAAAAGCATATCATGCATATCCCTCATAACCTTGTCCTTCAGTGTGGACTCACGGACTAAGTATATGTGTTCCTTGTAGTAGATGATACCATCCACCACCCTGTACTTGTCATCATGTATGTTTTCTTCCATCAACTCACAAGCAATTTTTTTCTTGGAGTACTCCACCAAGAGGTGGGATTCCAGTCAGCTTAAATTTCTACAAGTGAACATATCTCGGGCTTCCTGGAGAGAGCATAAACAACTGGATTTTTCTTTCTTTTCACATACTCAATATCAAAGACATATTCTTTAATTTTTCTAACCCACTTTTGTTTTCTCTTGTTTAATTCCTTCTACTCCAAGAAGTACCTCAAACCATTGTGGTCAATCTTAACCACAAATTTTCCACCTACCAAGTATTGTTTGAATTTCACTAAATCATGCATGATGGTGAGCATTTCCTTGTTGTAGATGGAATAGAGCCTATCTGACTCTGTTAGATTCATTCTCTTGTATGCTATTGTATGTTTATTTTTCATCAGGACTGATCCAATACCCTCATCCAAAGCATCACACTCAAGCACAAAAGGCTGAGTGAAATAAAAAAAGTGCCAGAACTGGGTGATTGCTCATCACTTCCTTGATTTTGTCGAATGTATTTTGGGATTCCTTTGTCCACCTAAATTACCCTTTCTTCGTGATATCTATGATTGGTGCACACAACAGTGAGAATCCCTTTATAAACTGTCAGTAGTAGTTTCATATCCCTGAGAATCCATGCAACTCTCTAAGGTTCTTGGGTGGTGGCCAATCCAGTATGGCCTGGATATTCTCCCTATGTATATGTACCCTCTATCCACTAATTACATGGCCCAAGTATAAGATATTCGTCATTACGAACTCACATTTTGACTCCCTATCGTACAATGACTGCTCCTCAATAATGCCCAAAATCTCATCCAAATGCTCCAAGTGTTCCTCCCATGACCTATCGTATATAAGAAGATCATCGAAGAACACCAATATTAATTTCCACAGTTGATTGTTGAAAATGTGATTCATGCAAGACCACAATGTAGTTGGTGCATTGGTCAATCCAAATGGCATGACTAGGAAGTGATAATTCCCATAATGGCACCTAAAAACAGTCTTATAGACATTCTTCTCCCAGACTCTGCTCTGATGATATTCAGATCGAATATCAATCTTCGAAAAATACAATACTCCATGAAACGCATCCAAAATCTCATCGATCTTGGGAATATAGTACATGCTCTTGATCGTCTTCTTATTTAGAGCCCTGTAGTCGATGCACATCCTCATGGTTCCTCCCTTCTTCTTGACCAAGACAACTAAAGAACTAAAAGAACTTGAAATTTGTCTAATATGCCCCATCTCTCGTAACTCCTTGATGGCCTTCTTTATTTCATATTTAAATTTCTTCGATTTCTTGTAAGGAGTGGTTATTACTGGTTTGTATCCCTCCTCGAACTCTACAGTATGATAAAAGCCTATGTCAGGTGGTCTCATTGGTGATATCTTTCCAAAAATATGGCCATGTTTTCTCAGCAAGGATTGAATGTCTACATGATGATGTTGTTGGTCCTCCACTAATTATTGGTTTGGATCCCTCCTCCAACTCTATAGTAATTTCAAAGCCTCTGTCAGGTGGTCTCCCTAGTGGCATCTCTCCAAAAACGTTGTTATGTTTGCTCAAAAAGGATTGAATGTCTACAAGATGATGTCGTTGGTCCCCCACTGATTCTTGAGTTGTGATCAAACATTTATTTTCACATGATATGTCTCCATGCCTAAAGATGGCCTTCATCCTTTTGGTTGACACAATCTTAGGGCCACCATTTGACATTCCCTTCATAACAATCTTATTTCCATTTGTTGTATTGAATATCATCTCAATTTCCTAGTAATTCGTCGTAAATTCCCCTAAAGAATGAATCCATTGAACAACCAATACTATATTGGTGTCCTCCAAATCAACCACATAAAAATTGTTGGTCAAGGTATATTTTTCCAATGTCACAACCAACCTAAGAATATTCTGTGCGCATTTCATATTAAATCCATCAAACATTACCACATTGAACCCCTCAAATTCCTTTGTAGCAATGCATCTCCTGGCCACCAACACTACATCAATGAAGTTGTGGGTTACCCCACAATCAATCAATGCTATGAGATGTTGTCCCCATAGTAATCCTCTAACTCTAAAAGTGTAGTATCTAGGGGTGCATGAAAGAGTGGAGATATTCCAACCCTTGGCCTCCACACAAGGTTGCTCATCACTCGAGTCTCCATTCTCGTCGCCCTGTCCCTATGTAGTTTCCTCCTCTTCCTCATCAATGTCTAAGAGCACCTCTATATAGTGTAGATTTCACTTTCTCATGCACTCGTGTCCTGGCTCCCAAGGCTCTTTGCAATTGAAGAAAATTTTCTTCCTTCTCAACTCATTTCAGGTTGCCTCTTCCAAATTCTCCTTTTCGGTCCACTCTTTCTCGAAATGTTTCTTATCCTTTTTTTTTCTGGGGAATGAAAGGATTGGAGAAACAATTTTTATCTGGGACCGCATCCTCCATGTCTCGTGTCCTGTTGATGGCGTCATGTAGAGACTTTGGTTTGAAGGATTTAACCCAACCACGCAAGTGGCTTGGATCATGGGTGGTCCTTCAATGAACAACATAACTAGCCTTTTTTCTTATACATTTATCACCATGACCAAAAGCTTCTGGAACTCTGTAATGTAGGCATCTGGTGTCCCAACTTGTTTAATTTGTGCCAACTCTCTGAAAGGAAGTTCCAGATCTTATTTTTCAAATTGCTCCATTAACTTCTGCGTGAAGTCCATATAGGAAGTAATTATGGCATGTCCCATATTGACCAATCCATGGTACTACCACTCATGGGAATCTACATATAAATGAAAGGTAATGAATTTAATCTCTTATGTTGGTCTTAAGGTCTACACCTGACTCCTAAAGGGTATATCTAGGCCACCTAAAGTGTTGAAATGATTGATTTTTATGAATTAAGTTTGTTGGTTAGCTGAGAGATAGGTTTTCAAGGGTAGAGACCTGGTTGGATTGTTCAACAATATAACTGTAAGGTTTCCCTTAGCTAGTGGCATGCAAATTTGGTGAGCAGGTAAATATATGAAGAATAAAAAAAAGGAAATACAAGAAAGCATACAATTTGTTTCTTGTTGTATGTAATTTCAAACTTGAAATGATATTCCAAATCTAAAACATGTATCTTGACACAAATCATCCAAACAAGGTTTTATTACAATAAACTATTTACTGAAAACAATAGTTAAAATCAGGTTGCATAACGATAAATTGTTCATTGAAACAATAGCTAAAAGTAAGGGAAACAACACTTTTCATACATTACCAATTTGAATCTAGATAAGATTAATAACACACAAAATATTTGAGAAGAAAACACAATCTGTCACCAAATATTATATTCACCAAGGTAGGAAACTTAACAGTCTAATGATTCAAGTTCCAAAAAAAATTCTAATGCTTGATCTCCCAAATATTGAACCTATTACATTCAAAAATCTATTTATTTATTTCTATCCCAAGAGGGTTCCACCACCTATCTAGGATCTAAACTCTAAAGTTCAACTTTACATCACAAATAGATCATGTAGATCCAACTTGACTACCACTCCTTAATTACAATTCGTAAGCATTTCTTTGACCTGAGTGGATCTAGGTTGAAGTATTAGTTCATAAATCCCCCTCAATTCGACCTTGACAAAAAATTTGTTCATATAAAAAAGAAAATAACCATTTATTACAATTGGCAGAAGTACCTTTAACTAAAGCAACAAAACTTTGTAAGTGAAACTATAACTAAAGTTGATAATTGAAGTGGAATAGGTCCATAAAAAAAGGCTTTAGGCTTTTGTCTTTTCCATCCACCATCCCCCTGGGCCTTCATCCCCTTCTTCTGATCCGAAAATGATCTTTAAAGAATATGGTTAATTTTATGCATGAATTGATTTACCATTTAGGAATTAAGAGAAGAATCTTAATGAAAGAATGTTGCAACCATTTAAGAAGTAAAACAACAAACCATAACACCAAGATTGTTAACGGAGTTCGGCACAAGTTTTCCTATGTCTCTGGGTATTTGTCTCAGTGGGGAAGGCTTCTTATTAATCTTCAATGCTTTAAGAATACAAAAGAAAGGCTTACTTAACAACTCTTGAAACCACCTTTGAGATCTACAACTTCTAGACAGGAACAAACATCACCATTGGCTAGAACAGGAAAATATGAGACTTTTGAGTATAAAGTAGACTATGCATGTATCGACATCTCAGGATCTGGAAGCAATTTTATGTTCAGCTACTCAGTTGTAGAAACAAAATCCATATTCGGACTCCCCTCGAAATTCCGCAACTTTTGAGTATAAAGTCGACATGCTTCTGAACTGTCCCTTGGGGCCTCCCCTCAACACAAATCCCAATGTTGCGCCATGTCAAAATCGTATAGTCAGTACAGTCTGGATTTGCATGCCAAAAACTTAACAATTCTCTATTTCCATGCCCCCAAAAAATAATTTTTTCTTGATTTTCATGCCTGACTAAATAAGCCAAACTCCGCCAAATTTAGGGACGATTGCCAGATTTAGCGACAGTTAGACAGATTTAGAGAGATTCTGCCACATTTAGAGGATCTTCTCCATATTTGGTGGAACCGCCAGATTTAGAGAGGTTATGCCACATTTAGAGGATCTCCTCCATATTTGGTGCAACCGCCAGATTTGGAGGAATCCACCATATTTGGTTGGCCTTCTAGAAGATGGCACGTGTCACCTCCATACGATCCCACGTGTCACTTTTTTTATTGGGCCAAATCACCCCTAAAAAAGACAAAAATGACTGCCACGTGGCGACCTCTGGTGTTTCCATGTGTCATGCTGGCGTCATCATGACGTACTGCTGACATCATCCATTGACTTTCACCGTTGACTTTGACTTTGATTTTTTTCCTGTTTGACCTTAACTTCAGATCGCGATAACTTTTGCATACAGAGTCCATTTTCAGAAGAAAAAAAAATATGGTCAGAATCGGCTCGATGAGCCTGACGCAATGGCGCTAGTTTCGTCTGATTCCAAGAACTTTTATTTTTAGGCCTTCCTGGATCCATTTGGATCACACCTCCCCACTAAGACCTTTTGGTCCTCCAAAATGGTTTTAACCAGTCATCAAGTGCGGGATAGGACACCCCACTTGTCCTTTGTCTTTAAACTATGTCTTATGTACCTTTCACATCATAATCAATTGCATAATAACTATGACAACCGAAAGAATATTTTTAGACACTTTAACTCGTTCACATCTTACTGAATCCACTACCATCCATGTAGAAAACATTAGCAGTGATAGCATGAGAAATATGAATGAAACTGAACCAATATCTTTGATGTGCTTTCATGACATTAACTTATCTTGAAGCAAAGTATAATTGAACTTCCATTCTACAACCATATCATGTTCATGCTTAAGATCAACTGCTTTACTTGGCACAATTATAGGTGTATTTCTTGCATAAGTTTTCTTATTTAATTGTTCCATTGTTAGAAGAGATTGATTTTCTTTAGTATGATGAGCACGTACAACATATTCATTGCCTTCTTTAGTTAAGTGATATTGATTATGTTGCATGTAAAATATTTCTTTGTGATCATAAAAATAACGATTGTCTAAGACCATTCCACATGTTTCTAGCGACACCACATAACATGTTACTTCATCCACAAAATTAGATGTAATTGCAAACTTTATGATACATTGCTTTGTGATGGGAAATTTATGATCTTTGCTTATCCAATTTAGTGAATAGGGTTTGTGATGCATCTTAGTGTTTAATCCCAATTTCTTAACCACTTCTTCTGAAACTAAGTTAGATTAAGATCCACTATCTATCAATGTATCGATCTTAGTATGTTTCATTATGACCCTTATATGAAACAACTTACTTCTTGAATCAAAACCATCACCAATTTTACTTGTCAAACCAACTGTTGTGATTTTAATCTCATCACCTGAATCATACCCCAAGTTTGTTGGTCATGTTGTTGTTGCAACTATTTCCCTCCCTTTCCTCTCTTTGAACCACTTCGGTCTCTTCTCTGGATGAAATTGCCAGAAATGGTCATCATCATGCCCTTCTTTCTTGCAATGCTTGCAAGAGAGCTTCTCTTCTTTCACTATCGCGTAATTTGCTTTCTTTCCATTCCTCTTTCTTTTGTCTTCTTTCCTTGAAGATAATCTCCCTGATACACCAACTCATGTTTTCCTTGCTTCAATATGTGTTGCTTGAACATAAACCTCATCAAGATTAGTAGGTCCAAACATAAATACAATGTTACAAATATGTGTAGGTAAACCTCCTATATACTTCATAAGAGTTTCTTGTGTATGTAATGGAATATTTAACATTAATTCCAACTTACGAAATTCATCTGTGTATTCTTTCACCATTTGTCTTTTTCTCAATTTAATACTTTGCCATTCAATTAAATCCTTTTCCTTATAACCCAAAGGATAAAACTGCTTTCTAAGTGCAAAACCAAAATCTTTCCATGATGGAAATACATTACCAACTTGTTAAGTACCGTGTTGCAACTTACTCTACCACCATATGAGTGTTGTGCCTGCAAGACGAAGCAATGCCAATTTGATTTGGGTTGCCTCATCTTTGATTTGCGGCACACTGCAATAAACTTCCATCTGTCTGACCCAGTTATCAATCCTCTTAGCATTGACTTCCCCATCATACATGGGAAATTCGAATTTTACATCAAGTTTAAGTAATGGCATGTCATGCTTATGTTTATGAGAATGTTTTCTTTCGGTAGAAGTTGAACTTGTACTTGAAGAAGAAGAAGATGGAGATGAAGGAGGCGAAGTAGGATTTTTAGGAGGGTCCTCTCCTTCTTCACTTTTGGCTTGCTTTGAATATTCCCCTTGAAAAGGTCTCTTCCACTCCAAGTAATCATCATACAACGCTTTTACCATCTCTGACATGGCAAGGAAATTTCTTTGAAACTATCTTTCATTTTGAGAAAGTCCTTCTTCTAATGCCATATTCTCACATTGAAATGTCCTCTTTCTTGATCCAATCTTTGGATATCCTTATACAAGCTCTCCTTCACCACGACTTAGCTTTTCCCTAGTAATCATGCAAAGTCAAACAACCAACTGTCAATGTTAAGCATTAATATAGGCTCATTACCCCTTAATTGGGGCATATTATATTAGTAATGTTATTTTATTTATGTCGGATTTAGGCCATTAGTTGTAATTATACCTCCTAGTCTCCTATATATACCAAGGAGACATTTTCATTTTGAATCATCTTGTACTTGAACATTTAAGTGGGGTAAAAGGAGGTTTCCCCCTCGAAGAGGCTAATTATCTAAAATTATCTCTTTTTCAAGGTGTTGAGTACTTTTCCTGAGGTTTTTCTATGCTATATTGATGTTTGGTTCTTAACATATGGTATCAGAGCTCAAGGTCTTGGGGTTTCGCTGCTACATCTACGTCACCGTGGAATTTTCACTATAACTTTTTTTCCACAACGTTTCAGAAGGAATGGCTTGGAGGAAATTTAGTAGACGGATCAAGGTAAGTTGGGTTCAAAATTTAGCTCCTGAGGCCTTATACTTTCGGAGATACAACCTGTACAAGATAATGTTCTGGAATCATCCAGAAATGAGTCATTGCAGAATTTTCGCTATAAAAACTTTTCTGTAACAGTTCAGACCCTGAAATTTGGAGGACATTTTCAGAAATTAGTAAGGTATCTCTGGTAAAACGTTCTGCTTCTGGTTCATCTTAAATTTGTAGATACACCTTGTGTAAGATAGGGTATCTGACTAGTCCTATTGACTAGTCTCAAGAAGGTGTTCCAGGTAAAACAATCATAACTTATTTCTAGAGTATCCAAATTGAGTGGGACTGGTTTCATTGGAT
>ML776569.1:1454096-1580844 GCA_009831015.1 Picea engelmannii
ATTATACATCCTAGTCTCCTATATATACCAAGGAGACATTTTCATTTTGAATCATCTTGTACTTGAACATTTAAGTGGGATAAAAGGAGGTTGCCCCCTCGAAGAGGCTTATTATCTGAAATTATCTCTTTTTCAAGGCGTTGCGTACTTTTCCTGAGGTTTTTCTATGCTATATTGATGTTTGGTTCTTAACAGTCAACCTACTCTGATATTACTTGATCTGAAAATGATCTTTAAAGACTATGGTTAAGTTTATGCATGAATTTATTTACCATTTATGCATTAAGATAAGAAGCTTAATGAAAGAATGTCACAACCATTTAAGAAGTAAAAAAAACAAACCATAACACCAAGATTGTTAACGGAGTTCAACACAAGTTTGTCTACATATCTGGGCCTTTGTCTCAGTGGGGAAGGATTCTTATTAATCTTCAATACTTTAAGAATACAAAATAAAGGCTTACATAAGAGCTCCTGAAACCACCTTTCAGATCTGCAACTTCTAGATAGAAACATACATCACCATTGGTTGGAAAAGGAAAATCTGAGAATTTTGAGTATAAAGTCGGCTATGCTTAGATCGACATCTCAAGATCTGGAGACACTTTTTTGTTCAACTACTCAGATGCAAAAACAAAATCCATATTCCGACTCCCCTCGAAATTCTGCAACTTTTGAGTATAAAATCAACCTACTTCTGAACAATCCCTCGGGGCCTCCCCTCATCATGAATCCCAATGTTGTGCCCTATTTGATCCGTACAGTCTCAATTTGTGTGACAAAAAACTTATGTTTTTCTCGATTTTCGTGCCCCCAATGTTTTGCCCTATTTGATCCGTACAGTCTTAATTTGTGTGACAAAAAACTTATGTTTTTCTCGATTTTCGTGCCCCCCAAAATTTATTTTTTCTCAATTTTCGTGCCCAACTAAATAAGCGAGACTCTGTCAAATTTAGGGACAATTTCCAGATTTAGCGACAGTTAGCCAAATTTAGCGAGATTCCGCCAGATTTAGAGTATCTTCGCCAAAATTCGTGGAACCGCCAGATATGGAGGAATCTTCCAGATTTGGTTGACCTTCTAGAGGGTGCCATGTGTCACCTCTGTATGGTGCGACGTGTCACTTTTTTTATTGGGCCAAATCACCCCTAAAAAAGACAAAAATGATTGCCACATGTCTGCCTCTGGTGCTGCCATGTGTCATGCTAACATCAACATGACATAATGTTGACATCATCTTTTGAATTTGACGTGTTGACTTTGACTTTTTTTTCCTGTTTGACCTGAAATTTAGATCACGGTAACTTTTGCATACGATGTCCATTTTCAGAAACAAATATATGGTTGGAATCGACTCGATGAGCCCAACACAACAGAACTAGTTGCGTTCAATTATGATAACTCTGATTTTTAGGACTTCCTGGATCCATTTGGATCATCTTCCCATGAAATGAGGTACATGCCCTTCTTGGGTCACTAAAGTCAAAGGCCCTAGAAGAGGGAAATGTGATGGGAATGTAATGAGAATATTGTGATAATTATGGTTGGTAATGGGACAATGACTCCTCAAGGGAACCCTAGTTGCATCCCTTCCCCAAATGTTGGCCACTTACTAGGAAATTGATGACACTCGCCAAGGTGAAATAGAATCAAAAGCATAATGTCCAAGAAAGTGTTCTATAATCAAAAGCGGTTTCAATGCAACGTGCTTAAATGCCTCAAATAATAGGGTCATTACCTGCCACAATACCTGACTTGTACCGCATGGCACAAGACCTAAATTCTTTCCAGAAGCTAACTAGTGTGGTGGATGCTCTGACAATGGATCCAACTCATGGTGATAGAGTGGGTTTCCATATGTGCAAGTGGACAGTGCTAGTAATGTGGTCTCTCAACACTCCATGTCTGCAACTTGAGGGCCTCGAGACATATCCTCCTTAGTTATCCCTATAATTTGGGGATAACAAAATTCATATGCTTGCAATTTTCTGACCCACTTTTTTTTCCTCTCATTTAATTCCTTATGCTCCAAGAAGTACCTCAAACCATTGTGGCCAGTCTTAACCAAAAATTTACCACCTACCAAGTACTGTCTAAATTTTGCCAAAGAATCTATGATGGCAATCATTTTCTTGTCATAGATGGAATAGAGCCTCTATGACTTTGTGAATTCCAACTCTTGTATGCTATCAAACACTTATGTTGCATCAACACAACTCCAATACCTTCACCCGAAGCATCACACTTAGGCATAAAAGGCCGAGTGAAATCAGAAAGTGTCAAAACTGGGCAAGTTCTCATCACTTCCTTGACTCTATCAAATGTCTTCTAGGCTTCCTCTTTCCACTTGAATTCCCCTTTCTTCGTGATATCTGTGAGTGGTGCACCCAAATGAGAGAATCCCTTTACAAACCATCGGTAGTAGATACATATCCTGAAGAATCCATGGAAATCTATAAGGTTCTTAGGAGGTGAACAATCGAGTACGGATTTGATCGTCTCCCTATGTACCTGTACCTCCCATGCACTAATCACATTTCCAAAGTATAATATATTCATCATGTCGAACTCACTTTTTGAATCCTTAGCATACAATGACTTCTCCTGCATGGTGTGCAAAATATATTCTAGATTATCCAAGTGTTCCTCCCATGTCCTACTGTATATAAGAAGATCGTCGAAGAACACCAATAAGAATTTTCGCAGATGCTTGTTGAAAATTTGATTCATGCAACACTGGAATGTAGTCAGTGCATTGGTCAATCCAAATGGCATGACTAGGAACTCATAATTCCCATATTGGAACTTGAAAGTAGTCTTATGGACATCCTGCTCCTGGACTCTGATATGATGATATCCAGATCGAATATCAATCTTTGAAAACTACACTTACTCCATGCAACTAATCCAAAACCTCATCAATCTTGGGAATAGGGTACATGTTCTTGACCGTCTTCTTATTCATATCCCTGTAGTCGATACACATCCTCATGGTTCCATCCTTCTTCTTGACCAAGACAACTGAAGAAGTGAAAGGACTGGAATTGGGTCTAATATTCCCCATCTCTAGTAACTCCTTGATGACCTTATCTATTTAATATTTAGATTTCTTCGGGTGCCTGCAAGGAGTGTTTATCACTGGTTTTGATCCATCCTCCAACTCTATAGTATGCTCAAAGCCTTTGTCAGGTGGTCTCCCTAGTGGTATATTTCCAAAAACGTGGTCATATTTTCTCATCAAGGATTGAATATCTACATAATGATGTTGTTGATCCTCAGTTTATTTTTGAATTGTGATCACACATTTTGTTGCACAAGATAGGTATCTGTTCCTGAAGATGGCCTCCATCATTTTGGTTAACACAATATTAGGGACACCATTTGACATGCCCCTCAGAACAATATTCTTTCCAATTATTGTATTAAATCTCATCTCCATTTCCCGGTAATTCATCACAAATTCACCTAAAGAATGAAGCCACTAAACACCCAAGACTATATTGGTGTTCACCAAATCAACCACATAAAAATATTTGGTCAAGGTATAGTTTCCCAACATCATATCCAACCTTGGAATATTCTCTTTTCATTTCATATTAAATCCATCAACCACTACCACATTGACCCCATCAAAGTCCTATGTAGCAATGCATCTCCTGCCACCAAGGTTTCATCAATTAAGTTGTGGGTCTCCCCACCATCAATCAATTATCTGATACATTGTCCCCATAGTACTCCTCTGATTCTAAAAGTGTAGTATCTAGGGGTGCCTGATAGAGTGGCGATAGTCCAACCCTTGGCCTCCACATGAGATTGTTGATCACTTGAGTCTCCCTATGTGTCTCCCAACCCATGTGTACCTTCCTCCTCTTCCTCATCACTGTCTAAGTTCACCTCTATATAGTGTACATTTCCCTTCCCCATACACCTGTGTCCTGGTTCCCATGACTCTTTGCAACTGAAGAAAAGTTTCTTCCTTCTCAACTGATTGTGGGTTTCCTCTACCAAATTCTCCTTTACAGTGCACTCTTTCTAGAAAGGATTATTATATTTATTTTTATGGGGAATGAAAGGCTTGGAGAAATACGTTTTCTTTGGGACCACATCCTCCATGTATTGTGTTCTGATGATGGCATCTTGTAGAGACTTTGGTGTGAAGGATTTAACCCAACCATGCAATGTCTTGGATAGTCATTCAGTGAACAACATAACTAGACTTTGTTTTGATATGTCTTTCACAGTGA
This sequence comes from Picea engelmannii, assembly GCA_009831015.1. Classification (NCBI taxonomy): domain Eukaryota; kingdom Viridiplantae; phylum Streptophyta; class Pinopsida; order Pinales; family Pinaceae; genus Picea; species Picea engelmannii. Next base: position 1,458,341 of record ML776569.1, read on the forward strand.
CCACAAGCTTCTGGAACAATGTAATGTAGGCATCTGGTGTCCTAACTTGTTTGAGTTGTGCCAAATCTCTGAAATGCAGTTTTGGATCCTTTTTTTCAAATTGATCCATTAACTTATGCGTGAATTCCAGATAGGAAGTAATGTCGGCATGTCCCACACTAACCAATCCATGGTACCACGAATCATGGGTCTCTCCATCTAAATGCAAGGTAGAGAATTTAATCACTTTTGCCTCCATCATAGGGCTGAGTTGGAATTATGTGTCCAACTTCTGTACCCATTATCTAGTTGTGCACTTGTTGGAACCACCAAAGGAAGGAATGGATAATTTTCCAACCGTTCGCATGAGATCAATGTTATGTTAACCCTTGTTGAAATCCCTTGGTCTGTTCCTTTATTTTACAGTACAATAGTATTGTAATGACATGGATGCTTGAAACTCTTCACCAAGAATATGGTACTCCCTCAAGTAATCATTAAAGGTTTCACCCTGTCCTTTTTTCCCTTGATTTCTTGTTTTCTCCTCATCCGAGAACTAAGAAAAAAGAGGTCTCAAAATCACTTTAGTAGTGGTCCTAGTGTTGTTCTATGTGAGAATATTGTTGTTGTTTCCTTCTCCACGATTCCCATTTTTTCCATTAGTACCCACTGAACCATTGTTTCCCCCATGGTTTTGGTTCACTTGATTATTGTTGATTAGCTGAGTCATGAGTTTTACCAGTTGTTGTTTCCCCCTTGCTAAGTAATTTAGAATGTTCATGGTATTTCCCTTAGGTTGTTCATCCATGTCCTCCATGTTTTAGTCTTCTTCTAATTGAAAGATGTTTTTTTATCCTTGTTTCCTTCTAATTTAGTAAGTGATATATTCCATGTCTTCCTGCCTCATGAGACAACATACACTCATAGGTTGGAAGGATTGTGGCTCTAATATCACTGTAATCTCACTTACTCATTTTTTGAATTTTAAGTCATTTTGATGGTGTGGACATTTTTGTCAAAAAGTTTGAGTACAAGCAATCTTGATAAACAACTTGGTAATTCAGATTTGTTTTTCTAATAGTATATAGTAAACACACAATATATATACTCTAAAAACTTATTGCATTGAGATTATATGGCAGGAGTGGTACAACTTGTCACTATCACAAAAACTATAACAGTAAGCAAGTGAAACCAGATTTTGACCTATACATTAATGAAATGTGCTACTTGTAGGTACAAGAAACATAAAACAACCATATAAATATATGGACATTCTTGTAGGTGTAATATGTGTGTAGTTATCTGACGGATAATGGAACAATAGTCCACCGCAATACAAAACTTGTCCCTATAGTAATGATCTCGGCTCAGACTAGGAGTAACTCAGCCTGTCGAGATGGATCAACATCCCAACAGTAAAATCAACCATGGGAATATAGAAATCATCCCAGAAATAAAACTCATCCCACATCATATGTAACAACCTCTAAGATAAGGAAACTCAGTCCACCAAAACAAGAAATGCAACCACAAATTTAGATCGCCCTCCTCAAGAAAAATTGACCTCTATAAAGGAAACTTAGCTGCCAAATGATGAAATATTGGCCACAATGAAGCACAATGAAAATAACTGAGTGATATTTCCTTCACTATCATCTATGGTAGATAGTCTCACCAAAGAAACCAATCTTTCTCAAGTGTTTTTTGTCCCAAGATCCAAAAGCCACAAGAGCTCTTCAAATTCCTCTTGAAAAATAAGTCATGAATGAATGAGAGAATGCACCCCCATTATATTTTATAAACCTCAAGTGTCTTTTCCGATCCCCAAAAAATAACATAAAATGACTTTATAAATATTTTAGTTATTTTCTCCCAAAAGTCACTTTTACCCCTTTTAAAATTTAATTTATAAATTAATGTCAACTTTAATGTTTCTTTTTCATCCAAAATGACATTAATTAAATAATTCCCTTGGTCTGATTATAGCCTACGTGAATTAAATAGGATATTAAGTCCTCCTAGGTGATCAAGGGAAAATGGAAATCACAGTCCTCCCTTCTAGATATTTCTTGTCCTCAAGTAACTGCAAATTGGGATGTTGCAAGATCTAACCACTTTCCCATGTGGCATCCTCCATCGATAAATATCTCCACCTTATGAGGTACTCTTAGATCACCCTTTTTCTCAATCTCCTCTCCCTAACCTCCAAAACCTCCTCAAGAACCAAAAACAAATGCCCCTCCTCATCCAATGGGGGTAACTCTGTTGAATAAGTGACTTGTTGTCCTAATGCCCTCTTGAGGCATGAAACATGGAATACAATGTGTTTCTTATCTCCTTTCAGAAACTCCATCTCATAAGTTACTTCCCCCACTCATCGAACCACTTTGTAGAGACCATAAAAGTGTGGTTTAAGTTTTTCAACACCACTTTTATTTAGTGAAGACTATTTGTATGTTTTTAATCTTAAAAATACCAAGTCCCCCACTTAAAACATGTGCTCGACTCTATGCCTATCTGCGTAAATATTCTGTTGATTTTGTTCTATATGTAAATTTTCCTTGAGAGTCTTGAGGACGTATTGACTCTCCTAGATCCAATCCTTGGCTTTGGGGGCCTTGCTATCCCCAAACTCTAAATCAACAAATGAAGGAGCATCATAGCCATATAATCCTAGGAATGGGGTTATACCAATGGAGATGTGATAAGTGGTATTATAACAATGTTCTCCCAAATGTGGCCACTTAATCCATGCCTTATGTTGCCTGGACACATAGATATGTAAATACCCCTTGAGCCAATTATTCGCGATCTTTATCTGACCGTCTATTTGGAGGTGGTAACTACTGCTAAGAGTCAAATCTATGCGAGCCAACCTGAAAAACTCCTGCCAAAATGCACTAAGGAATATGGTGTCTCTGCCATTGAAAATGTACTTCGACAACCCATGGAGTATGAATACCTCCCTGAAGAAAAAATTTGTTTCCTATGTTTGCTTGTATTATGAGGAAATGGTGAAAAAATATATGAACTTGGTCAAATGATCAACCACCACATATATGCAATATCTTCCCTATACCTTTGGTAGACCTGTGATGAAGTCCATGGACACACTTTACCACTTCTACTTCAGGATGGGTAATGGATGTAATAACCCCACAAGATGATTATGCTTTGACTTGTTTTGTTGACAAGTCATACACTCCCTCACATGTCTCAATACATCATCTTTTAGGCCCTTCCAAGAGAACCTCTCCCTTATCTTCCTATAATTTTTAAAGTACCTAGGATGGCCTATCAGAGGCATATCATGCATATCCCTCATAATATTCTCCTTCAGTGTGGACTTAGGGACTAAGTATATGTGGTCCTTGTAGTAGATGATACCATCCACCACCCTGTACATGTCATCATATATGTTTCCATCCATCAACTCACAAGAAAAAAAAATCTTGGAGCACTCCACCAAGAGGTGAGATTCCAGTCAGCTTAAATTTCTACAACTGAACATATCTCGGGCTTCCTGGAGAGAGCATAAACAACTGGATTTTCCTTTCCTTTCACATACTTAATATCAAAGTCATATTCTTGAAATTTTATAAACCACTTTTGTTTTCTCTCATTTAATTCCTTCTACTCCAGGAAGTCCCTCAAACCATTGTGGTCAGTCTTAACCACAAATTTTCCACCTACCAAGTATTGTTTGAATTTCACTAAATCATGCATGATGGTGAGCATTTCCTTGTCGTAGATGGAATAGAGCCTCTTTGACTCTGTGAGTTTCCTTCTCTCGTATGATATCATATGTTTATGTTGCATCAGGACTGATCCAATACCCTCACCCAAAGCATCACACTCAAGCACAAAAGGCTGAGTGAAATCAAAAAGTGCCAAAAATGGGTGACTGCTCATCACTTCCTTGATTTTTTTGAATGTATTTTGGGATTCCTTTGTCCACCTAAATTCCCCTTTCTTCATGATATCTATGCACCCAACTATGAGAATCCCTTTATAAATTGTCATTAGTAGTTTCATATCCCGAAGAATCCATGCAACTCTGTAAGGTTATAGGGCAGTGTCCAATCTAGTATGGCCTGGATCTTCCCCTATGTACCTATACCTCCTATCCACTAAAAACATGGCCCAAGTATAAGATATTATTCATGTCGAACTCATAGTTTGACTCCTTATCATACAACGACTGCTCCTCAATAATTCCCAAAATCTCATCGAGATGCTCCAAGTGTACCTCCCATGTCCTATTGTATATAAGAAGATCATCGAAGAACACCAATAAGAATTTCCACAGTTGATTGTTTAAAATGTGATTCATGCAAGACCACAATGTAGTTGGTGCATTGGTCAATCCAAATGGCATGAATAGGAAATTATAATTCCCATAATGGAAACTAAAAGCAGTCTTATGGACATCCTTCTCTCAGACTCTGCTCTGATGATATCTGGATTGAATATCAATCTTCGAAAAATACACTACTCCATGAAACTCATCCAAAATCTCATCGATCTTGGGAATAGGGTACATGTTCTTGATCGTCTTCTTATTCGGAGCCTTGTAGTCGATGCACATCCTCATGGTTCATCCCTTCTTCTTTACCAAAACAACTAAAGAAGCAAAAGGACTCGAACTTGGTCTAATATGCCCCATCTCTAGTAACTCCTTGATGGCCTTCTCTATTTAATATTTAAATTTCTTCGAGTGCCTGTAAGGAGTGATTATTAGTGGTGGTTTGGCTCCCTCCTCCAACTATATAGTATGATCAAAGCCTTTGTCAGGTGGTCTCCCTGGTGGTATCTCTCCAAAAACACAATTATGTTTTCTCAACAAGGATTGAATGTCTACAAGATGATGTTGTTGGTTCCCCACTGATTCTTGAGTTGTGATCAAACATTTTGCTACACAAGATATGTCTCCATGCCTAGATATGGCCTTCATCCTTTTGGTTGACACAATCTTAGGGCCACCATTTTACATTCCCCTCATAAAAATCTTATTTCCATTTGTTTTATTGAATCTCATCTCAATTTCCTAGTAATTCAACGCAAATTCCCCTAAAGAATGAATCCATTGAACAACCAATCAACCAGATAAAAATTGTCGGTCAAGGTATAGTTTTCCAATGTCACAACCAACCTTAGAATATTATGTGTGCATTTCATATTAAATCCATCAACCATTACCACATTTAACCCCTCAAAGTCCTCTATAGCAATGCATCTCCTGGCCACCAACGCTGCATCAATGAAGTTGTGGGTTGCCCCACCATCAATCAAAGTTATGAAATGTTGTCCCCATAGTAATCCTGTAACTTTGAAAGTGTAGTATCTAGGGGTGCCTGAAAGAGTGGAGATAGTCCAACCCTTGGCCTCCACGTGAGGTTTCTCATCACTCGAGTCTCCATGCACGTCGCCTTGTCCCTATGTAGCTTCCTCCTCTTCCTCGTCACTGTCTGAGAGCACCTCTAAATAGTGTATCTTTCACTTTCTCATGCACTCGTGTCTCGAATCCCAAGGTGATTTGCAACTGAAGACAAGTTTATTCCTTCTCAACTCATTGCAGGTTGTCTCATCCAAATTCTCCTTTTCGGTCCACTCTCTCTCGAAATGTTTCTTATATTTTTTTTTTTCTGGGGAATGAAAGACTTGGAGAAACATTTTTTCTTTGGGACCGCATCCTCCATGTCTCATGTCATGTTGATAGTGTCCTGTAGATACTCTAGTTTGAAGGCTTTAACCCAACCACGCAAGTGGCTTGGATATTCCTTCAATGAACAACATAACTAGCCTTTTTTCGGATACATTTGTCACCGTGACCAAAATCTTCTGGAACTTTGTAATGTAGGCATATGATGTCCCAACTTGTTTAAGTTGTGCCAACTCTCTGAAAAGCAGTTCCATTTTTTTTTTTCAAATTGATCCATTAACTTTTGCGTGAAGTCCATATAGGAAGTAATTCTGGTATGTCCCATACTTACCAATCCATGGTACCACCACTCGTGGGAATCTACATCTAAATGAAAGGTAACGAATTTAATCACTTATGTTGGTCTTAAGGTCTACACCTGACTACTAAATGGTAGAGTTAGGCCACCTCAAGTGTTGGAATGATTTATTTTTATGAATTAAGTTTTTTGGTCAACTGAGAGATAGGTTTTCAAGGGTAGAGACCTGGTTGGACTGTTCAACAATATCACTGTAAGGTTTCCCTTAGCTAGTGGCATGAAAATTTGGTGAGAAGGTAAAGATACGGAGAATAAAAAAAAGGAAATAAAAGAAAGCATCCAATTTGTTTTTTGTTGTGTGAAATTTCAAACTTGAAATGATATTCCAGATCTAAAACATGTATCTTGACACAAATCATCCAAACAAGGTTTTATTACAATAAACTATTTACTAAAAACAATAGTTGAAATCAGGTTTCATAGCGATAAATAGTTCATTGAAACAATAGCTAAAAGGAATGGAAACAACACTTTGCATACATTTCCAATTTGCATCTATATAAGATTAAGAACACACAAAAGATTTGAGAAGAAAACACAATCTATCACCAAATATTATATTCACCAAGGTAGGAAACTTAACAATCTGATGCTTTAAGTTCCAGAAAAAATTATGATGATTGATCTCCCAAAAATGTAACCTATTACATTCAAAAATCTATTTATTTATCTCTATCCCAAGAGGGTTCGACCACCTATCTAGGATGTAAACTCTAAAGTTCAACTTTACATCAAAACTGGATCTTGTAGATCCAACTTGACTGCCACTCCTTAATTACAATTAGTAAAAATTTCTTTGACCCAACTGGATCTAGGTTTAAGTATCAGTTCATAATTCCCCCTCAATTCGAACTTGACAAAAATGTTGTTCATATAAAAAATAAAATAACCATTTATTACAATTGGCAGACGTACCTTTAACTAAAACAACAAAACTTTGTAAGTGAAACTATAACTAAAGTTGATAACTGAAGTGGAAAAACTCCATAAAAAAGTCTTCAAAGATTTTGGCTGGCAATTTAGTGTGCATGGATGTCCACGTATACTAAAAACTGGAGACCAACCTTTAACACTAGAACAAAACTCACCCAAAATTTGGCGAATTTCTAGGAAAAACGTCCTCAAATATATCTTTTATTCTCCCAAACTGTGTTACATGTGAAACAAACGAGAGAGGTTTCTATGAATGGGCTCGTTCTCAACAAAAACCTCTTTCTTTTTTCAAAAGTTCACCTCAATTTCTTCAGAAGGCGCACCGAAAGACAATGACTAAAACATGGAAAAACAGAGCATTTAGCGGATTTATGAGAAAAACGACCTCAAATATCTCTTCGATTGTTCCAAACCATGATACCTTTGTAAAAAAGGAGAGAGAATTTTGTGAATGGGATTGTTCCTGACAAAAAAATCTTTAGGTTTTCAAAAATTCATCTCGAGATGTTCGAGAGGTGTGTCGAAAAACAATGACTAAAACAGGGAAAAAGAAAGTTTTTCAGAAAATTCGGGCAACGTCTTTTGATTTTTCTTCTACATATTTTGATACTTTCCTTGTAATTTTGCATGTTGTACTTCAAGTTTTTTATTTGGTTGCTACATGGTAGTGGTCATAGGATTATCCTCAAAATTTCCATGTGTCAATGGGCCTGCTGGGTTGGCCTGTTCTTTTTCTTATCTGATATGTACCCTACCACTTTCCTTTTCCCCATGTTTTGTTGTAGAGGACATTAATTATCTTTGAGGATGATCCCCCCTTTGTGGAGTGATGTATTTTTATTTTTTTGAGTATCTTTCGATGAACACCCAGATTCAAGAGAAACCCTAGTTGCTTGGTTCATTCGTCCCTTTGTCCTTTTGGTCTTGGATCAACTTCATGTTATTCTTGTTGTTGATCAGTTACATGTTCTTCTTCCTTATCCCATGATATGTCACGAAAATGTAGAGAGAATTCCCCTCCATTCTTCTTTGATCCATAGGATGGATATGCCCTAGCTCCAATCAGGATTTTGGTGTTCTGCCATCATAAATTTGTTGCATATTTCAGTAGGAAACTTACCGTTTTTAAACCATCTTTCACAACTGACCGGGAGAGTGCACACTCTAACAATGAAGTGTTCTATGATATGAATGGTGGTGTCCTCGAGTTGAGTCTGAAACCCATAGAATTTCTATGCAAAGAGTAGGGACACTCCCGTGTGATGTCCGTTGAAGGCACATATAAAGTCAAACCATTCTGATCTGATAAACATATCTCTAATTTATGGTATTTCTTCGAATAATTCAAGCCCCTTTGGCTCTGTTTTGTTCAATTTCCAATGCTCTTGGGGTGACACCATTTCTACTCATCTTATTCTGTGGAGGGCGATGATCAAAAGAATGCGTTGTTTTGGGTTCCTTTACCACCTGCAATAATTATTTCACACGACCCTACAATAACAATAGTTCAAGGCACAAACCTGCATGATCCTTAGCACTTAGTTTGTGATGACGGTTAAATTGGTGGTAACCCGCATGATATCAAATGCTCAGGGACGTTCACATGCATGTGAGGCGCTAACATAGCTTAATTCAAACCTTTTAAATTTTTATGAACGTTAAAACTCAAAAAACAACGCGTTTTCTGTTGTTTGCAAGAATATGATCATTCTTGCAATCAATGTATTTTTGCATCAAAATGCCTAAGTTAACTTGTTTGCAAACCAATATTGACATAAGAAATGGTGGTGTGTCTTATTCACTTCAAATCATGACTTTTATTAATCTTATAAAGAGCAAGGAAATGATGAAAAAAAATAGGAAGATAAAAAAAATTAAAATGACTCAACACACCATTGAAGAGAAACTAAGTAAAAATTAGGTTTTCAGATGGATGGGTTGATGGAGGAGTAGAAGGAAGAGGTACAGACCTAGGATTTAACAAATTCTACCTCTGTCATAAGGTTTTTTTAGAAGTATGTGTCTAATATTTGTACCCATGCTCTAGTTGTGCACTTGTTGGAACCATCAAAGGAAGGAATGGATAATTTTCCAACCTTTCACATGAGATCAATGTTTTGTTGACCCCTATTGAAATCCCTTGGTATGTTCCTATATTTTATAGTACAATATCCCTTTAATGAAATGTATTCCTGAAAATCTTCACTAAGATTCTGGTACTCACTCAATTAATCATTAAAGGTTTCACCCTATCCTTGTTGCCCTTGATTTCATGTTTTCTTCTCCAACAAAAACTGAGGCAAAAGAGGTCTAGGAATCACTTTACTGGTGGTCCTAGTGTTGTTCTATGAAGGAATATTTGTGTTGTTGTCTTTTGCATGATTCCCATTGTGTCCATTAGTACCCCTTGAACCATTTTTCCCCCATGGTTTTGGTTCGCTTGAGTATTGTTGATTAATTGAGTCATGAGTTTTATCAGTTGTTGTTTCCCCCTTACTAAGTCATTTTTAGAGTGGTCATGGTACCTCCCTTAGGTTTCTCATCCTCGTCCTCCATGTTTTCCTCTACTTCTTATTTTTTTATCCTCATTTCCTTCTACTTATGTAAGTGATATATTCCTTGTTTCCCGCCTCATGAAACAACATAAACTCACAGGTTGGCAGGAATGTGGTTGTGATACCACTGTAATGCCCCTTACTAATTTATTCAATTTTAGCTCAGTTTGTTGGTGTGGAAATTTTGTCAAACAGTTTGCGTGCAAGCAATATTTATCAACAGATTGGTAATTTTGATTTGTTTTTCTAACAATATATAGTAAACACAAAAGATATATACCCAAAAAACCTATTACATTGATATTATATGGCAACAATGGTATAATGGTCACTATAAGAAAAACTATAACAATAAACAAGTGAAACTAGATTCTGACATGTACATTAATGAAATGGGATGCCTGTAGGTAGAGGAAATATATAACAATCATATAAAGAGATGGACATGCATATAGGAGTAATCTGTGTGCAACTATCTTATGGATAATGGAACAATAGTCCACCACAATACAAAACTTGTCCATGTAGTAATGAACTCAGCCCAAACTCGGAGTAACTTGGCCCATGGAGATGGATCAATCTCCCAACAGTAAATTCATCCATAGGAATATACAACTCATCCCAACAATGAAACTTGTCCCACATTAGATTTAAATCGACCTCTAAGATAAGGAAACTCGGTCCACCAACACAAGAAATGCAACCATGAATTCATCTCGCCCTCCTCAAGAAAAATCGACCTCTACAAAGGAAACCTCAGCTACCAAATGATGAAATATGGGCCAAAATAAAGAACAACGAAAATATCTGAGTGATATTTCCTCCACGATCAACTAGGGTGGATAGTATCTCCACCAAACCCAATCTTTCTCTAGTTTTTTTTGTCCCAAGAGCCAAAATCCACAAGCGCTCTTCAAATTCCTCTTTCAAAATAAGTCATTAATGAATGAGATAATGTGCCCCCATTATCTTTATAAACATAAAGTGACTTTTCCGCTCCCCCAAAATAACATAAAATGAATTTATAAAGCTTCTAATCATTTCCTCCCAAAAGTCACTTTTTACCCTTTTTTAAATTTAATTAATTAGTTAATGTCAACTTTAATGTTTCTTTTTCACTCAAATTGACATTAATTAAATAATTCCCTTGCTCTGACTATATCCTACGAGAATTAAATAGGATATTAACCTCCTAGGCGATCAATGGAAAAGGAAGTCTGTAATTTCCATTTCCAAACGATCTCCAGGAGATTGACGAAATATCCTAAGTAATTCTTGTAGGCTATAGTCAGTAAAAGAAAAAAAGGAATTAATTAATTATTTAATGTCAATGGGGAGAAAAGAAATATTTTTATAGAGTGACAAAGAGTAATTAAATGAAAAGGTGTTTTAAGTGACTTGAGCTTATAAAGTCACTTTAATTTATTAAAAGGGTAAAAGGGTCGGAAAAGAGTCAACAAGGAAATAAAAGAGAGATGAGGGCACCCTCTCTCATTATGCATTTGTTATTTTCTAAAAATGAAATCGAGATATCTCTTGTGGCTTTGGCTCTTGGGAAAAAAAACCCTAGACGAGTTTGGAATTGGGTTCGGTGGTGAAACTATCCACCCTAGTCGATCAAAGAGGAGAGATCATACAAATTTCTTCATTGTACTTCATTTGCGACGAAGTTTATCCTTTTGTGGCTGAGTTTTCTTGTTTGGTGGTGGATTTTTTCTCGTATGTGGGTCAAATTCCCTTGAAGACGTTGAGTTCCCATTAAGGAGGAGCGAGTTGGTTGTGGGTGTATTTATTTGTTTAAGGGGGGCTAGTTTCTAGTTGTTTGCGTCGATTTCTTACCATAGGGGTCAAGTTTGTATTGTTTGGGATGAGATTCATTTACATTTGGGTCGAGTTACATTGTTGGGAAGAGGTTGAGATTTTGGGAGGTCGATTTACCTTAGAAGAGAAAAAATATTTCAGGAGGTGACCGTATCTTCCTTGTTGGGCGCACTTTCTTGCAGAGTTCACTATTGAGAGAGGGTCGTATTTTATGTGGGATGAGAGTATATTGGTTGAGCGACTGTATTCTTGTTGTGGAAGGATTTTACTGTTGTTTGGAGATTGTGTACAGGAAGCCATAACCCACAGGCTTGTTCATTGAATTCTAGGTTGTCACACATATCTTTCTAACTGATTTCTTCACCTACAACATTGTAATATCCAATAGAAAACATGTCGAGTTCATCCTATTTTGTTTTTGTATTATTTTTTGGCCTTTCAAATATATATATTAGTTGTCTCAAACAACTAATGAAATATAGATATTTGAGTTTTTCAATATTGGTATTTCATGTAAATTCACAAAGGGGGATAGAATACATATAATCTGTTTGTTAGAATGTATGCGTGCAAATTATTTGATGAAACAACTACACTGTTAAATTAAGTGAAATTTCAAACAAAAATAGTGGGGATATTTAAGTGGTATCATAGCCTCAATCTTGTCAGCTTGAGGGTTTTATTAAGTCATGAGGCAAGGTGATGAGGGGTACATCACTTACAAAAGTAGAAGGCAATGAGGGGAAGAAAACACATTTAACCAATAAGAAGAAGTAGAAGAGAATAAACTTGAGGCATAACAAGAGGGATACATGGGGGAAAATAATGAGGATAGGGCCTTGCATATCCTAGAGGGTTTATCTAGTGGGAAGCAATAACTGGCATAACTATTTACTTAGTTAATTGTTGGCAACCAAGAAAACCAAAGCCATGGGGGAAACAATGGTTTGGGAGGAACTAATGGAAACAATGGAAACCAAAACCATAGGGGTAACAATGGTGCAAGGGGTTCCAATGGAAACAATGGGAATCATGCAGAAGAAAACAAAAATCATATTCCCACACAAGTTGGCACTAGGACCATCAATAGAATGATTCCTAGACCTCTTATGCCTCAGTTCTTGGGGAATCAACAAACATGAAATCATGGTCAGCAAGGACATGGTGAAACCTTTGATTATTATTAGAGGAAGTACCAGGATCTTGGTGAGGATTTTCAGGCAGCCATGTCACTACAGGACTATTGTACCATCAAATACAAGAACATAACCAAGGATTTCAACAGGGGTCCGCAGAACATTGATCTCATGCTAAAGGTTGGAAAGTTATCCATTCCTTCCTTTGATGGTTCCAACAAGTGCATGACTAGAGCATGGTTACATAAGTTGGACACATAGTTCCAACTCAACCCTATGACAGAGGCGGAGGTGATTAAATTCACTACCTTAAATTTGGACAGAGAGGCCCATGAATGGTGGGGCCATGGATTGGTCACTCTAGGACATGCCAGCATTGCCTCTTATCTGGAATTCACACAAAAGTTGATGGAGAGGTTTGACAAGAAGGATACATAATTACATTTCATGGAGTTGGAACAACTCAAACAGGTTGGGACACTAGATGCTTACATCACAAATTTTCAAAGGCTTGTAGTCACGATGGCAGATATATTTGAGAAGAGGTTGGTGATGTTGGTCATTGAGGGTTTATCCAAGCTAATGCGTGGTTGAGTAAATACCTTCAAACCAGAGACCCTACAGGATGCCATCATCAAGACATGGGACATGGAGGATGTGGTCTCGAAGACAAAAACTTTCTCCAAACCTTTCATTCCACAGAAAGGAAAAGATAAGAAACCTTTTCATAAAGAGAGGGACCGGTAAGGAGAATTTGGACGAGGAAACTTGTAATGAGTTGAGAAGAAAGAAGCTTTCCTTCAGTTGAAAAAAACCTTGGGAAATTGGATATAGGTGTATGGGAAAAGGTAAGGTGCACTATATAGAGGAGTACTTAGACAGTGACAAGGAAGAGGAGGAAGGAACACCAAAACAGGGCAATGAGAAGGGAGGCTTGAGTGATGAGAATCCTTGTGAGGAGGCTAAGGGTGTGACTATCGCCACTTTATCAGAAACTCCTAGATTTTACACTTTTAGATTCAGAGGAGTACTTCGGGGATAGAGAGTCACAACTTTGATTGATGATGGGGAAACCCATAATTTCATTGATGGGACATTGGTGGCCAAGAGACACATGGCTATAGATGAATTTGAGGGATTCAGTGTGGTAGTGGTTGATGGGTTTACTATGACATGCACACAAAAGATTCTGAGGTTGGTCATGACATTGGAAAACTATACCTTGATTGATAATTTTTATGTGGTTGATCTGGAGAACACCAATAAAGTTTTGGGTGTTTGGGTTTTCAGGGTATTCATTCCTTAGGGGAAATTACCACGAATTATCAAGTAATGGAGATGAAGTTAAACACAACAAATAACAAGAATTTTTTTCTCAGGGGCATGTCAAGTGGTGGCCCAAATATTGTGTCAAACAAAAGTATGGAGGCCATTTTCAGACATGGATATGTATCATGTGCAATAGAGTGCATGATTACATCTCGAGAGGATACAAAGGGCCGACAACATCATTGTGCATATATTCAAGAATTGTTGAGTAAACATGACAAGGTTTTTGGATAGATACCTCCAGGGAGACTGCCTGACAGGGTATTTGAGCACACCATTGAGTTGGAGGATGGAGAAAAACCTGTGATCACTACTCCCTATAGACATTGAAATAAATTTACGAAATTGAAAAGGCTATTAAGGAATTAGTAGAGATGGGGCATATCAGACCCAATTCTAGTCCTTTCACTTCTTCAGTTGTCTTGTTCAAGAAGAAGGATGGAACCACGAGGATTTGAATTGACTAAAGTGATCTGAACAAGAATATGATAAAGAACAGATACCCTATCCCCAATATCAATGAGCTTATGAATGAGTTGCATGGAGCTGTTTAATTTTCTAAGATTGATCTTCGATCAGGGTATCATTATATTAGGGACAAAGAGCAGGACATTACCAAGACTGCTTGTAGGTTCCATTATGGGAACATGAGTTTATGTTCATGCCTTTTGGGATGACCGACGCACCAACCACCTTTCAGTCTTTCATCAACCACATATCCAAAAATTAACTAAGGAAGTTTGTGTTGGTATTATTTGATGATCTCTTGACATATAGCAAGAATGTTAAAGTTTCTGCTATTATTAGGTTACTTTCAATTTACTAGATAAAAATAGCATAGATAGGAGCACTGAGAGAAACACAAACACAAGAGTACACAACATTTATCCTGGGAAACCCTTATGGGGAAGAAAACCCAGCAAAACTTCCTTAATATAGATAGCCAATACAATGCCAAGACAATGAACCAAACAACACAGAAATTCCTCTCCCAAGGATGTGCCTCTCTCTCTCTTCCTTCTTCTGACAACTGGTAACTGCAGCTTCCTTCAATACTTGCGCACTAGATGAGTGAGTTGAGTGTGTGTCTAAATGAGGTGTTGGCCTTTCTTATTTATAAAAACTAGCAAGTGTTGAAAGGAGGTGTCTCTTCACTGGCAGGGCCGACTTCTCTTGTTGGGTGGTTAGAACCACCTTTATTTAATATGGGGGTCGACTTCTCATTCTGCTTATTATAATTAGGGTTTGACCAATCCACAAAAGGGGATTTGGTCAATTACAATGCCCGGCATGATCAATCCACAAAAGGGGATTGATCTAATCAATAATAAATATATTTTATATTTTACTTTATCCACAAAAGGGGATAAGAATATTCTTTGCAGTTACACAATATTTTAACACTCCCTCTTAACAAGAAGGATATTCTTTATCTTTTGACAGGTCACTGGATGTCAACATCAACTAGGTAGCAGCATCCACTGGATAACATCATCAACTGGGCAACATCATCAATTGGGTAACATCATCAATTGGATAACATCATCAACTGGATAACAGGAGGCATCAATATAATCCACTTGGTCATCTGGCATCATGATCACTGACTGGCATATCTATAAATCACCGGAAGTTTTGTTCTCTTTATCTTCGCGCAAAAGATACTCTTTCTTTCTTTCGACTTCACGCAGAAGATACTTCTTTCTTATATTCATACAAAAGATATCTTATCTTCACATAGAATATGTATTATCTTCACATAGAAGATATTCTATGAGTTTTTCCATTCCTTTTATGTTCTCCCTTATCTTGTAGTCATCTATCTCACCCATCCACTGGGGAGGACTACTACCATAGATTCACTCCTAGTCATCCCACATGAACTAGATAAGCTAAGATGCTAGCCTGGGCAAGACTAGGCTCCATTTCCATGATCCACACAGGATCACGACACAAACCTCAAGAACCAACTAACCATTCCACATGATCAAGGTTTGTGTTCCAGGCTACTCAATCCTTGACCAGAGGAGAGTATATGCCCGCTGGCCCTTGGAGAAATATCCACATTCCTCTCTACGAGGGTGGTCACACCCCTCTCTACGAGGGTGGTCACACCCCTCTCTACGAGGGTATTCTAGCATGTTCCTAGAGTATCCGAAACTCAACACTTGGACAGAGGCCAACCTTGGCGAATTTCTCATTCCCATTCTCTACAAAGTTCTCTTGTATTTTCCTTCTCTATGAAGGTCTACCTATGGGATTGATCATTCCTTCTCTACGAAGGTTTCTTCTCTTTCTCCTTCTCTATGAAGGTCTAGCTATGGGATCTGAAAAAATCTCTTGTGGTCCAAAATATTCCCATGGTATAATACCATGCTACCCATTTGCTAGGCACCATCCATCTACTGGATAAATTTCATCTTGATCAAAATAACTGGGCACCATCCATCTGCTTTCCTAACTTCATCAAATCACGATACTCCATTTCGAACTCGGAGACATGGCTCCCTCTTGCACCAAACTAATAGCTTCTAATCATCATCCTTAAAGTTCTATTATGTAATATCTTGGGTGCCTTCTTGACTTCGAACATTTCTTTCTTTTTGAATTCATACTGGATCAACCTGCTCCCTCTACATCTATAAGAACGATACTGGATCAAACTATAGATACCTACATCTCATCAACTATATCTAAGTATCCATATTTTTCTTCATCTTAACCATTTATGTTCTGCATCTTTAGGAGCCTCTCGCTCCTATATAAATACTGGATATTGTCTGGTCTTTACTGACTGTCACCATATCATGCATCCTTTTCATGTTGTCTAACTTCTGCAAGTCACGTCATAAGTTATTTCTTCCGAGACTTGTAAACGTACTTACAATATGCTTTCTTTGTCACTCTCATGAGTGATCATACCTGAAATAAATATTTTATCTCTTTCTTTATCCTTTTCTTTGATAAGTCTGCATAAAGACTGAAATAAAACGAGGTTAATTAACATTCTCACAAAAAAAATCTAACTTGTAATGATAAGGTAAACTAGATACTAAAAATAAACATGAATACTTATCTTTTGGTTTTGTGTGGGGAGGCTCTATGGAGTCCACCATTTGCTATCTTTCTTCAGATCAACTATCTTCAACTTTAAAGTACATAACCCTCAATTTCTTCTAAATCTTTCTTTGAGGGAGGAGATTCCTCTTCTTCTGCCACATGTGCTTGATACTTTCTTTTTCCTTTCATTTAAGGACAGTCATAGGAAAAGTGTCCCAACTTTTTACAGTTGTAGCATCTGATCTTTTAAACATCTTTCTTCTTATCTGGAACTCTTACGAAGTTAGCTTCTTTATTGTTATTCATGAAGGAACTTCTTCTGTTCTTTGAGTTGTAAGAGCCTCCTCTTCATCAACAATTAATCTCTTATGTTGGTCTGCAAGTCTATATTCTTCATGTGTGCAATCTTCCCATAACTTATCAAACTTGGGTAACTTGCTTCTTGCACACACTCCTTGTACAAAGGGAATCCAAAATGTTGGAAACCCATTTAGGGTTGTGGTTACAATATCTTTGTCACTAATGACATCTCCAATAGCTGCAAGCTGATCTCTAATCTGAGAAACTCTCATAAGATAGGATGTGACAGATTCTGAGTTTTCCATCTTCATATTACGAAGCCGATTTCTTAAGGTAAGATTCTAGCTAATGTCTTTGCTTTCATATAACCTATTGAGTGCTTCATACATTTGCCTTGCTGTCTGTAGTTCGAATATATGAGGGATCAAGTGATCCTTTACTGAATCTGACACGATTCTCTTTTCTTTCTTTTCATTCTTCTTATGCTTGGTCTTTTTCTCTTCTTCATCTGGTTCTGGTACACCCACTGTAACATGTTCTAGGATATCATTCTCATCTAGAATCATCTGCAACCTATGCTTCCAAGATCCGAAGTTTTTGGATCCTTCCAGCCTGTCTTCTACCCTCATGCCGGTAGCCATTCTTTCTTGCAGTAGAAACCCTAGCCCTCTGGGCTATAGAAATAATAGAAAAATCAAATTTCTTGGATCTGAAAACTGAACTCACCAAAAGATGCGTTGGACTAAGGCGAGTAGCCTGGTGTGTTTAGATTTCAGAAAATCCAACGTTTACCCCTCCAAACTTGATCTGCGGATTTCTAGACTGGTGCTTCTAGTTTTCTAGTACTTCTGGTTTTTTGGTATTTCTGGTACACTGGTACTTCTAGTTTTCTGGTACTTCTGGTACTTCTGGTACTTTTTGAAAACTAGGGTTTCACTTTATGGGAGATCTAGCTGCTAAAAAGTTGCGCCGAGGATGCCAAAGTGATCCTTGAGGAAGGGCGCACTTTTCTAGATGGTTTTGGGGCTGAAATCCTTCTTCAATAAAAATCCCTAATTTTATTGTACGACAACAGTGACGTTTTTATTTTTCCTGTGAAAGATGCTCTCTTCAGCTTATCTCTGATACCATGTTAAAGTTTCTGCTATTATTAGGTTACTTTCAATTTACTAGATAACAATAGCATAGATAGGATCACTAAGAGAAACACAATCACAAGAGTACACAACATTTATCCTGGAAAACCCTCATGGGGAAGAAAACCCAACAAAACTTCATTAATATAGATAGCCAATACAATGCCAAGACAATGAACCAAACAACACAAAAATTCCTCTCCCAATGATGCGCCTCTCTCTCTCTTCCTTCTTCTGGCAACTGGTAACTGCAGCTTCCTTCAATACTTGCACACTAGATGAGTGAGTTGAGTGTGTGTCTAAATGAGGCGTTGGACTCTATTATTTATACAAACTGGCAAGTGTTGAAAGGAGGTGGCTCTTCACTGGCAGGGCCGACTTCTCTTTCTGGGTGGTTAGAACCACCTTTATTTAATCTGGGGGCCGAATTCTCATTATTCTTATTATAATTAGGTTTTGACCAATCCGCAAAAGGGGATTTGGTCAATTACAATGCCCGACATGATCAATCCACAAAAGGGGATTGATCTAATCAATAATAAATATATTTTATCTTTTACTTTATCCACAAAAAGGGATAAGAATATTCTTTGTAGTTACACAATATTTTAACACATGGAACATATAGATGATATTGTGAGAATCATGGAGGATTAGTAACTATATGACAAGGATTCAAAGTGTGAGTTTGTCATGATAGATATCATATAATTGGGTCATGCGGTAAATGCTCAGGGAGTATAGTTGCATAGGGAGATGATCCAAGCCATACTGGATTGGCCACCACCCAAGAACCTTACACTCTTACGTGGATTATTTGGGAAATGAAATTACTACAAGAGGTTTGTAAAGGGATTCCCATAGTTGGTTGCACCACTTACAAATATCATGAAGAAAGGGGCATTCAAGTTTTCAGAGGAGTCCCGAAGGAATTTTGATAGGATGAAGGAAGTGATGATCACTTTCCCAGTTTTAGGACTTCCTGATTTCACTCAGCCCTTTGTGCTTGATTTCCATGCATTAGGTGAGGGGATAGGAGAATTTATTTATGTAGAAGATACATATTATATCATACTAGAGAAGAAATCTCATAGAGTCAGAAAGACTCTAATCCATCTATGACAAGTAAATGTTCTCCATCATGCATGCTTTGGCAAAGTTTAGACAATACTTGGTAGTTATGGTTAAGCCCAACCACAACAACTTGAGACACTTCCTGGGGAAGAAGGACTTGAATGAAAGGAAACAAAAGTGGGTTAGCAAACTGCAAGAATATGAATTTCACATTGAGTATGTGAAAGGAAAGAAAAATGTGGTTTTTGATGCTCTCTCGAGAAAACCATAGATATGTTCACTTGTAGAGATTTCAGGTGACTGGAAATCTCATCTTTTGGTGGAGTATTCCAAGAACAAATTTTCTTGTGAGTTGATGGATAACGATGCATAATATGATAGGTAAAAGGTGGTGGATGACATCATTTACTACAAGGGTCGCATATACTTAGTCTGAGAGTCTACATTGAAGGAAAATATTACGAGGGATATGCACGACACACCTGTGGTAAGCCATCGTGAGTAATTTAAAACTTATAGGCATATCAAAGAGAGGTTCACGTTAAAGGGACTCAAAGATGATGTATTGAGGAATGTGAGAGAATGTGTGATTTGTCAGCAAAACAAGTCAAAGTAGACCCATCTTGTAGGGTTACTACAACCATTTCCCATTTCAGATCAGAAGTGGGAAAGCATATCCATGGAATTCATCATAGGTCTACCGAAGGTACATGGAAGAGATTGAATATATGTGGTGGTCGATCATTTGAACAAGTTTTCACATTTCCTTTCCATATATTTAGAATACAAGGCAACACATGTAGTGAAGTTGTTCTTCAGAGAAGTATTGAGACTCCATGGGTTTTCGAAGTACATTGTCAGTGACAGAGACAACAGATTCCTTAATGCATTTTGGTAGGAGTTGTTTAGGTTGGATAGAACAGAGTTGAATCCTGGCACTAGTTACCACCCCCAGATAGATGGTCAGACGTAGATAATGAACAAATGGCATAAGAGGTATTTGTGTAACTATGTGTTCAGGCAACATAAGACATGGGTTAAGTGGTTGCATTTAGGGTAACATGGTTATAATATCGCTTATCATATGTCCATAGGTATGACCCCATTTTGAGAATTATATGGTTATGATGCTCCTTCATTTGTTGATTTGGAGTTTGGGGATAACATGGATCCCAATGCCAAGGACTGGATCCAGGAGAGTCAATACATCTTCAAGGATCTCAAGGAAAATCTATAGGTGGAACAAAATCAACAGAATATTTATGCAGATAGGCATAAGGTCGAGCACACTTTTGACATGGGGGAGTTGGTGTTTTTTAGAATACATCCATACAGACAGTCTTCACTGAAGAAAAGTGGTGTAGAAAAGATTAAGCCACACTTTTATGGTCCTTGCAGGGTGATTCAGAGGATCGGTGAGGTGGCTTATGATCTTGAGTTGTTGAAAGGGAGTAAAATACACAATGTGTTTAATGTTTCGTGCCTCAAGAAGGCATTGCGATAATAGGTTACTTCTTCGGCAAATTTATTCCCATTGGATGAGGAGGAGAAATAATTTTTGGTTCCTGAGGAGGTTCTAGAGGTCCGAGAGAGGAAATTACGTAACAGGGTGATACGAGAGTACCTCATCAGGTGGAAATATTTTCTAGTAGAGGATGCCACGTGGGAAGGTGACCAGACCTTGTAGCATCCAACATTGCAGTTGCTTGAGGACAAGCAATCTTGGGAAGGTAGGACTGCAATTTCCCTTTCCAAATGATCTATAGGAGATTGAAAAAATAGCTTAAGTAATTCCTATAGGCTATAGTCAATAAAGGAAAAGGGAATTAATTAATTATTTAATGTCAATGGGGCGAAAATCAATCTTTTTATAAAGTGATATTGAGTAATTAAAGGAAATTTTGTTTTAAGTGACTTGAGCTTATAAAGTCACTTTAATTTATTAAAAGGTAAAAGGTTTGGAAAAGAGTCAACGAAGAAATAAATAGAGATGAGGGCACCCTCTCTCATTATGCATTTGTTATTTTCTAAAAACGAAATTGAGAGAGCTCTTGTGGCTTTGGATCTTGGGACAAAAAACCCTAGAGGAGTTTGGGATTGGGTTTGGTTGTGAAAATATCCACCCTAGTTGATCAAAGAGGAGAGATCATACATATTTCTTCATTGTGCTTCATTTGTAGCGAAGTTTCTCCTTTTGTGGATGAGTTATTTTCATTCTGGTTGAGTTTTCTTGTTTGGCGACAAGGTTTTGATTGTATGTGGGTCAAATTCCCTTGAAGAGGTCAAGTTCCCATTAAGGAGGGGCAAGTTGGTTGTGGGTGTATTTATTTTCTTAAGGGGGATTATTTCCAGGCTATTCAAGTCAATTTCTAAATTGCATGTTGGGCCAAGTTCTTAACATAGGGGATGAGTTTTTATTATTTGGGCTAAGATTCATTTACAGTTGGGCCAAGTTACACTGTTGGGAAGAGGTTGATTTACTAGGAGGTCGATTTACCTTAGTAGAGACCAAATATTTCAGGAGGTGACCACATATTCCTTGTTAGGCACACTTTATTGCAGAGTTCACCGCTAAGAGGGGGTCATATTCTATGTGGGATGAGAGTATATTAGTTGAGAAAGTGTATTCTTGTTGGGGATGAATTTTCCTGATGTTTGGAGATTGTGTACAGACAACGATAACCCACAGGCATGTCCATTGAATTTTGGGTTGTAACACATATCTTTTTGGTCGATTTCTTCACCTACAACATTGTAATCTCAAACAAAAAACATTCCAAGTTCATCCTATTTTTTTTTTGTATTGTTTGTTGGTGTTTTAAATATATGTATCAGTTGTCTCAAAAAGTTAATGCAACAGAGATATTTGAGTTTTTGAATATTGGTATTTCATGTAAATTCATGGAGGGGGCTAGAATACATATAAGCTATTTTTTAGAATGTATGTGTGCAAATTGTTTGACAAAACAACTCACCGTTAAACTAAGTGAAATTTCAAAAACATTTAGTGGGCATATTTCAACATCACACCTTTCTATTATGTATTTTGTAGCTCATGTGTTCATGATGATGGACATTTCCTTATAGTTGTTTATGACCAAACATAAAGGAAAAATAATTTTAGTATTTATGTAATGAGCACATGGCTTCATTGGTTGTATGAATACACCTAAAACGTTTCATTGTATATGATAAGTAGAGTAGGTGTAGGAATAATAATCTTTTGAAAAACATTAGATTAGAAAATAAGATCTCTATTATGAGCATTTCATTTCATGTATTTTGGCATTGTTGGCTTGTGCCTTACCTGTAAATCCAATTTTGATGAAGTTGTAATAAGCTTGGATGTGGTGTTTGAGGATGAGAATTATACCATCCCTCCACATGGCCCTTTTTTTTCTTCCTTCTTCTCAATAGAGTATAACCAGAGATTTTGAGTTTCTCATGCAATATTCTAAGAGTACATGTCCCTAAGTAGCAGTGAGTTATTACTCCTCATGTTGACATTAGTGGTAAATGGACTTGTGTAGATTGGTGGTGTCATTCCATCCTTCAAAAGGTTTGAATTTTGGTGGAGGTTTGTTCAGGGGTATATCTTTTTCTTCACATATATTCATCATGGTGTTCACCTAATCACTTTTGCTAAGTTTTGCATGGTTTTCCTCTAACATGGTGATTGATTTACCTAGTTCTATTCATATTCACGTCATTTCCATAGTTTTACCTAGGAAAATTTGTTTATTGCAAGCATATTATAACTTTTTCCTTGGTAAAATTCATTTCTTACATACATTTTCACCACTTCTCACAATTTCACCTAGGTGATTTATGCATTACTTCACATCTTAACAATTTCCCTATGTAAAACCCTCAATTACACCTATATTCCACTTCATTCCATTGCATAATTAGCTTGAAATTCCTAAGTCTTACCTTACAATAAATTTTCAATTCACTTTTTTCTGTGTGAACACACCTAACTGGATTGGGATATCTTATTTAAAAATTAAAAATACTAAGCCTTAGGTTGAGTGATTAAGTATTGGTCTATTAGAAATTTTTTGTTCTAACTCTTCATTGAGATATTTTCCCTAAGTTTTACTTTCCAATTGGTCATTATGAGTTGTAACTTAAATTCCATGTGGTACACATGACACTAGGCACTCAACCTTTTGACACGTATTGAAGTGAAATACTATCCTATTAATACTTAACTATTATAATTCTCCATTGAGGCATAATTCCCTGAGTTTTATCCCTAAATTCACTAGGGAACATAAACTTATGTCCATGTACACAAATTAAGATAGTACTTCCCCCTTTGACACATATGTTGAGGAAAAAAACATGACAAAGTACAATTCGCTCTAGCCTCGTAATATCATTGTTCACATGTGATAACCTTTTCATGATACATATTTATCCATTCACCAAATTTTTGAGGATTTATTTGGTCTTCATGTTTGAATAGGAGCTTTGTATCCATGCACCCCAAGGTTTTATCCTTCCACCTCATCCATCCAATTCATCCACCCTATCCACTCATCCACACAGCCCTAGGTGGTGTGCTCCACTATGAAGACTTGTTGACTTCTTGCATAACCTTGTTCACACCTTGCACACATGTGAAGTGATTAGTGATGGTTTGACTTGGTCAAAGGACACCCATTTGTACACATTTTGAGGATATCTCATGGATTTGATGAAGACCCATTTGTACAAGTGTTAAGGACTCCCCTTCTAGGGTGAGAGCTTCAAGTTTGACTTGGTAAAAGTGGACACACATGCACAATTTTAAAGGGAACATTATTTCATGAAGGTATGTTTTATTATTTCTTGGTCAAAGGACTTCTAGAATAAGCACTCAAGCATTACACTTGGGATTGGAAATCATTTCTAAAAACGATCCATCATAAATGAAGTTATACACTTGGTAAATTTCTCATCTATTTGGAAATTCACCCAAGGAGTATAATTATTATTTGGAGGTGGTTATTTGTATAAAAATTATCGTCATCATGGAGTTTTACACTTGGCACTCATGCACAACATTGGAAATTCGCCCCACCTATTTTTACAAGTCTTATTATTATTATTTTAAATAATGAGAAGGACAAATGGAACTCAAACGTTTCCTTTGCATGAGCTAGAAGGAGGAGGAGGATGACACATGCATCACATTCATCTAGATGATTTTACTTAGTATTTTCCATGGGATTTTGACCTAATTCACCCACTTAAGTAGTTGGTGTAAATATTTTTAATATTTTCCTTGGAGAGTCTCATGAGGAAAATGATATTTTATTGTAGAGGAGTCGAGCTAAAATATATACAAGTATTCTTTCACTCCATTTGCAAGATGGATTGGATTAGTGGAGAATAATAGAAATAAGATTGTCTCGATTTTGAAAATCTATCATGTAATATTATATATTCTTTAGTATTTTTATAGCATAATCATAGAAGGATTTGAGTTGCAAGTTTTCACTAAGAAATGAGCTATTACAAGGCAAACATTGCAAGTGAGGTATGAAGTATTTTTCTATTTCATTTCTTTGTCAAATTCTAAACAAGATATATCATGTTGGGGGTGAATATATCAGGGTTTCATTTCCTTACCATATGTTTAGTATATGATTTACTTTGTAATACTTAGGTTAATTTATTTAGAATTACCCTCCCTATAATCCTTGCAGGGTTTCATATTCCTTAGTTTCATACTCATCCAAGAAATATTTAGAATGTTTGGGACTTCAATAACCAAGACAAAAGGACAAATACTCAAGAGTGGCCTAAAACCCATAACCCAAGCAAGATAGGCACTAGCCTCCTATTCACTTATCACCCCAAGACCATATTTTACATTTATTTTTCCATCACAATTGTGGCTAGGTTCTATTTACTCCCATTCCTACTACATGAAGTGAGCCTAGTTGACCGATAGGGAAGCACCCCTTGACTAGGAAACCTTTTTCGAGTCTCAAGTGTAGGGAAGATTTGGCAAGGTGACAATGGCCAACCTCCCAAGTTCCACAAGCATAGAAACCATATTTGGGACTTTGAGAAAAGGTTTTTTTGTGGTAACAAGTTCATCTTCTACAGGTTCTTCCCTTTCAAGATTGTTTAAAGCACTGCAAAAAAATTTCTTTTGACTTGCACAATGAATGGTTAGGAATGTCTAATCTACACCTTTCCACAGGTGGCTCCATGATATTGGGAAGGAAACCCTTAATTATACAATATTGATGGTGCGATTTTTAATCCACCTTGAAACCCAATAATTATTTAAAAACAAAGAATGAGTGATCAAATCATGAGGTTTTCTATGCATTTTACCAAAATAACACTCACAAAAAAATGCCTAAAAGAAATCGAAAAGTAAACCCACTTTCCAAGGGATCAACCAAGGGTGATTAAGTCTAATAAATGAAGAGCCAAAAAACATGAATTTATGAATATCAACCTGGGATGATGAGGGCCTAGTTCTAACTAGAAAAGGTGTGATAAATAGTTATAGTAAACTTTCATGATTCAATCATCTGAGGTGCAATTTCCCTCTCAAATATAGGAAAACTCCAAGGGAGTTGAGGCTGAGATTTACTATATCTCCCAATTACCACAAGCACTTCCCACTTGGATTAACCTATTAGGAACATAGGAAAGGACACCAAGGATTCCACTTGGTGATAGATAACTAGGCAGAATAGTTTTGGTTCAAGCTTATGCATTAGGCAGGAATGGGACTTTGTCTTATGAATGAAACTATAGGAAAGAAGTGTCACTCCAAGTAACATGACAATATACCCAAAGTACCTATTATGAAGCCACCCATCATTCAAGTGTGAGGGGATAATCTCAACACTTTAAATGGCTTGACCTAGTGTTTGACACCTGTTACTACCCAAACTAGCAACCTTGTGAGGGTGTGATTGGGGATAAGAACAACACAAGAAATGCACCACTGTCACAAGAAACACAAGAAATACAAGCATGCAATAATTAACTTTTGTAAAGTTGTCACTTCATGTAGATCAAAGAATTGCCCCATTTGGAATAACCATGTTGTTGGATCATTACCATCAAACTTTCTCATATCAATCTTGGGAATGAAGTACTTCCTTGGTCTCGATTTGAACCCTTGATGATGTGGATCTTGGAGTGATGAATGATCAAGTGTCAAGGACTTAAACCTGTTTCTATCCAATTTTGTTTCACTTTTGTAAATATATGACCAGGACTCAACCCTCTTGTTATATTTATCCTCTTTTGTGGAGGTGAATTAAGGGTGTAGAAGAGTCTTAGCTCATTCAAAATTCCCCCTTTGTGTTTTGATTACCTTTAATATTTTCTTTGAGATACCTTTTAAAAATTTCTTCAAAATCTTTTTGATTATCATATATATGATGTCAACCTTATTTACCATATTATATTTCATGATTTCTATTTTCTCTTCAAACTTGGACATCCTAAATTCCACCTCTTGATTATCTTCTAGTATCAATGATGAGATCCTAAGAGGAGGTTTATTTTTTGCACAACCCTTTTCCATGTGAGACAAAAACAAATATTTACCTATAATTCTCCTCTTTGTTTATCTTTATCACACTATTTTAATTACCCAACATAGATCTTCTAGTAAAACATTATGTTAATTTCAAGTTAAGATACCTTTTAAAACCCTGACTAGGACACCGTCATGTTGGCCAAACTTTCTCCTTATGTACATCTTAAATTTATGTCCTTATAATTCTAAAATTTTGGTCTATACTATTTTGATATATTTTTTGTACAATTCCATAGCCTTGACCAAATTTTGAAGTTCCAATAGAAAGTTATGGGAACTTTCCCTAAACTTGTTGATTTTGGCCCTTGCATGAGAGTGAAATTGTATTGCTTGTCACATGTCCAATATTTCAGATATACTTATGAATTTTGGACCTGAAATAGTATGGTTTTTCTCCTTTCCAATTCAATTGTTTCACTCAATTTAGATCTCACAACATTTATATATGATTGTTTTACCAAGAACACTTGTTTGAGACTAGTTTTAGAACTAGTCAAAAACAAAAACTCCCACAATGTATAAATTGAAAAGTATAATAAACCAGAATCTGAATTTTTTCTACAGTGTACTTTACTACGTCTTCTCAACACTAACAATTTCACTATCCAAAAATTCATGTAATAAAATTATAGTGAAAATGATGGAATAGCCCATTTTAAAAGAGCCAAACCAAGAATCGAAAGCTTTGATACCAAATATTATGCACCAAATACATAGAAAGAATGAGTAGATACATACCTTGAGAATGAGATAAAAATAATGAATAAAAAACCTCTTCAAAGGGTTCAAAAATACTATATTTGTTTTTCACATACGCACACACTTTCAAAATTATTCTTGCACACCTCCACCCCATCTTGTGGCTTGTGAAACATTTGGATTGCTAAAAAAACATCATATTAAGATAATATAAAGGTAAGCATGTTGTAGTTCCTAACAATAATAAAGAAGTATATGGTATTTTCCATGATATATTTTAATTTGTTTTTAAGAGATGAATTTATCAAAAAAATCATAATTAAAAAGATTAAATTTGAATGGTTCATTTAAATGTTCAATTTGATTTGGTCATGCAATGTCCATGATTTGTAACTTGATACGGACCCTCCATAGAATGACCCGGCATTGGTGCATCGATGCATCATATAGTCAAGATTGAACCAAAATTTCAATACCATTCAAATGCAATTTTAACTAAAACTCTCAAATGCTATGTTCACTAAATTTAGAATGAGATTTAAAGAAAGTTTTGTGTAATTAGCAAGATGATGTGCATGGCGTCCATTCCAAAAAAAATAAAGTGCATTACTATGGAAGGTAATTCTAATCATTTATAGTTTTAAGATCCGCTCTAAGGAGTATATAAATATTATGAAAATTTTTGTAGGATTTATGTGACAATACAAAAGTGAAATCCCCCGTGGCTATAGAATATTGAATATGAAAGAGTAAAGTTAGAACTTGAAGGAAAAAAAAATATTATTAAATTTTTTTATTATCGGGATTAAGAATTAAGATGCTTTTCCCCCTAATCTTTTGATGTATTACATGATAATCATGAATATTTTTCTATTTATATTAATTATTTTGGTTTTCACAAAAAAATACAAGCATATGTGAAGTCATTTTAAAATATTTAGAAACTTTGACAATTATATCTTAAGTTTTTGAGAATCTAAGGAAGAATATATTTATGTAAAAAAATGGTGTTTTTTTATTATTTTTTTATTTAATTGTATTTTCCATTAATCATGTATAAAAAAAATTAATGGTAAAAAATAATTTAGATAATGTACACATAAATTAAAAAAAATTAAAAAAATAAAATAAAAAATAAAAAATTATAACATCTATGATAAGTACTAGAATTTCATATATTTTATATTTCCATATAAAATAAAACAAGCTTTTAGGGTTTCCATCCTTATTTTGAAGAGCTCCTCTAGTTTCTCAACAAACCCATTAGTAGAAACCATGTAGTAGATTCCCATGTAACGGAGAGAGGATGGGGTTCAACATGTCAACTAATCCATTAACCATGAACAAAGAGAAGCATGGTTGTATAAGTGGTTTATTTCCTTGCTTTTTTTTTTTAACTTTTTAGTAAAAGATTCTTGTCATTTCTTCATATCATGGATTTAATGGCGATGTTTATGGAGGATTTCAAGAAAGAGAAGGTATTTATGGTGATAATAGTTGAAGGTGGAGGCTTGACCCCAATTCCATGTCATTTTATGTTGCACTTGCAAGATTTCCACAATATGAAGATTCCATAGAAAGAAACAAAGAAATTCCAATATCTTATTAGAAACCTAGAGAATGATAGAAATGGATTTAGAAAAGTTTTTCAAAAGTAGTTCTTATAACTTCGGGTACACCATATTAAATTTCATTACCAATGTGCTCAAACTTAATGGCATGGCAAAGAGAAATGAAAATTTTAGTTCATACTCACTTTCATCGCAATTTCAATCAATAACCTTTAAATCCCAATAAAATTAATATTGTTAGAATATTTCCAAGTCGAACTTTCTCTTATGTAACCAATTGAAAACTATGATCTTCATTTTCTCTAAACAATTATGAGTATTTGCATCTCAATTCCCTATTTTATATCTCTGTCTAGAATTATCCTATAATATTATATTAATGTGGCTGGCTACTTTCCACTACGAATAAGGACAATTCCATAACTCCTTATTGCTTGGATTGTTACAATCAAAGTTCAAATGTGTGTATCACTTTCTCATTTATTATCTACCTAATTTATATTGTGTTTTATGTTATTATTGAGGACATAATTTGACCAAAATCAACCTCCAATATGAAAACATTTCTTGATGGAACAATGTATAGAAACTGAATATCTCATAAAGAATTAGTTAGAAATGATGAATGGTTTCACTCGTATCTATTGCAAAAGTAATATTTTTCAAGAGGTGGATGCCAAGACTTGTAGAGGCACAAATCCACTTTGGATGAAAACATTTCTTGATGGAACATTGTATAGAACTTGAATATCTCATAAAGAATTAATTAGAAATGATGAATGGTTTCAATCGTATCTATTGCAAAAGTAATATTTGTCAAGAGATGGATGCCAAGACTTGTAGAGGCACAAATCCACTTTGGATGGGTGTGAGGGTTTAGGTGGAAATATTTTATTTTCTCATTGTTGAGTGTTTTAATGCCTTGTAATATTGATTAGTATTTATTGATCATTTTATGGGTGGTTTAAGAGTAATGTGTTGATAATTATATAGACATTTGTGGTTATTAGCAAGTTAGTACTGCACATAAATATACTCACATTGTGGTTATTTTCATATTATTGATGGACATAGATTAACATACACATTGCAAGTAATTTTCATACTATATACAATAGTAGTTGCAGGAACTATTGGTTTGGAGCATTACCTGTAAGGAAGCACCATTGTGTTCCTACAACTATCATTTTATTGTAGTAAACAAAATACAATTGCATGTTTCATAGTTTACTACTCTCCAAAATGATAGTGAAAAATAATAAAAAAATGTGGCAATACATGATGAGAAAATAAATCTTGTTATAACAATGAAATTCCACGATGATCCTTTTCCTATCCTACTAAGATAATTAAATATTTCTCCATTGGAATGTCCAAATTTGTGTTTTTTTTCTCATTTTATTTTAAGTTGATTGTATTATGATATATAAAACTATTTTCTCTATAAATATGATTGCATTTAAATATATCAATTAATCAATTATTTTATATCTACTAGTAAAGTTGTATTTTAAATTCTAGTAATATATTCTCCAAAATTATTCTAACAATCCACACACTTAAATGTCTAATGAAGAGCATAGCAACACAACCAGCATAGCTAGGGTTTCTCCTTAGTTTCCCTACCCTGGTCATGGTGGCCAAGACTCTATAAGATTTCCCCTTGGGATCTTTAAGCCCATCTTCCTTTTCCATGCAAAGCAAGAAAATTATTGAAACAATGAGTAGAATGGAAGAAATGGCTCTATAAATCTCTATGAAAACCTTCAAAGACACTCTTTCCTCAATATGTTAGGAAATAATGTCGTTGTCTCCTAAATGTTCCTCTCAAGGATGATTTCAAATGGTTAATTTTATGGCCACTCCTTCCATTGTGATTAACATTGAAGCTTTGGAGAAAAATGGGTGTTACGCTCTGCATTTTTTATTTAGCATTTCAATGAATATTGACCTATGATATAAATCCTCTACCGATGGATCTTCTCTCACCTAGAATCCTCTACTAAAAAGGGAATCTTTCATCTATCTATGTTTTAAAGTCATATTCATTACGGAGTTCGAATTAGCTTCAAATAGGGACGTAATCCTCAACTTATGACCTTAGTTCCAAGGCCACACCAACTTATGTATTAAACCATGGTTCCCCACATTTTATCCCACCTCTCATTCTTTTTAAACTACTTTGATTTGTGTAAGGATTCCTAATCTCCCTCTTCAATTATGGTCTTATGATTCTTTGTGTGAATAGAAAATTTCATTAGAATGTTTCACTTATGAATTATAGAAATAAAGAAGAGGCATATCACTACATATACTCATATATATATGGATATGAACTTCTCTAAAAGTATTTTAGAAGAGATGAGGCTAGTTGCAAAATAATTTGTTTGGAACCAACTTTTAAACAAGGAGAAAAATTCCTTTTAGTATCGATCTTGTTTTAGAATTTGGTATGGAGTGGTCCAATCCCTAAATATCAAAAAGGTTGATAACCCTTCCAATGGAAAGAGGAAACTAAATAAACCCACATGGTGGAAATTGTTGACCCATTTCTAGTCAACATGCATATGATCGCAAGAATATGATCGTATGTGGATGGCATATGAAAATCAACATTGTTGGTTGACACGGAGATCTCATCCCTGGCGAAGCCACCCAATGTTGTATGGTTGTGTGCGTGGTGTTGTCAACAATCCCAACTATTTGATGACCTCTGTTGAGATGAGGTTCTGTTGGATTCTGCTATCAACAACAAAATATAACGGGGTCCCCTTCACCCACATCTGTGAATGGAAGAGGAGCTCCCCCTCTTCATGATAAACTAGTTCTCATGGTTGAATTTTTGCAGTAGCGACAATAGCAGTGAGGTCTACATCAATGATATTTCTTCTGTCTGTGTTTTCTAAATCGGATTCTAAATCTGGGTTCAGATCTTTTTCTTTGATCTCTTCCAGCAATGATTGTTTTGAGCGACATTCATCATTTTTGTGCCAGGGGATTTTTTGGAAATTGCACAACTTTCCAGTGTCCTCACATTTTTGTGACCCTTCTTTTCCTGTGACTTAGAATGGTTTTCGAGAGGCTATTTGTTAGGGTCGTATTTATCATGCTTTGGTTGTTGCAGATTTGCAAACCTGAACTCCTATTTGTTCTGGTGCCTAAATTTCTACTCAATTTTGACATCATATCGATAGGCATCTCCCAACGATGAGATGTCCAGAAACTCCATTTCAGTTTGGATGTACATGTGTAGAGCCCCACGGTATTTCAAAACCAAATGTCACTCAGAATATTTGATACCCAGCTTGGTGCGCAAGGTATGGAAGGTATTGGTGAACCACGACACTGCTTGGCCCCTCTCTTGACACATTGTGGTCCATCTCATGTGTTGGTCTTCATAGTTGCCAATAGGGTAATATTGTTCCTTGACTACATCCACAAAAACATCCCAAGTGGGCTCGACCCCATATATTCTAGAATCCTCTATGGAAATTTTCTCCCAGAAAGTTTCCCACCGATGTTTGACATGGGGGAGAGCCTTAAGGAGTGTGAAGGTGATTTTTTCTCTTTCGAAAACAGTGTTAACAGAGAAACACCTTCTAGCATATTTAACCATTTCTTTAGGGCATATGCATCTATTTGATCTTCAAATATAGGAATATAAAAATTAACTTGTACCTTGAAAGGATAGTTTCCTCCAAAGTGGTCGCTTGATGAAGACACGCCTGGTTCTATTGAAAGGAATTGAAGGATGTGGGAAAAATTCTCCATCATTTCATCCCTCTATCGCGTGAGAGCTTGCTCAAGCAACAGATTAATAGAATCTTTTTCTCTGTCATTTTTCTTTTCTTCTGCCATGGAGGGTTTCTTGGGCGTGCAAGAGCGATTGTCCTCAAGGGAGACAAGCTCGATACCCAAATTTATATACTCGGACCTCGTCGGAGACATGCACTAAAAAAATGGTCAAGAGAAACCTGCTCTAATACCATTGATCCAGATTATTTTCGACACGAAATGAGAGAGGAGATATAATAAAGAAATGTACAGAGATATATCATATATCCAATAATATAACATAGATATAAAAATAAGCACAAAGATGCATTAATACGCAATTTCTATTAATGAGCTAAATGTACAGAACTATAAAATACAAAGTGAATGAACTCGCTAGAATGGTGGCAACTTATCTCTGAGAAGAGATGTGATGGCTACACTCATTCGCAAGAATATAATCATTACAATGAGGCTCCAAAGGTCTTTTTAACATAAATAAAATCCAAAACCCTAACCCTAGAAGATGAAAATCCATTAGTTTGGTGGACCCCGTTTTGGGTAGTTTGGTGTATCAACTTCCCGGGGGTGTAACTTTGGCATGTGATCTCTGTTTGGGGCGCACGATAGCTCATTGGAAATGTATCAATGAGGATATTCATTATGGGGGCTCAATCAAAGCCTTTTTCTATAATCAAGGTTCCCAATAGCGAAACAACTTCATTTAGGCCCTCAAAATGGCCTCGAAAGTTTAGGAACTAAAAAACTACTAAAAATAGTAAATTTCCATCAGATTGTTTTGAGCCTGTTGGAATAGGTGGGTGGCCACCAATATCCACCTGGATAACCTAGGGTGATTCAACAAAGGGACTATGCATAATCAATTACTACGTCACATTATCAACCAATATGCCATCAAACCCTCTAGCTCAGAATGATGAATAAAAACAAATGAGTTTCCCCAAATATCCAAGGCTCTTAGTGATGAAAATCACTATGACAAGGAATAAATTTACTGGGATTTCCCTTGAGAAAAATAAGGGGTAACAAGTGGCTCCAAATCAAGGACATGTGCTCTTGTTGGGAGTGCATGAGAACCTTAGAATATCATTATGTACATATGAGAAATACCTCCACATCAACAAAACATCATACTAACATCAAAATATAGCTTTTACAAAGAAAGACATAAGCCACCAATGCCTATAATAAATGAAATCAAGTCTAATGCTCTAGGATCTTATAGCTTTCCTACCCTACTATATCCTACTATAGAAAGTGAAGAATAAAAGTGCTAGGTGAATTCAGTGAGCCAATGCATCCACCTTAGCACTTCATCAATCCAATGCCCCTTTCCTCTACGTTTGGTCATCGAAAATAGAGAAACATCAAAGATTAGGTGCTTGCAGGATGGAATCTCTATCACTGTTGGGATGACCATGAATCTGGGCACCTGCAAATCAAATATATCTTCCATCATGTGCACAAATGGGAGTGGGGTTCTATAGGACCTATGTATCCAAGAGTGAAAAGGGTTTCTATAATGATAGAAAAATATCACAATAAATGGATAAGAAACTATCAATTCCATGCATAAAGAGAGAACATAGTACCAACAAGAGTGGAAGTTTGATGCAAACACAACACTTCTTTATTAAAGGCTCTCCAAAGGATTGATTGCACCACAATAGACAAGTCCAAAACCAGTACAATGGTTCTTCACACAAATAAAAAGTAGCTAGTGTAAGAAGAATGAGAAGAGAGAGAGAGAGAGTAATGAATGTTGTTGCTAGAATCCAACCCTTAACAATGAGGATAACCCTCATTATATAGACCCATGAAGTGCATAGGTGTGGAAAAAAATAGGAGGAAAATATAAAACATGTGAGGAAATAAATTTAGTCTTATAATAGAGTGTGCACGAGAGAAGAGGCATGCACATTAATTAATTATTGAATTCTCTAGAAAATAGGGAAATGGAAAACAACATGTGTGGGAGATAAAAGGAATTATCCCTAGGAAATAGGGGGGAATAAAAGAAGGAGTCAGATTAATTATTAATTAATGAATGCACTAGATAATACGAAATAAGGAGGAGAATAGGGATAAGGCGCATTAAAGAATGAATGCACTAGAAAATAGGGAAAAAGGGAGGTGCATTAATGCTAAAACATAGGGAAAAGGGAGGCTCATTAAGAAAATGAGGTAGAAAATAGGGAGAGAGAGGATTTATGCTCAGAAATAGGGAGAGAAAAAGGTGGAGGCTAAAAAATAGGAAAAATGGAGGCTCATTTAGGACAATCACCTAGAAAATAGGGAAAGAGAGGAGTTAGGATAAGAAATAAGGAGAGAGGGGAGTTAGGCTAATAAATAGGGAGAGAGAGGAGTTAGGCTAATAAATAGGGAGAGGAAAAGGTGGAGTAATGCACTCTAATTTCTAGGGAGAAAGGCATGGGAGAAAGGAATTAGGAATTAAACACATGTTTAAACGCTAAATTTGGCCAAGATATGCATGAGCTAGCCAAAGAGGGAGATTGCACTCTATTTTTTAGGGATTTAGCGTTTAAGATAAATTAAGAGGGAGTTAATGACAAGTGAGAGAAAATAAAATGAGTGATTTAAGCCTTTATTGGCTCAATCGCGTCCATGATACTGCCACCTCATCTGCACGCTCCCTTTAATTAATTAATTCTCCACTTTAATGCTTTTACCTTTGGAAAATGCACCCCTCATTAAATGATTCCAAATAGATGCCACATGTCACACACTGTATCACTGCCACATGTAGTAATTTTACCCTACCACTTGTCACTTTTGGAGACGAATACCCTTGCTATAAATAGAAACTGCTAAAAATAGGGTTCGACTCCTAAAAAATAAGAAACCGACAATAAAGTCCAGGATGACTAGGAGAACATCTCCATGTGCCATATGTCTCAAATAGGCACTGTTAAAAATATAATGTTGTTGCATGTCAATGATATCATACTCATTGGATTCGATTTTCCATGAGGATTCCAAATATACGATCATAATTAACATGCGAGCCCTGGTGCTCCACCTGCTAAAAATAGAAAATGTTGAAAAGTCATCTTGAAAAATGTCAAAGCGACAAAGAATGTCTCAAGGATCAATATTGTGCACTTAGAATCTTGATCTGAGGCTTGGAACTCAACCTATTAAAAATATAAGGTACTTGAATTTCACCCAAAAAAATGTCATCGGACTCAGTATCATGCAAGGACCAATATTGTATGCTCAAAACTACCAAATGAGTCTCCAATCAATGTCTCCTAAAAAGTAGGGTCTCCTGCTATATACAGAAATCTCTCTCAAATACTATGAAACTAAGCTAACTCTATCTCTGAAGAAAAAACAACCATAACACCATTCATGTACCTGTCTTTGATGGGAACCAACCTCTGGCTCACACAAGTGCTAAAATTCTGAGAAAATATTTGAATGTCAGCCCAATTAGCCTATGTTGGCTCTTAACCCTCAATATTTTCAAGGGAGAAAATGCAAGGGTTAACAATGGTGACTCAAGGGGACATGATCCCCCTGCAGGATGTCGAGAACCATATGAATCTATGTGTCTATAAACTACAAATGATGCTTTGTGAGAACTGAAGGAATGCACCACTAGACCCATGTAACTGTGTGGAAGAAGAAAAGGTCTTGTAAGTTGACCAAGAATATCCTATAAGATTACATGTGAGAAATCATTTCCAATAGGAAATGGAGTCAAATAAATATAAACCTCCCACTAAAACACAAGGGGTCTCATCTAAATCCGCTACTTTCTACCACTCAATATGCACACTCCTCCCTGTGTTAAATGTATTGATGCCGACATGAGGGAAAGAGTTACTTATTCAAATGTCAATAAGGTAAACACCTACCAAGTGTGAAGGAACACCACCAATAATGAAAATGGGTCCTAAGGTACAAGAACAACCTGTCACTGTGAAAGACCTTCTAAATTTGAACATTGATAAGGATATTTCAATCAAGGCCCAATGATACTTAGCCTTATCGAATGTGAGGTAACCACAAATGAGGATAATGGCTACCAATGTTCTATAATTATGGGTTATCCATAGATAATGTTTCGAAGTCGATATAGGATGAACTGCTGAAAAGAAGAGAAATAACACCTCTCCTCCCTCAACACGAAGTGATGAATTAGTAATATATAAGATGAAAAAACCAGGTACCATATTCCTATTGTTGGATGAGGGGGATGACCAAATCAAAGAAGAAGACTCGGTGATAAGGAATGAAGAGACAAGACATAAGATGACTCAAGACTCTACTATGTTTTTTCAAATTACCCATCCTAAAGCCTCAATTATTTGGTAAAATGAACAAATGGGACCCCCATCCAAGCTCACTCTAATTATAGACACAAAGGCTCGACATATGAAAGATAAGAAACCCATATTTTGACCCAGGAAAAGCAATAGTGGACAACCACTATTCTATGGAAGGAAAAGCATCACAAGACGCAACCACATGTTGACATAGTTTGGAAAAAATCAATGACACTTAAGAAAAGGATGAAAAGTAAATAACTCAAAGGAAATACACTGCAAAGGAAATGGTAAATTGTTGTCCTAAAAACTAAAAATCAACAAGAAGGAAAGACTGAAATAACATGTTGAAAGAAAAGATAACTACCCCTAAAACCAATTTTTTTTTATCTCAAAGTTTCCATGATCAAATCATAATTCTCAAAGGACCAATGTAACCATGCAACCAAATGATCAGTATAACGTGAAATATCAACAAAGTCAACCTTCCAATGGAACCCACTCTGAAATATCCTATGTTGGAAATATGCCTCGATGTAATTGCTAGTAAAGGAATAACTGAAGAATATTGGTTGGAATCTTGAACATAGTACTTCAAAGTAGTAAGAATGAATGCATTAGAGCCAAAACTCCTAGAATATACCTACTGAAATACCTCCATCATCCTGAGCTCAACTGGATCATGATGAACCCTTCTATCCAAGCATTGATCAGTCATAGGATCCTGAAGAACAACCTTTGGTTGCAGGACCATAGGAAAAGTGTAAGGGATATCATCCTCTGGTTGAACCAAAAGTGGCTCCTTCTACTATAATGGTATCTGATCAAGTTGTTCCTAAATCGTTCTTGTGATAGGCACAAGGGAAATATATTGCCGATCCAATTCTACCTACTTAACTTGTGGTTCTTCCTCTTGAGATCTTTCATTGTCACTACTGGGAGGAATCAATGAACACTAATGAGTATTCAAATCTTCACCTTCATCTTCCTGGAACTCTACACATGACGCAGGTGGTGTAGCTATTGGTTCCTGTTAATCTAAGATGGATCCATCCACCTCCTATTCATCTTTGGGAACTTAATGACATCAAAGGTTCTCTTCTATAACAACCATTTTTTCTTGCAATGCTCGGGCTATTTAAAAGAGAGGAGTTGGTATGTCTCCATTGTAGCATTCCTATATCATATCAAAAAGTCTCTGTAGTCTCTGGGAAATTGTAATGAAAGAAGATGCATCATTTCCATCATAGTTCTGTAGAATATCTAACATTCCCTGCAACTCTTAGGAAATCGTAAGGATTTCATGCTCAACCACTGATATAATCTCATGGACCGAGGGAAACTTATAGGCCGCAATATTATCCTATTGATCTGACCACCTCTCAATGAAATTCCCTTGGAATGAATCCCATCCATCAATTGAGTCATTTAGAATGGATTTGTACCATGTTCGTGCTTCACTTCGAGGGTGGGCACAAACATCGTTATCAACACATCCTCATATTTGACATCAAAATCATCCACCACTTGTAAGAAATCATCCAAGTGATCCTTAGTCGATACTCCCAAATTTCCCATGAACCAAGGCAATCGCTTAAGATATTTAACTGTAGGTAAGTCATGGGGATAATCTGGAAATGCAACAAAACGTAGTGGGTCATAGGAAGAGAATCTATACCTTTCTCCTGGCCTCTGAGCTGCAACCATATTTTCAATCCAAGATAGAAACAAGCACAATCACTACCCTACTATTATCTTGAGATGAAAATAAAACCAAAAATGAAGATGCCGAAGTTACACTCACCATAGTTCTCTTCAAAAAGAACTTACCGAAGAACTCAGTATGCTTACTAACTTCAAGAGGAGTTCCTTGTGAAAGAGTAGTCTTGTTTCAGAAAAAGATATTGGAGTTTTTTCAAGCTTAGAACTAGACCTTGTGAGGGAATTGAAACTGAAATATTGTCTTGTGTAAGTCTCATGTGGAGTCATCCTTTTATCCTATGGAGTCACCGGATGAGTTAAAACAAAGTATATCAAACAAAACAAAAACTCACCGATATCGTGTAACCAAGGCTTGTGTTCCCCGACAACGACCCCAATTTGTTAGAAAAAAATTTCACCCTCCAATCAGATATGAGATAATTAAAATAAGCAATGTAAAAGTGGTTAATTCAAGGAGAGAATGCCCCAAAGTGTCACAATAAAGCCTCCTCACCATTCTGGCTGGTGCGTTCCAACTTCAGGGGTGAGTACCTAGGTGTCGCGTTGCTGATTTGTTAGTTGATTTTCTGCAAAATAACACACAAAAACAACAACCAAAAGGCTTTGGAAATTGTGTAAACACTTTTCCAAGGCATTAGGAAAAGATAGTAAAATTTTTATTAGAAGGACCCTGCAGTGTTAGCGTGAGAAAGATGAAAGAAAGGAAAATAAAACCACATAGAAGATAGAAAAATATCACAATAAAAGGTTAAGAAACTATTAATTCAATGCATAAAGAGAGAACATAATAACGGAAAGAGTGAAATCTCAATGCAAACATGACACTTATTTATTAAAGGCTCGCCAAAGGGTTGATTGTGTCACAATAAACAAGTCCAAAACCGGTACAATGGTGTCTTCACACAAAGAAAAATTAGCTAGTATAAGAAAAATGAGAGAGAGAGAGAGAGAGAGAGAGAGAGAGAGAGAGAGAGTAATGAATGTTGTTGCTGCTATAATCCGACCCTTAAAAATGAGGAGAAGCCTCATTATATAGACCCATGAATCACATAGGTGTGGCAAAAATAGGAGGAAAATATGAAACACATGAGGAAATGAATTTAGGTGTATGAATAATAATAGAGGGCGCATGAGAGAAGAGGCATGCACATTAATTAATTATTGAATGCTCTAAAAAAAAAGGGAGATGGAGGTCAACGTGAGTGGGAGTTAAATTGAATTATCCCTAGGAAATAGGGGGAAATAAAATAAGGAGGAACATTAATTATTAATTAATTAATGCATTATATAATAGGAAATAAGGAGGAGAATAGGGATAAGGCACATTAAAGAATGAATGCACTACAAAATAGGGAAAAAGGGAGGCACATTAATGCTAAAAAAAAGGGAAAGGGGAGGCTCATTAAGAAAATGAGCTATAAAATAGGGAGAGAGAGAGAGGAGTTGAGATAAGAAATAGGGAGAGGAAAAGGTGGAGGTTAAAATATAGGAAAAACGGAGGCTCATTTAAGACAATGAGCTAGAAAATGGGGGGGGGGGGGGGGGGGGNAGAGAGAGAGAGAGAGAGAGAGAGAGAGAGTAATGTGCCCTAATTTCTAGGGAGAAATCGCATGAGAGGAAGGGATTAGGAATTAAACGCATGTTTAAATGCTAAATTTGGCCAAGATATGCATGAGTTAGCCAAAGAGGGAGAATACGCCCTATATTTTAGAGATTTAGAGTTTAAGAGAAATTAAAGGGGAATTAATGAAATTAATTTACATGGAAAGTGAGTTAATGGCAAGTGAGAGAAAATCAAGTGAGTGATTTAATCCTTGATTGGATCAATCACATCCATGAGACTGCCACCTCATCCACATGCCCCCTTTAATTAATTAATTCTCCACTTTAATGTTTTTACCCTTGGAAAGTGTGCCTCTCATTAAATAATGACAAATATATGCCACATGTCACATTGTATCACTGCCACATATAGGAATTTGACCCTGCCACTTGTCACATTTGGAGATGACCATCCCTGCTATAAATAAAATCTGCTAAAAATAGGGTTCAACTCCTAAAAATAGAACACTACCAAAAAGGTCTAGGATGACTAGGAGAACACCGCCATGTTTCATATGTCTATAAATAGACACTGCTAAAAATATAATATCACCGCATTTCAATGATATCATACTCATCAGATTCGATTTTCCACGAGGATTCCAAATATGTGATCATAATTGGCATGCGAGTCTTGATGCTCCACCTACTAAAAATAGAAAATGCTAACAAGTCATCCCGAAAAAGGTAAAAAAGACTTAGAATGTCTTAAGGATCAATATTGCACACTTAGAATCTTGATCTGAGGCATGGAGCTCAACCTGCTAAAAATAGAAAGTACTTTCATGTCACCTAGAAAAAATGTCATCAACCTCAGTATCATGCAAGGATGAATGTTATATGCTCAAAATTTCCAAATGAGTCTTTGTTCATTGTCTCCTAAAAAGTGGAGTCACCTACTATATATAGAAATCTCTCTCTAATCTTGTGAAACTAAGATAATTCTATCTCTGAAGAAAAAAAACCATGACACCAGTCCCGTACCTGTCTCTAATGAGAACCAACCTCTGGCTCACACAAGTTCTAAAACTCTGAGAAAATATATGAATGCAAGACCAAATATTCTATGTTGGTTCTTAACCCCCATGAGTTTCAATGGTGAAAATCCTAGTGTGCATATGTCGTCATTGATGTCAAAGATATAATGTACATGGCATAGAGATAGTATGGTGCACAAGACATTATGGTGCACAGGAAGTGGAAGTGTGTGAAAGGTAAATAGAAATTCAGAGGAAGATTGGAAGGTGCAAAGATGACCATGTGAATGTATTAAGTGAAATTGAAGAAAACCGAGTTGAATAACACTTGCAGGCGTCGACAAATAGTGACCCTTGGATCGAGACGAAGTCAGTGCGACAGAGTGGACTGAAACAGAATATGTGGAAGTTGTGTAGATGAAAATATGCAGGATGCCTTAAGCCAGTAAAATGAATGGCATAATGGAGTGTGACGAGATGAAGTCCATGTGACAAACAATGAAGTGGAATGCAGCAGAACAAGTGGAAGTTTGATAGTCAAGAGAGCGAGTCACCAGGGGACGCCAACAGTTTGATGGGGAAATTGGGTGAGCGTTCTGCAGGGAAAGTGTGACAAGATGAAGACTTGTGACTTGAGCCTTTCTCTCCCATTTTATCTGCATAATCCAGAATGAAAATTGTTGCGTCAATTTTGAGGATATGAGTTGGAGCTTATTCATTGGAATATTTGGTCTGTTTGATTTAGTCAAAGAATGTCTAGTTGTAACTGAACAAACAAATATTCTTAATTTAGACAGAAGTGTGTCCACATATAACTACTTGGACTTTGATCTGGTCAAGATTTGACCAAAATGTAACTTCCATGCATCCACATACTTTATTTAGACAAAAGTGTAACTAACATGACTTTGATCTTATCAAAATATGTCGACAATGTAATTTTCACGTGTCCACATACAGGAAGGGGAACTCAGAAAAAAAATTTATAAACAAGGATGAACTCGGTTAGATTTATTCATTGATAAGGATAAGGAAAAAGGTCATGTAACTGTTCAAAAGAACTTAACTGGATATTTATCAGTGGTTCCTAGTTGTAGAGAAAAATCTTGAAAAGGTCTAGTTCTATAAGAATTTTTTTTAAACTGAATTCAGGGTGGCAGGGTGGTGATAGTGTGAGATGAAGCTCATTGAGGATTGGTGTATTCATTATCTATTACAATTTTGTGCCTTAGAGGATTAGCATCCTCAATATCTCTGACGGGTTGGTTCCTAAGAGGATTGGTGTCCTCAATATCTGCGACAGGTGGGTGCCTGTCAAGCTGAAAAATTATAAATTGTAAGTTGGTGCTTGCAGAAGAACATAAAGAAAGATGTTTTGTGGTTTTCTCCCGCATTGGGTTTCCACGTAAAAATACTAGTGTACATTTTTTTTTGTGACGTTTTTATTTCTGCATGCATTGGTGATTAAGTAAGAAATTCTAAATAAATTTATTCGTTGAAAAGTAAATACATTAGTGAAAATTGATACAATATTGATTCACCCCCTCTTAGTATTGTCATGAGCTTCAACAATTGGTATTAGAGTGCAGGTTCCTTCAGTAACAACCTAACAGTTGAAAGGAAGATCACACAAAAAGTATGGCAAGTTAATATTCATTTTCTTCTTCAACCATACCTCCTATGTTCAATGGAACAAATTTTGCATTTTGAAAAATAAGAATGAAGACTTGATGTCTCTTGGTATGAAATTATGGAAGATTGTGGTAGATGGTTATAAAATCCCAACTACTCTTCCAATTGATGACGATGGTAAGAAAAATTACTACAATAATGCAAGAGCTATGGATTCCATCCAAGGAGGAATTGCAGAAATAGAATTTGTCAAAGTGATGCAATTGGAATCCACAAAGGAAGTATGGGATAAACTGGTAAAAAGTTATGAAGGAGACGAAAAAGTGAATTTTCCTAAACTTCAAGCTTACAAAATGCAATTTGAAATCCTAAGAATGAGTGAAGATGAAAATATTACAGGTTTCTTTCTCAAAGTAGATGAGACTGTAAACACTATGAAAGGGCTCGGTCAAAATATTGAAGAAGCTATAGTAGTTCAGAAGGTAGTGAGATCTCTTCCCTCAAGACTTAATGCAAAGGTTTCTGCTATAGAAAAAATGAACGAACTAGATAAATTGACTATGGATAGGCTCCATGGAATTCTAACTTCTTATGAGATGAGGACTAGGAAAGAACAAACATATATAAAGGATGTTATCTTCAAGGCATCAGTCAAATTGTCAACATCTCAAGATCATGATTCATCAAAACACTTCTCAGATGAAGAAGAATCTAAGTTTGTAAGAAAACTGAAGAGGGGCTCCAGAAAATATAAAGGTATGTTACCATTTAAATTCTTAAATTTTGGTAAAGTTGGTCATTTTGCATCAAAATTTCCTTTCAAAGAAAAAAACACCAATGAAAAAGAAAGAAAAGGCAAGAATAAACCTAGGGATTTTAAAAATAAAAAGTCTT
This sequence comes from Picea engelmannii, assembly GCA_009831015.1. Classification (NCBI taxonomy): domain Eukaryota; kingdom Viridiplantae; phylum Streptophyta; class Pinopsida; order Pinales; family Pinaceae; genus Picea; species Picea engelmannii. The sequence goes on from ML776569.1 coordinate 1,502,435, forward strand.
TTAAAAGGAACATTTTTTATTCAAAAGAGGATAGCAACATCTTTTCAAACACTAAAGAAGAAGAATATGAGCCAGATATAATTCAAGATGAAAAACTTCTCATGGATTTGGAGCAACACAAATTTGATAAAAAAGAAACAAACACAAAATAATGTGAAGTTGTGGTAGACATGGAAGGAGAAATCACTAGTGCTCTAGAGGAAATATCTCAACTCAAGAAAAAAAATATACTAAGGAAAAAAAAGTTACAATTTTATAAAGAAAAAGACAACGAGATCAATGAAGATATAATCATCTTAAAAATCTAGCTAGAAGAGGCCAAAATAAGGGAAGAAATATTTATGAATCAAATAAAAGAAAAAGAGAACATCTGTGACAAACTAGAAGAAAAAATAGTTTCCTTAAGAAATGATATAGATAAATCCAAGACTCAAATGAAATTCATAAAAGGGTCAGAAAATCTAGATAACATTCTCAACAATCAAAGATCATCAGATGACAAGACAGGGATAGGATATAAGGAAAGTATGAAAATTGTCAAAGGTGAATCAAGCACCAGAATGTCAACTAGTGACAAACCTACAAGTTATGCAAATTCTCTCAAGGGTAAGCCTAACAAATCAAAAGATGATAAGAAGAAGCAGTCAGAACTGGATCATCCCAACTATGCAAACAAATTTGAAGCAAAGAAACAAAAGGTTCTTGAATCTTATCAAGATGGTAGACAAAGAACAATTCATACAAGTAAGTTTTTCATTCCAAGGCATCCAAATTTTTTCTATGGATATGGTTTCTCTTGTGGACACTTTGGACATAAGGTTGTGAGTTGCAAGACTTTTAGACATAACAGAAATGTAGGAATGAGATTCAATAAACCTCGAATGGCTATGTATCAAAATTCATTCTCCCCTCTACTAAATGACCTTGAATGTCACATATGCAATAATTTTGGACACAAGTCAAGTGAATGTAGAAGAAAGATGTTGTCTATCAAACAAGAAGATTTTACCAAGGTTTGGAGGAGAAAAAATAAAAACAAAGAAAATTGTGGACTGACTCTATATGCCAAAAATCAAGAAAATCAATTGTATATTGATAGTGGCTGCTCCAAGCACATGAAAGGAGACAAGAGTAAGTTTGGATTGCTAACTAAAGAAAAAAGGTGGTAATGTTACTTTTGGAAACAATGCTCCAACTAGAATTAGAGGAAAATGAATTGTTGTACTAGATGAAGATAAGAAGGGAAATACCAAAGCAAAAAATGTGTTGTATGTATATGGTATAAAACATAACTTGTTGAGTATAATTCAAATGTGTGACCAAGGACACAATGTTATCTTTCATTCAAAATGTTGTAAAGTAATGGATGTAAATACAAGAAAGATTGTTGCAAAGGAAGTCAAAACTTCATGGAATGTGTATGTTCTAGAAGAATGCAAAGTAAAATGTTGCATTGGTAAAATTGATGAGAGATGGATTTAGCACAAAATACTAGGCCATATCATATTTAATCATCTGCTAATATAGCAAGAAAATATGTTGTGAGAGACATGCCCAAAATTTCCAAACCTGAAAATATTGTTTGTAAGTCATGTCAGTCTGGAAAGCAGTCAAGAGTTAAATTCAAGGCAAGAGAACACTCCACCACTCGACCTCTTGAGTTGATTCATACAGATATCTATGGCCCTACTAGTATAAAATCACCTCGAGGTGAAATATATTTCATGTTTTTAATTGATGAGTATACCATAATGACTTGGGTTGGATTGTTGAAGCATAAATTTGAGGCTTTTGACAATTTTAAAATATTCAAAGCACAGGTAGAAAATGAAATGGATTTAAAAATAAAGTTCCTAAGATCAGTTAGAGGAGGAGAATTCACTTGTGATGAATTCAATAGTTACTTTGAAAATAATTAGATCAAGAGACAATTTGTTATTGCCAGAATCCCTCAACGGAATGAAGTAGTAGAAAGGATGAACATAACAGTGCAAGAAATGGCCAGGGCCATGCTTGATGAATCAAAAGTACCCAAAACCTTTTGGGGAGAAGTTTTTCAAACTGTTTTTAACATTCTCAATAGATCACACATAAGGATAAAGAATGATAAGACCCCTTATGAACTATGGCATGGCAGATCAACATCAATAAAACACTTCAAAATGTTTGGAAGGAAATGCTACATTAAAAGAAATTAAGACAACTTAGGTAAGTTTGACTCTAGATTTAATGTAGGTATCCTTTTAGGATTATCCTCCAGAAGCAAAGGATACAAGTGCTACAACAAAAGGATCCATAAGATAATTGAGAGAATATATGTAAAGGTAGATGACGGACCACTTCATTCAGTGAGACATCAACACAATAATGATCAATATGATGAACCAATCAATAATGAGTTACAAGACAATGAAATGGAATAGCAATAGGAAAAAAAGGATTTAGAAGGAGAGGATAGAATGGAAACATCACAGGAAAATACCCCATCAAGGTATGTTCAAAAACATCATCCAGAGAGACAGATTCTTGGAAACAAGGAAGCATGTGTACAAACTAGAAGAAAATTAATAGATACATCTAGTTCTGCAAAATTTTCACTGTTATCCATGAGTGAACCAGAAAACTCTATGCAAGCAAGTTAGAATGACCATTGGGTCATATCCATGAAGGAAGAACTAGACCAAATAGATAAAAATAAGACATGGGATCTTATCCCAAGACCAAATGACAACAATGTAATTGGAACTAAATTCGTATACAAAAACAAGTTAAATGAATATGGAAAGATAGTCAGAAACAAGGCCATATTGGTATGAAAGGGGTATGCTCAAGTTGAAGGAGTGGAATTTGAAGAAACTTTTTCCCTTGTTGCAAGAATTGAAGCTATCAGGATGTTTTTGGATTTTGCATGCTATAGAAAATTCAAAGTCTACCAGATGGATGTTAAATCAACATTTTTTAATGGTGACCTTGAGAAAGATGTTTATGTGGAGAGGCCAAAAGTTTTTTTGCTAACTGAAAAAAAGGGTTATGTCTATCGATTAAAGAAAGCCCTATATGGGCTAAAACAATCTCCAAGAGATTGGTGTTACATACTTGAAAAGTATTTGCACCAGCAAGGATTTAAAAAAGGAACAAATGATAGCAACTTATATATCAAATTTGAAGGTAATGATATGTTAATCATTAATGTATTGTGTGTTGATGATATTATTTTTGGCAGTAACATTGAATTAATGAGTAAGAATTTTGCAGTTGCAATGTAGCAAGAGTTTGAGATGTCCATGTTAGGAGAACTATCCTTCTTTCTTTGCTTACATATTTATCAATTAGAAAAAAAAAAAAAAATTCTCAAAGTAAATATCTCCAGGAAATATTGAAGAAGTTTGGCATAGATAATTGCGTAAGAACTCCCATGACTACCAGTTGCAAACTCAGCAAGGATGACGATGCTCCAGAAGTAGATCAAACCATGTATAGGTCTATGATAGGGAGTTTACTCTATCTCACAACTTCAAGACCTAACATCATACAAGAAGTAGGTTTGATAGGAAGGTTTCAAGCCAATCCTAAGGAAACTCATGTTATTGCGATTAAAATAATATTTAGATATTTGCAAGGCACTGTTGATTATGGATTGTGGTATCCAAAAGACACAAACCTCTTTCTCAGATCTTACACATATGTAGACTGGGTGGGAAACATTGATGATATAAAAAGAACTAGTGGAGGCACATTCTTCCTTGGAAATAGTTTAGTGTCTTGGCTCAACAAGAAACAAACCTCCATATCTCTCTCTACATATGAAGTCGGATATATAACAACAACATCCTGATGTACTCAAGTGTTTTGGATTAAAAACAATATCAAATATATTCAAGTTCCTTTTGATCAACCTATCTACATCATGTGTGGCAATACAAGTGTTATTATTCTCTCTAAAAATCTTGTTCAACACTACAAGACTAAACATATACCAATAAAATGCCATTTCCTTAGAGAACATGTTCAGGATCGGATGGTCAAATTAGAGTATGTTCCTTCCAAAGAGTAGATTACATATATTTTTACCAAGCCATTAGCCAGAGAACCCTTTGAGTATCTCAGGCTGAATTTGGGGGTGATCTTGTCTTCCCTTATTCAATAAAGAACACAATTCATGAATTCGCAAGGTTCCCCATTTGTTGTAGTATTAAGGAGAAATTTTATTTTGTGGAGATGCACACAATTGAATTTTTCTATGGCTCTCGGTGGTATTGTGTTTAAGGATGGTTCTATGCGCGTAAAGAGACTTGGCGGAGAGAATATCCCAAGTCCTTCTTTGTCATTGTTGTCAAAGGGGGAGAATATCATAAAGGCAATTGATCTGGCAGTTTCTCACATTGAAACGGGGAGAAACGGGGAGAATATCATAAAGGCCACTAATCTAGCAGTTGTTGAAGATTTTCAGGCCCTATCAAGAATGTCAACTGGGTCTGTCTTTGACCGCAGATTGACTCTAAGTTTCAACTGTTATGTAAAGTATTTTCTGTTGTTTTAGGATATCCAACAGTACAAGAACTTCTTGCTGATTTGTTACGGTTGCACTTCCAATTTTAGGTGCTCTAGCATGTAGTTTTAGTAACTAGAAGTTAGCACATGCATACTAAAATAAGTACAACACACCTAAATATATTTACAGTTGAAAATGAACAGATCTAAAAGACTAACACATGCATTTTTGTACACAGGTATTTTTGGTCAACATGACCCTGGATAAAACCCCCTCGGGGAAAACCAGTTTGGGATATCTGTCTATATAATGATGATTAAAGCAAGAGATACAACAAGTAATGAAATACAATGGAAATTGTATACATAGAAAGCTCCTCACGAGCCTTTCCACAAGAACCAGAGAAAGAAGTGCCCAAACTGTGGTGCACCATCTCCCTTTGTTTCCCTCTGTACTGAACTGAAGTGCCCTACCTCATCAATAAACCAATGAAGAAATCCCTCCACAGGAATTTCCTCTCCTGTGCTACCTCTCCACTGAAACTATCAGAGCTCAAATCCTCCAAGCATATTTGCTACTGGGTAGCTTCCAGTCCTCTCAACATGTGCACTCTCCTCCTAGCAAAAATGATCACTAGAAATAAATTGAGCCATAAACTGAATGTCTTTCTCCACAGAAACAAGCACCCAAGCTCTCCTCTCCCTATGCATAAGACCTCATCCTAATCTGACAATTCCTCCTCTCCTGATGAGCAAATGATGGATAATAAATGTGCCCTCCTCCTCAAGATGCGCCCCTCCTCCATATGCATGCTCCCTCTCATAAGTGAAGGCTAATACTCCATGGAAATACTCTCCATGCAAGCTCCAAGCAACCAAGATCTTCTCCTCAAGCTCTCAAGGGTTTTTCTCAAACCCTCATGAAGTGTGCCCTCCTTCTCCTCACGATTTGTGCCCCTCTTCTCTTCTCCAAAAATCTTAAGTGAAGAATGAGTCTCCAAAATACCTTTACCCTCTCTTTATCCTCCTCATGCCAACCCTAAAAGATCAATGGCCTAGATTAGATCTAGCCAAATCTAATCAATGGGTGAGATCAACTCCAATAATATCACTAAGGAAACCCACTTTCCTTAGTTTCTTTATGTCTATTAATTCACCCACATTGTGAATTAATTGTCACTTTATGACTTAAGTGACATATTTCACTTTTGACTTAAAACTCCTAAGTCAAAGTGAAATTAGAATCATAAAGTAAAGTACAAGGGTAATAGTCTTCCCCTTTGTGCTTAGAGACTCATAAGCACATGGGGACCACTTTCCAAGGTACCCAAATCTCAACACTCCCTCTTACCGAGGAAAGTGCTCGTCACCACCAATAACATCCCTATAGTGGACATGGTTTCCTCCTGGCATATGCTCGGTGAGTATGGATGTACCCTGATCTCTGAAAGTGGACTCTGTCACAGATCTACTCAGTCTGTGTCATCTATAAATGGAACTGACTCTCCATCTATCCAAGATCACCTAGATCTCATCATCACACCGAAGATCTCCACCTTGGTCTCCCACCAATGATTTCCTCCTGCTCCTGGCCTCTCACCAAGAGTCTTTACTCTTGGCATCTCACCAAGAGTCTCCCTCTCTTGGTCTCTCACCAAGAGTCATGAACTTGGCCTCTCGCCAAGTCAACTCCACCTGAAGTGGATCCAGAACCTGATATGCCCATCTTAGAAGCTATGTGAGGCTTAAGCCTCCATGGTGCCTTGTTTCTCCTCCTCATCAACCTCTGATGCACTGAAGTTGTAGCACCAACCCTCTGTCTGCTTCACTGCTCTGAAACTGTGGCTATACTGGGTGGATCAATCACCCACTCTGAAGATGTCCAGGGACACTGAGTCTGATCTCCCTCTGAATCATTGTTGTGCGTCAATCGATCCTCATCAAATCGGTCTCCCAAACTAATGATGGAAAGTGTAATAGCAGATAAAGTAGTAATGAATGCACACTCTCTCGCAAACTTCTCCTCGAACTCTATCTCATCTGTTGTCGCTGCTAACACATCTTCTTCTTCTTATTCTTGGGACATTGTCCTGCATAGTGACCCATCTCTCCACAAGCAAAGCATCTCACTGTGCTCATGTCTCTCCTCTTCCCATTGGTGTTGTTGCTCTCTCCTCCCTATGGTGGGGCCCCAAACTTGGGACCCTGCCGACCTCCACGAACGCTCTTCTTCTTTCCCTTTGTCCAAAGAGAAAGGTATTCAACACCCTGAACTGTCTGTTGATGTTGTCCAGAAGCCTCGGTTGCTAGCCTAGTATCCTCCTGGACGAAGTCATCCCACATCCTCTCCCATGTAGGCATAACCTCCCTGGAAACAATGCCCCGTACAAATGGACCCCACGGTTTGGTGAATCTATTCATAGCTTGCCTCACCAAAGAGTTAGGGTTCACAACCTCTCCGACTGCTGCCAACTCATCTCTGATCTGTGTGTATATACCAAGGAATGAAGTAACCATATCATCCTCGAGAATGTGAATGCCCCTGAGTCGGTCATGAAGAACCATCTTCCGGTTCTCATTAGAGCTCTCGTACAACTTGCACAAATATGTCCACATCTCGTATGCAAAATTCTTCCCAGTCAAGTGGGGAATAATGTGATCTCTCACAACATCACATATGATTCTCTTTGTCTTATTTTTCTTCCTCCTAAATTCTGCTACCAAGATGGGAGTAGTGACAGGAATGGGAGGAACAATTGCCTTGACTATGTCCCATATCTCAAGGTCCTCTAAGAAAAAGACCATCCTCGCCTTCCAAGGCGACCAATTGCTAGCCTCGGCTATCCTGTCCTCCACACGCATCTGAGATACTGACATGTCTGCCAACTGTGCTCACTCTAATGCTCTCAATGCAAAGGAATGTTGCCTCACTCCTATCAACATAGGTGTGAAAAGAGGCAAGCGAATCCATGACCTCACTCCTAATCAGTAGGTGTGAAAAGAGGTCGTCAACTACAGCCTCACTCCTGTCCACGCAGGTGTGAAAAGAGATTATCCACAAGTGCCAAAAACTGCCCAATTGTCCTCTGGAAAAATCTTCCCTCTAACAACCACTGAATGAGTCAATGGTTGTCCTCAAAAATCTGCCAAGAAGATGTATATGACAGCCAACAAAATGCTGTCCCAACTGCTCAAAATTTCAGCCACCTCAGCTCTGATACCATGAAGATTTTCAAGTCCTATCAAGCATGTCAACTGGGTCTGTCTTTGAACACAGATTGACGCTAAGTTTCAACTGTTATGTAAAGTATTTGTTGTTGTTTTAGGATAGCCAACAATCCAAGAACTTCTTGCTGATTTGTTACGGTTGCACTTCCAATTTTAGGTTCTCTAGCATGTAGTTTTAGTAACCAGAAGTTAGCATGTGCATACTAAAATAAGTACAACACACCTAAAGATATTTACAGTTGAAAATGAACATATCTAAAAGACTAACACATGCATTTTTGTACACCGGTATTTTTGGTCAACATGGCCCTGGATAAAACCCCCCGGGGAAAACCAGTTTGGGATATCTGTCTATATAATGATGATTAAAGCAAGAGATACAAAAAGTAATGAAATACAATGGAATCTGTATACATAGCAAGCTCCTCACGAGCCTTGCCACAAGAACTAGAGAAAGAAGTGCCCAAACTGTGGTGCACCCTCTCCCTTTGTTTCCCTCTGTACCGAACTGAAGCGCCCTAGCTCATCAATAACCCAATGAAGAAATCCCTCAACATGAATGTCCTCTCCTATGACGCCTCTCCAATGAAATTGTCAGAGCTCGAATCCTCCAAGCAGATCTGCTACCAGGTAGATGCCAGTCCTCTCAACATGTGCGCCCTCCTCCTAGTAGAAATGATCACCAGAAATAAACTAAGCCATAAACTGAATGTCTCTCTCCACATAAACAAGCGCCCAATCTCTCCTCTCCCTATGCATCAGACCTCATCCTGATCTGACAATTCCTCCTCTCCTGATGAGCAAATGATGGATAATAAATGTGCCCTCCTCCATATGCATTCTCCCTCTCAGAAGTGAAGGCTAAGAATCCATGGAAATACTCTCCATGCAAGCTCCAAGCAACCAATATATTTTCCTCAAGCTCTCAAGGGTTTTTCTCAAACCCTCATGAAGTGTTCCCTCCTTCTCCTCAAGATTTGCCCCTCTTCTCTTCTCCAAAACTCTCAAGTGAAGAATGAGTCTCCAAAATACCTTTACCCTCTCTTTATCCTCATCATGCCAACCCCAAAATATCAATGGCCTAGATTAGATCAACTATGTCTAATCAATGGGTGAGATCAACTCCAATAATCTCACTAAGGAAACCCACTTTCCTTAGTTGCTTTATGTCTATTAATTCACCCACATTGTAAATTAATTGTCACTTTATGACTTAAGTGAGATATTTCACTTTTGACTTAAAACTCCTAAGTCAAAGTGAAATTAGAATCATAAAGTAAAGTACAAGGGTAATAGTCTTCCCCCTTTGTGCTTAGAGACTGATAATTACATGGGGACCACTTTCCAAGGTACCCAAATCTCAACAGTTGTGCACATTGAAATGGGGAGCATCTTGCAGTTGCACACATCAACAAGGGAATAGCTTAGCATAAAGGCCATTCTTTTGGAAGTTACCTTTTAGAATAGAGAAGAAGGTTCTTTTGGTAACTCAAGATAGTATTTTATTAATTGAAATTTATGTTGATGATATTGTTTTTGGAAGTACTAATGATAGGTTAAGCCAGAAATTTGCAAAGGATATGCAGAATGAAATTGAAATGTCATTACTTGGAGAACTATCATTCTTTATGGTTCTTCAGATATGTCAAAGAAACCAAGGAATTTTTATTTATCAAACTAAGTATATCAGAGAAATGTTAAACGGGTTCGGAATGGAATATTACAAACCAGTTACCACTCCTATGCAAACCAGTTGCAAGTTGAGAAAAGATGATGATTCAAATTCTACAGACCAGAGGCAATACAGATCAATGATTGGTAGCATACTATATGTGACAACATCTAGACCAGATGTAATGAAGGCATTTGGACAGGTGGCATGATTTCAAGCAACACCAAATCACATGTCTTAGCAGTAAAGAGGATTTTCAGATATCTCAAAGGAACAAGAGTGTTTGGATTATGGTATCCAAAAGGAAAGGATCTATCACTTATTTCCTACACAGATGCAGATTGGGCAGGTTGCATTGATGACCGACGAAGCACCAGTGGAGCAACATTCTACTTAGATATGCATGTTGAGTATGATGAGCCCATTCCAATTTATTGTGATAATACAAGCGCCATCAGTATCTCAAAGAACCCGGTGATGCACTCCAAGAAGAAGCACATTCTAATAAAGTATCACTTTCTACGGGAACATGTTACAGAGAAGAACATCAGATTTGAATATGTGGGCACAAAAGAACAAGTGGCAGACATCTTTACAAAACCGCTTCCAAGGGAATCCTTTAAGTTTTTTCGCTAGAGACTCAAAGTAATTTATACTCCAAAATGAATGTTTTTGAATGTTTATATTATATGTCTTATATTTACATGAGGAAGCACCATAAAGAGGACAATTCAGGTTGGGGGATCAGTTTCAGGAAGAGTTCAATCAGGGGGAGTATCCCCAAGGACAGTTCAGTTAGGGGGAGCAGCCCCAGATGGAAAGATACCTTTGCCATTGATGACAAAGGGGGAGAGATTTATCAGATGTAGGATAGAAATACTTGGAGAGAGAGAACAAAGGCATGTAGACAGGGGGAGAATCCCAAGGAGAGTTTGGTCATGGGGATCATCCCCAAAGAGAGATACCCTTTTCCATTGATGTCAAAGGGGGAGAAATAGAAACATTGATGAGGCGTATAAGCATGAATGTTATCATGACTAAGTGTTGCCATCAATGTTGGTGTTTCCATCAATGCCAAAGGGGGAGATTGTCAAGCAATTGGATTAGGTTGATGGATTGTTGGTTGTCATTGATGTCAACCATTGGAGATTGATATTTTAGATTGATGTCAACACTTGGAGAAAGCCTGGTAGCGAATTATGGTAGCACAAAGGTTTGGGTAATGGACCCAAGTTTGTTTGATGTATAATGGTACGAGTTTTAATATATTTGAAGGTAATACTATTCTAGATGGGTAGTACATTTCATGCCATTTCTGGTGGTATGTGGAATGTCACATAACTCCTCACGGTTAGAGAGTTATGGTCATGTGAAGTTGGAGAACCCAGGTTTGGGTAATGGACCCAAGTTTGTTTGATGTATAATGGTATGAGTTTTGATATATTTTAAGGTAATACTAATCTATATGGATAGTACATGTCATTCCATTTCCGGTGGTATGTGGAAAGTCACATATCTCCTCACAGTTAGAGAGTTATGTCCATGTGAAGTTGGAGAACCCTCATGAGTCATCTAGAAGTCCCAAAAGGTCAAAGTGTTTTAAGAGATTTTAGAAGGTAAATAATAAAGTGAAGTGATGAGTGTACTATAAGTCAAAGTTAATACAAAAGAAATTATTTAAATAATAAAATTAATGGAGAAATTACTAAGTTGACAAGTGGTTAGAAGTGGGTTAACCTTAAAGTAAGGAAAGTGGGTTAAGATGGTTAAAAGGTAACCCCTTGAGGAAGCTACATGAAAGTATAAATAAGAGGCAAGGCTCTCTCATTTTAATCACACTTGAGCATATTGAATATCTATAGGTGACTGATCTACATGTGACTTGTATTGGTATATTATTAGAAGCACATATTGATCTGATGATTATGAGTTGTTGTGTTATGCTTGGTTGACACACATCAAGTTGTCTTGGGGATTGATATTGGTGAGTAGATCTGATTTGGTTGATAATATTGATGATACAGGTTGTTGTGATAGGTGTTTTGGACAATTTGTTGTGACAGGTTATTTGTACAGGTTTGGTGCATGGTTGATGCACTTGTTCATGGTACAGGTTGAGGTACATGTTGGTGCATGGTTGATGCACTTGTTTATGGTACAGGTTGATTACAGGTTGTTTGGTACATGTTGGTTCATGTTTGATGCACTTGTTTATGGTACAGGTTGAGGTATAGGTTGATGCATGGTTCAAGTTATTGGTACAGGTTGTTTGGTGCAGGTAGATTAGTATAGGTTTAAAAAATTATATCTCATAGTGATAGCGTGACAGTGGTTCCATCATTCTACTTATACATCAGGGAGGTTGGATGGGGAAAGAACAGGTGGTTGTAGCCACCTTCCAGTTGTATCTAGAGAACATAGGGGATTGTAGCCTCCTTTTGGTTGTAGCCATAGAATTGGGGAGTTGGAGCTTCCCTCAGGTTGTAGCCTGAGAAACTAGGGGGTTGAAGCCTCCTTCCAGTTGCAGTTAGAAAACAAAGGAAGTTGGTGCTTCCAATGAATGTAATTCTTAAATACATATAAGAAAAATTATTATGTGGTTTTCTCCCTCTTTGGGTTTCCATGTAAAACACTAGTGTATTGTGTATGTGTGTGATTTCTCATTTGTTCATTGTTTATTTACTCTGCAACTATTGGATGATAATGCTACATTGATATAACACTTGCATTTTATGGTGAAAAGGGATTAAATTGCTCTATTATTTATTCACCCTCCTCTTAGTAATCCAACAGGGCCATCATCATTATCTAAATAGGTGTTGTCACTCTTGGGTTGAGTCGTACTACTAGGGGGATTTGAGAGGTGTAGCATGTTCATATCCCAATCCATACTTAACACTCTCCATCCTTCCCAATTTATGTTGTCCCACTTTGGGGTTAGTTGTCATATTCCACAAAAAAAGGTTTGTGCTTCGTAGTCCCATGAGAAGAGCCTCACATTAAAAGGGCTATGAGTTCAAGGTGAAGAGAAAAAAGAAAAGAAAAGGGAAAGGTAAAAAACTAAAGAAAATAAAACATGAGAAATACCCCCTCACTATGAAGTCATTACCCCAAGTTTTATGCAATGAAATGCATATCTAAAAAAGACTAAATAAAATAAAATAAAAGTGAAAAACCAAAAAAGTGTAAATGAAGAAAGAAAAAAACACAAATAAGGGGTAGAAAGACACAATGTTGAGGAAAGGGTGGCTCAATGCATAATTTATCCCTCATATCTCAAAGGTGGATACACATCTTTAAAAAAATCATCATGACTATGTTTTTAAACTCATGAAGTTACCTACCAAACCATATCATCTATCACTACACATGATCCTTGATTGGTTTTGTTGGGAACTACTTCTCTTCTTGTGTGTTGACACAAGTAATAGGGGTTAATGATGCCCCTATCATACCTAAACTTGGAAAAACGTATGAATTCTATGATTTGTTGTGAATTTATAGGATCCCCTTGGTTTCACTTCAACTTTCTCAGGGGATTCCTTAGTTGACCCCATATGCCAAAAACAAAATTAGTTGGCATTAGTCTTTTCTCATCTAATCAATATTAAATTCAAAATTCAAAATTTATATTTGTTTTAAGGTAAATATAGGGTTTTTTTTAGCTTACATTTAATTTTCAGCGATCAAAAACCCTATACATCTAGGGTTTTCTTGCATTTTGTTACCTAAAATCCTATAGTTTTCTTGCATGTTTTTTACCTAAAATCCTATGGTTTTCTTGCATGTGTTTGACCTAAAATAATTTCTCTTTGGAAATCGGTCGAGTTGGTTTTAATTACAAAATTTTTAGGGACGGATGTATTGGTTTTATTGGTTTTTATATGCTTTTTATTTTTCATAATTAATAAGTTACTTAAACCCTAGTTTTATTCCTCATTTTAGCCCTAAATTTTACTTGTCTACAATCGACTTAAGTGGCTGAAATATATTGTTGTTATAATTTGTTTACTTCTGTAATTTCTTATCTTTCATGCAAGTTTTACAACAACCTTTAGTAATTTTCAGATTTGTGATGTTTGGGGATAATTTTGCATTAGATAATCACTTGATAAACCCACTAAAAAAACCCTAAAGTAAGAAAACCCCAAATCTGAAATTTGCTTTGATTAACCACCTAATCTATAACTCACATGTCATAATCTGTTGGTGGTAGTAATTTGGGTAGTTACATAGCTGACCTGGGACTTGAATTATCTTTCCTTAGGAACCCTAGGTGATACTAGGGAAGCCTCCCTTGTGTTGGACTTTTCCTTCATTAAAATCATGGAAGTATTTGTCTAGGTGATAGTGGAAACACTTCTAATGCTCCACTAGTCTTTCTACCTACCTTGTGAAGGCTCTGCACTAAGGTGCAAGATTTTGTGATATCAAGCACAACTACTAGTGATCCATTGCTTGTCTAGGATTATCATTAGTGATAAATTCCCTTAGCTCCCTTTTATACATATTAATTATGAAATTAAAGGTATTGCATGTTGTTTTAAGGCCGACCTATCGACCTGCAACCTAGATAGATAACACTAAGTCATAAAGAATGTAGAAATAAGTTGGGATTATATTGTAAGAGAATCACAAATGAGAGATTTTTTTATATATACTATATTTATACTGCAAGAGACATTTGTTTGGATATTGATAGCTTGTGCTATCTTTATTTTAATCTTATGGATTATGTTTCCAATATAAATTTTGTGTCATAATTTATCTTTTATGTAGCTTAGTATGTAGATATGTGTATTCTTTTGGGTTACTATGTATGTCAACGATTGATCAAGTATTTATGCACATTGATATGTGTATCATTTCTAAAAAAAAATTGAAAATATAGTTCCACCAACAAATTAGTAGGAAGAACCATATGTGTTGACGTACTAAGAAGCACATCTATGTTGGCATATTGGAAGTCAAGTCATGTGATTTTGTACCTTCCCCATCATAACATAAAACATAATAAAGAGAAATAAATGAGAGAGCAATCAAAATATTTGAAACATGTTTATGTTGATCCAAATAATATCATCAAAAATGGCCTATGAATTTTTGTGTGGTCAAAATCGAGTCACACACATCAAATAATCTACTATGATGTCATAGGATGAACATGGATAGAGATACAAAATAAGAAACCAATATGGAAATGCTTATGGTTATTCAAAACCAAAACAAAGCATGTATAGTTTACCCTTGGTTGTAGAAGAGAAGGTTGAACAAAAATGTTTACCCTTAGTTGTATAACAGAAAGTTGGAAAATAAAATACATTACCAATATATTTTTAATTAAGATTCCTAAGGTGTTGATTGAGATGGATATTGATGAATTAACCTCTCTTTTTTCCATTTCCACTTATTGTATGCATGAGTATCTTAAAATAAGGGAATTCAATGTTTGTTTCTACATTTTCATGAAGTTTGAGTACATTGGTAACTCCATCTATAATTGAGTGACTAGGTTTATTTCAGTCATCTTTAAACAACTCCGAAACCTGTTTATATCATTTGATTCGTTTCAAATGAGACCAGGTAATTTCTTTGTTACTACCCATGGAACCTCCAAATTGTGGAGATCCTACATGTACAACATCAAATGACATGGGAATGGGGATACACCCCCTTAACCTTCAACGAGTATCCCTTCAACGAGTATCCCAATAGAAACTTCTAATTTCCTTGAACTCTCCATTTTTGTTACCAATAAACAACTAATATGAAAACAAAACCATAAAATATCTTTTCTAAAATATGATTGGTTAAAAAAAACACATAATAATAGGAAATAAATAATAGCATTACTGAGTTTGTTTCCACATCACCCTCCATCCCCTATGTTACATGGGTATCTCCTACATTCTTTCTACCAAGAAAGCTCTCCAAAATGTGGATGACAACTCTAGAGTCTAAAATACCCTTTTAAGTGTCAACATGAAATATAAAAATCTCTAATGCTTATTATATGTGTTATATTGTATTCTCCTTACTTTGATTCTTTTGGGGTTTCATACTTGATAAATTGATAATATATTTAAAAATATCACAATTGAAGAAGCAATATTTACCATTATTCTTATTACATATTATATATGCTATAATTTTTCTTCCCTTCCTCCAAGTTGTGAACGAGATTTCATATCTACTACATCGATGATATCATTAAAGAAGTACTTATTTTAATAAATAGGATTAAAGAAAGCCATAGTTGAATACTAAACATGTCCTACCCTTATATTGACTTGAAAAACATATTACATATAAATTCCAAAGTGGATAAATGTTCTAAAATGAACTTGTTTGCATCCATTGTGCAAATTCACCTAGCTTATCTTAAGCTTATCTTATGTGTACATTTCAATCTTAAGTGTACATGTCAATGTGGAAAGGAGGGCATTAGCTCCACTAAATTTCACTTAAAAAAAGGAAATGTAATGATGTCCATAGTCAAAGGTCAATTAGGTAGTTAATTGGATAGTTAATTATGCAATCAATCAGTTGAGAAGACTAACAGTGCTCCTATCTAGGTCAACTAATGCACAGGTCGAGGTAGAAAATATGGAGATCTGGATTTTCTTAAGGTGATCAAAGTTGATTATCTTACACATGTTATGGGAGTTAGGTATGCTTTAGGTTATATATAATGTTCTCATATATTTGTTTATCAATGCATAAGAAATATATGTTCAACTATGTTGACTTGTTCTTTAATGTCATAATGGTGTAATGTACTTAAGGAGGATAATATAGAGTACCTAGGGAGATACCCAATAGGGATAATGAATCTAATGTGACCATAATCATAAAATTCCATAGTAATTTTTCATCTACTAGAACTAGTTTTATGGAAATATATACACTCTATAAAAAACTATATGCTCTACAATCCACATGACCATCACTATAAAAATCCTAAAATAGTTGATATTAAATCAACAATATTTTCACTTTTTGGGCCTCGCTTTGGATGATTTTTTTTAGTCGGGGTATTCTTTTTAGAGTAACTCATATATACCACTGATGTTTTTATATTCTACACATAGATTTTCAAAAATGGATCTAAATATTGCCATCTCTTTTTTCTTTGAAAAATCTACACCCAAAAAAAAAACTTCCACTTTTTACCAGGAAAGGGCTCTGATACCACATGTAGTAAATATTGATAAATAAAATATAAAGGAAAACCATTAAATTTAGAATAAATTGTTAAATTCAAAAATACTATATGGAATCAAAAAACAATGAACACAATAATATATATAAAGAACCCTTCAAGGAGTGTAACAACATTAAATACTCCTTAAGTAAAGAATCACTCCACATTCCATACTTGGTACAATACAATAATCAACATCCAACATATATCAATATAATAATACCTGTGTATTTATACTTTATAGTGAGTATTTATAGGGATCTATGCCAACTACTCATCATTATATTATTCTCTCTAACTACATAGTGGGTCTATTCCATGGTTATGGCCACATTACATTCATTATCTCCCTTGGGTACCTCCCTATGTATCCCATATTATAATGCCTAGGTACGTCTATCGACACCACCTCTCATTGGAATTTATTTGTGTTCACTTTTGCAATTCCCTGATTCTAGATCATGGTATCAAAGTTGTTGATTTATACTCAGCCTATTGTACACAAGTTTCTTTGAAGTTTTTTTCTTTCATACGTGCTTCTGTTAAGTAATATATATCTAGTAGAGTGACCCATGTTTCTAATTTCAAATTGGATTAAGTCGTGCAGAGTGATTATGAGTTTTAAGCAAGAACTTGTGGTTCCAAATGGCCATAACTATGGCATGTGGGAACAAGATATGGAGACATTATTAAATAGTAAAGAAATTTGGTAATTTAAAAAGATGGTGGTTCCAAATCTAGACTGTAAGGATGAACATGAGAAGTTAATTATCAATGGGAAGAAGTATGAGGTTCTAGGAGTCATTATAGCCAACATCTCCATGGAGATTCACTTTCATATAGGTGATATTGACTATCTGAAACAACTTCAGAAGATGTAGACTCTATCAAAAAAATAGATGAAATTCAAGTTATGCAGTTTGAGAAAAAGTTGATCTCTGTTAATCCTCTCTCTTTTGATGGGATTGAAGGTTGTATGGCTCACATGAAGGAGCTTCAATTAAAATTTCGTAAAAATGGAAAGGATTTTCTAAAAAAGGATGGTCAACTTATATAAATGATATTAATGAATCTAAAAAAACCCTATGATGTGTTATGTTTGACATTCTATGTTAGTTGGATTCTATAAAAGAAGATTGTAAGGATTATACCTTTGATTCTTTATATGGTTTGTTGATTAGGGAATAGAAAAAGTTGTGTGGTTAAGGTAAACATGAGAATAAGCAACACGTCCATCTCCTTAAGGGTAAATGTCAACATAGATATAGAGAAAGAGGTCTAGGATAGACTGGAGGGAAAGATCATGGAGGTTATCATGATAAGGATTATTTAAATTAGACCAACTAGAATAAGCATGATGATTAGTCATCGACTAATAAAGGTAAGAATAATAATACCTATCATTATTGTGGAAAGACGACACATGTTGAGAATGTTTATTATAAGAAGACCAAATATCTTGGGGATAAGGTTAATAATATTAAGGATAGGTGTTGACTAGTCAATCAACCAACACTGCTACATATTGGCGGAAAAATCGACGTCGTACTCCGACAGTACGGATAAAATCAATCTTATTGTATGGGCGTCGAATATGCGATGAGTATCTACCGGAAATAATGGATGATTTCAACGATCTTTTGTTCCTTAGGTTCGTTGTCATATATTTGACATCATTATTTTCGTCAGATATCCGACCCATTACATCGATGAAACTAATAACCAGGTTTCTTCGGAGTGTCGATGAAATTATGTCGACAAACTAACATAATTCCGTCAGATTTCAATGCATAAGAAGTAGTGCAACCTATAGCATCAATTTGCAATAGGTAAGGGAGATAACTATACCTTCTTTGTTAATTCCTCTCAGGAATTACATGCTCACACTTTTAAAAGTGAGTGACAATTGACTCTGGTTGCATTGATCATATGGCTAAGGATGCTTCTCAATTTTCTTCATTAAGTAAAGCTATACTTTGTTCTGGATTGTTGGTTTTAGTAGGATTAAATTTGGAATTGTGTGATCACTAATGCATATCATGTACCAAGTTTGACTGTCAATCTATTATATGTACCCTAGATAACCTATATTGGCAAGAAGGTTGAATTTTGGCATGATAGGTTTATTGTGAAGGATATTAAAAAGGAATGTGTTGTTGTTTATAAGGGTATTCTTGACCCTAAAGGTATACTTTATAAGTTTTGTGATTTCCTTAAGAAGGATCCAATACCAACTGCACTCATAGCCAAGACATATGATCGAAGACGAATTTGGCATGAGAAACTCAAACATCTGAATTTTCAAAGTATAAAATTAATGGTGAAATTTAATATGCTTAATGGAATACCTAAAATGGTGCCTCCTAAAGGTGTATGTAAAGGACGTGTTCTTGGAAAACATTATAGGGATACATTTAGGACTAGAAAGTTTTAGAGAGTAAAGACTCGCTTGGAACTTGTCCATAGCGACCTTTGTGCAATGAACCAACCATCATTCACTAGAGTAAGGCATGTTTTGAACTTAATTGATTAATTTTAAACATATAATTGGGTATACTTATTGAATAATAAGGATCATGTCTTTGAACATTTCAAGGAATTAATGGGATTAGCTAAAAAGCAATGTGGTTGACCTATTAAATGTCCAAGATATGACAATGGAGAAGAATATGTTAGCAATCACTTTGAGAGATACTTGTCACAACATGGTATCTCTTGGTAAATATTTGTACCTTACATACCTTAGTAGAATGGGGTCACTAAAAGGAAGAATCAAATTTTGGTTGAAATGGCATGGTGTTTGCTTCAGTCCAAAGGAATGTTGACTATGTTTTGGGTAGAGGTTTTCTACTATTCAAATTAAATTATGAACATGATTCCAACAAATTTTGGGTGGGATATAACTCATCTTAAGAAATGGAGTGGAAGGAAACCTTCAATCAAGCATTTAAGAATGTTTATTTGTATATATTAGGCTCATATTCTATATGATAATCAAAATGTTGGATGCAGTATTATTCAAACTAAAGTACAACTACATAGGAGTTAAAAAAAGAGAAAAAAAAAAAAAGATTATAGTGGTCCCATCAAAACCCTTATTTGGGACCTATCCCACTAGATTCCTCTCTTCACACTAATCGCAGTGGTACCCATCACTTTTAGGCCTTTTTTCCCGTGGACCCACCCACCCTCCACGACACCCTTTTTTGGGACCTATTCCATTTGATTCCTCTCTTTTCATTGATCTTAGTGGTACCCTTCACCCATAAACCATTTATGTGTGGACCCACCAACCCACTTCTTTCCCTCTTACCTCCCAAATAGCCCACACTTGCAACCAAAAAGTTGACAATTGAATCTTTGCCTTGCAAAATGACAACACCCAGAAGAATATTGACATAAAGAACCTCAATTCCAATGTTGCTTCCCTCAATTCCAAATTTTTTATCCTCACTTCTTGATTTGACTCCCTCTCTGACAACTTCACAGCATTTTCGAAAGAGAAAAAACTGGACGAGTCAATTTTGGGGCCCTACCTCCTCTGAACAACCTTCACTCCCTGAAGGTGCTAACTCCTCACATACCATGGCCTTTCATTCCAACCCCCTTCATCATGAATTGCATCTTCCCAAAGTTGAGGTGAATAAATTTGATAGCTCAAATCCCACGAGCTAGGTCACTCAAATGGAAAATTGTTTCTCCTTGCATGGAAATAATGATGATTTGACCAAAATTTGTATCGGTGTCTTTTATTTGGATCCTAAACGTTGGAAATGGTGGAAATCGTGTAAAAATTCACGTTGAGGGTATATTAATTGGACCCAGTTTGTTACAGACCGTTATGAATTCTTTGACACCGATATGCATCATTTGGACTATTTGAACAAATTCAAACAATATTGTATAGTGGAAGAATATATCACCTCTTTTGAGCAATTAGATTTTTGAACAGATGACATGTCTGACACCTTCTTCCGTGAATTATTTATTAGTGTCCTTATGGATGATATTTGAATCCATGTCCTAATGGATTTCCCCTAGACTTGGCTTGTAGCTACTCATAACACCAAGGAATGACAATAGGTAGTATCTTCCAAAAACAAAAAACTGTCCTTTATTCCTCTCTCTCGGCCCACAAACACCTCCCCTCAATCCACTCCTCTTAAGATCCACAAATTAACCAGTGAAGAAATGGATGAATGCCAACTAAAGGGTCTTTGTTATAACTATGATCAAAAATATTTTCTGGGGCACAAGTGTAAGGAGAAAACGATTTCCATGGCCATTTTTGAGGATGTTTCTGAAGAGGATGTCGATGTTTCCCATTCTAAATATTTACCCCAATAAAATGATCATACCCCACCCTCTAATCCAACAAAATTTGAACCAATTATCTTGTTGAATTCTCTCATTGGTATCTCTACTCTACAAACCCTTAAGTTAATTGGTTATATCAAACATAGGAAATTCATTATCCTAGTTGAGAGTGGAAGCACCCATAATTTTATTCATCGCCGCATTTCCCAAGAAACCATGTGCTATATCCATGTAGTCAACAATTTTCAAATCATGATTCCTAATGGTAGTTCCATGAAATGTGGGGGAAATTGTAAAAATTTGCGCCTACAAATTGGTCATTACAAGCTGAAATCTCATATGTTTGTTATTGACATGGGTGGTTGTGAAATTGTTCTCAATGTTGAATGGTTATGCACACTTGACCCCATCACTATTTATTTCATGGAATTAACCATGAAATTCCAACAGGATGGACAACAGTACCAGTTCCAAGGAATCACATCAAGATCCCCCGAGATCATCAGTTCACATTGAATGGAGAAACTAATAAAAAAGGGTCATTCTAGAATTATTGTACAACTCCATGACATTCAATCAGTTGAAACCCCCTCACTTACTGTTCATTCTGGCATACAATCTCTCCTCACCAAACACCAATATGTTTTTTAAAACCCCAAAAAAATCCCCCCTCCTTGTGGCACCAATGATCATCCAATTCCCCTTGTCACTTATAGTCTTCCTCCCAATGTTTTCCCTTATCGTCACTCATTTTCCCAAAAAAATGAATTGAGAAAATTATTCAAGAATCACTGGAAATGGGTGTTATCCATAATGGTACCAACCCTTATTCTTCTCATGTCGTCATGGTACTCAAGAAAGAAGGCACATAGTGCATGTGCCTTGATTTTTGGTCCCTCAAAAAAATTACCATCAAAGATAAATTCCCCGTTCCTGTCATTGATGACCTTTTCGATGAACTAATTGGTGCTCATTTCTTTACCAAAATTGATCTACATTCTGGCTACCACCAGATACATATGAAAGAATACAATATTCGCAAAACTTCTTTTCAAAATCATGAGGGACATTATGATTTTTTGATCATGCACTTCAGTCTGTGTAATGCACCTTCCACTTTTCAAAGTCTCATGAATCATTTCTTCTTCCCTTTCCTCTATCATATTGTCTTAGTTTTATTTGATGATATCCTCATCTATAGAGAAACTTGGCAATCCCATCTAGTCCATGTGGATCAATTCTTACACTTATTGTCTTAGGACAAACTCTTTCTCAAAAATTCTAAATGTGTTTTTGGAGCTCCTGAAGTAGAATACATGGGACATATTGTTGGAAAAGATGGTGTCTGTGTGGATCCTAAGAAAATAGACGATATGAAGGATTGGATCCTGTCCTAAAACTCTTAAAAGTTTGAGAGGCTTCATGGGTTTAACTGGATATTATCACAAGTTTTTTCAGAAATATGGAAAAATTTCACCCCCCCTCACTACTCTCCTTAAAAACAATGCTTTCAATTGGACTCCAATATCATATCAATCCTTCCAATCCTTGAAAGAGGCTATGTGCACAAATCCTATTATGGAAATTCTCGACTTCACCAAGACCTTTTTCTGGAATGTGATGCTTCTAGGAAAGGCATCGAGGTAGTTCTCATGCAAGATGGAAGACCTTTGGATTTCACTAGAAAACAACTATCTAATAGGAACTTGGGAAAATCTACCTATGAAAAAGAAATATTGGCTATTCTGCATGAATTGGATCTATAACATCCTTACTTTCTTGGGAAATGCTTCCAAATTAAAACAGATTATCGTAGCCTCAAATATTTCTTGGAACAAATAATCTCATCTCCTTAGAAACATAAGTGGTTGACCAAAATGTTTGGTTATGATTATGAGATCATTTACAAGAAATGAAAATAAAATGTGGTTGTTGATTCCCTTGCACGGAAATATGAAGAAGGATCCCTCTTCTCACTCTCCTTCATTGTATCATATTGGTTAAAGGTCGTTTTCTGGGATTAGTTCCAAGATCCCAAATTTCCTCGCCTAATCCAACAATTGCAACATGATCCTCATGCATCTTCGGGATACTCTTGGCACAATGAAGAGCTTCTCTATAAATGTTGTGTGTATTTAAGAAAATAGTCTCACCTTAAATCCACGATGCTCTCCAAACTTCATGCTTCACCAACAATAGGGGTGCAACATAACAAGAGAAAGCATCCATCCAAAGGGATTTCATTCCCTTATGAAGGTCCAAGTCCCTTAGTCCCTTCATGAATGACTCTCACCAGGAAAGGTCCTACAAAAACAAGAAAATACATCGTCCAAGGGTCCACAAGTCATATGAATCATGCCAAGTAAGGCACATTTAATAAAATAACCACCCAAAAAGTACATTAAATCCCCCCTTTTAAAATTAAACAAATGCTCAAAGAGCTTATAAACTTTTCCAAATTTAGGTATGGGAGGGGTGTCATGGTGCCCTATTGGGTAGGCCAATCCCCAAGTCAAGGAATATTTCCCAAGAAGACCCTCTCTAGATCATGTAATGAGTATGAACTGGATTGGGGAAGTACTCTTGGGCATAGGGTTCTTGACATAACAAGGGCCCATATTGTCTCATTTATGGGTGCCTTTGTGGAGGGTGCACTACGTCCCTTCATTTGCAATGCAATATTTTTCCAATCCCTTTATTTTCCTTTTTTTATGATATGAACATTGAGTCTTATGTGCAATGGAAAGAAAAAAATCATCATAATGCCACGTGAAGTTAGTATACATTGGGAGCTATGTGCACTGGAAATAAAAGAACATTGTAATGCACTCCCCCATCAAGCAGGACACTTTTGTTTATTTTCTTTTAAAGGTCCTTTATTTATTTTTTAAGAGAAGTGTTTCATGGCTCTCAGGACCTTTGGGAAAGCATCTAGAAGGATGAACTAGGGATTTTTTATTTTTACAATGCTATTTGCAACACTTATGGGCATTTATCCCCTACTTCCCATGAAATGAGGTACAAACCCTTATGGAGTCAATGAACCCAAAAACCCAAAATATGAGGAAATTGTAATGTCCCCTTCCAATTGATCATGATGGAGTATGACTCAATAGCCTATACAAATCTTATAGGATATAGTCAAAAGGGAAAGGGAGTCAAGCAGGTTCATTTGGTGTCACTAGAATCATAAATCCTAAAGTGACATTAAATAAAATAAATAATTATGTTTAAATGAAATTGGAGGGAAAATAAAGTGAGGGTTTGATTTGGTAAAAAAAAAGGGAAATATCTAAAAGGCCCGGAGGAAGGATAAATATAAGGGTAACCCTTCTCTTTGGAATTATGATTTGATCTCTCATTTTTTAGTGTTCTTGGATCCATTGTTTCATTTAGGTTTAGCGAAACCATTCCACTACTGCAATTTAGTTTCGGTGGTGCAATATACATCCTAGTTATACAAGAGGGGAGTCCACCTAGGATTTCCACTAGAGCTTCATTTGGAAATTTATGTTTAGTTGAAGGTTTGCGCAGGAAGTTTGCAAAGATTTTCCAGAGAGGAAAAATTAAAATTTAGTATGTGACAAGAGAGTTTCGGAGAGACTATAGTTTAGGCCACCCCCACAGGTTGAGTACGGGGTATCCTGTGAAGCCCTACTAGACGTCTAGCAACTGTTCCGTGAGGACCTCTGGGATTGGGGTTGCAACAGGCCGATTGGATCATATTTGTAGGGTCAGAGGAGGATTGAAGGGTTGATAGCAGAGCTGACATTGCTGGAGCCAAGCATCACAGTGAGCATCATATATTTGGCATCATTCAAGGCTTTCTTGTATTGTTTTTGTTAGTAGATTTGCGCAGCTTCCTTGCAACTAGTAGATTTGTGTGTTCAGGAGATTTTATTACAGCCATTAGATATCATTGTATTTTTGTTTCGATCCATAAAAGAATGATAAGATTCCATTATTATCTGCTCTATTTTTTGTGTAAAATATGCATGCAATGTGTTTGTCAATATTCCTATATGAGCAAATAGTTTGTAAGGGGTTAATAACAACAATAGTACCAAGTGTTTGACATATTTACACAAGGATAATTAACAATTTTGGACAACAAACATAATAAACCCACATAACCTAGTTGGGGACATTATAGTGGTATCAAAGCTGGTGATCTTACCATCTTGTGATTTATTGAGGCATTGATGCCAAGGAAAACTAGAGGACAAGGGAAGCAACCTTCCCCGAGACCATAATATTTATAAGAAGTAGAAGTAGACGGAGTTATGGGGTACCATCCTGAATATCGAACCATACAAATATTCGAATCCATAGCTAATAGGAAGCAACAATTGACACAATTTCTAACAAAGTATTTTTCTGGAAACCAAGCAAACCAAAACCAGGAAGGTACCAATGGGAGTTGTTATCGCACAAATTGTAAGTTGGTAAAAGATCGACCCAATCCAAAATATGGAGATAAATATGGAAATACCTACTCATTGTCACCTTAGATAGGTTCTCCCCTCTCTTTAGAGATGACGAAATGACCTCAAGGGGGGAATCTCGGGTGACCCTGGGGGATTGAGACATAGGATGAAGATATTTTGAGAGTAACCCCTTAGGTCAATTATGGAAGAAGTATGAGGGACTGGAAATGAGTCTTGATGATGGTAAATGGTTTCCAGAGACTTGAGTACATGCACCAAAGTGTTACACCTTCCTGAGATAAGACACACAATAGAGATACAAACCCAAAAATCAAGTGTAAAATCAAGTGAAGCTTGTTGTCCTATATTGTGGCAGTAAAAAAGAATATATATCAGCAAGAATAAGAACTACTTACTGCATATTTAATCATCAAAATTATCAATTAGTTGTTGGACAATGAAGCACTAAATTAGTAGACAAATTTCCAATATTCAAGCACACACTTTGATGGTAAAAGAGGGTTTTTAGATATTGTTTTCATAGAATTATTTTAATATCAAAGTGCATGTATAAAATATTTTCTACAATGGAAAATTCCAACCACAAAAATTGACAAGTAAACTGTCAAAAAGATAGACAATGAGCAGTAGAATAAAAGTACAAGTTTACAAGTCATTTCCATGGTTGAAAATCAAGTTAAAATGAGAGATTGAATGTTTTTTATGCATCCATAATGGTTGTATCTTTTAGTTGATTATAACAAGAGAAACACTAGGCCAATCAATATGCCTTAGTGGCTTTAGCAAGCTTAAGAAACCAAGAGAAATTTTCAGCTTGAACAATTTCAATATCTCTCAAAATCGCATGTACCAATGCAAGTAATTTATATCTCAAATGCAAAATTAGATTAGTGCCTTGCCAAAATGGGTTATGGAGTCTTCTTGTATTAGGTTAGGTCTACTACTTCTCAAGGGGTGTAAGCCCTTTTACTCCCTTGAGCAAGTAACCCTAACAAGGTAAATCTAGGAGGGTGTAATCCATTTTACTCCTCCTAGCAACCTTTGCATAAGATTATCCAATCAACAACAATGATAACTTGGTGGAGGGTATAAGCCTTTTTATTCCTCCAAGGATCTAGCCAAGAACAACCAAGAAAGAAGAAATAAGAACTAACAATATGCAGATTTTTCTTACCAATTTCAAGAGAACTGCTATACAAACGCTTGTTTACCAATAAAATATAATCAACATGCAATAACAAGCCTCCAAGAAGGGGCAACAAGAGAGTGAGCTATTTAAGTTTCCCAAGAGGGGCAAAAACTTCATCCAAGTAGCTATTCTCAAATGAAAGAGTTATGATCAAATGAAATGAATTTGATTCTTATTTATACAAAACCTATAAAAAGTGTTTGTCCACATTTAGTTAGGGTAAACCACAAAATAAGGGAGCCATTCCCCTTTATTTTTCCCCTTTACAAATTAATTTAAATTTAACTTAAAATTTTCACATAAAGAAACCCTAAAAGGTGACATCAACCCCTTCTAGGGTGACGTATTGGCACTTTAGCAAGTCGTTGAGCAAAAAGGAGGAAGTTGTTGGGCCTCCTAATGCCTCTTCTTCATACATTAGGCTCCTCTCCATGATGAAAAGTATCCTCCTCCTCCAAAGGTTCCAAGTGTCCATCAAAAAATCATCATCACCACCAAAACCCTAGCCCTAGGGTGACGTCAAGCCCTCCAAGATGATGTTTTGACCTTTCAAGGCCAAACGTTGGGATAAGATGGGCTAGGTATGATCATCCAAAGTCTCTTCTCTTACCTCCAAAGGAAACGTTCAAGTTCTAGTTTCTCCCAACATGTGGGCTTCCTGCCCCAATGAAGTCCCAAGCTAGGCTTGTCCCTCCAAAACATCCATTAGCAAGGTCCTACAAAGATAGACAAGTTTTACCTCCAAGTATCTCAAGTAAAATGTATCATGGAAATTAAAATCACATTTAATACAAGATCCACCTAAACATGTGCATCAAAACTACCTTATCAAATTAAACAAGTGCTCACAGACCCTATGCAATTTGCCAAGTTTAGGTATGGGATGGTTGACAATGTGAACTATTGGGAAATCATTCCTTAAGTTAAGGAGTGTTTCCTAGGTGGACCCTCTCTAAGTCATGTGGAGAAGATGAAGTTGATGGGGGTAATACTTTTGGGCATGGGGTTCAATATGACATAAAAGGGTTCATATTGTCTCATTTATGGGTGCCTTTGTAGAGGGTGTGTTTCAACTTCATTTTCAATGATCCTTTTTCAAAGCCCATTCATTTTCCATTAATTAATTAAAGTCCAGAGAAACTAGGTACTCCCAATGGGTAACATAAATATTGGGGGGAAGTACCACAATTTCACTTGAAGGGAGAGGTACACACAGTGCCATAGGGGTAAATAAAAGGTTGTAACACACTCGTGTATATCCCTCAACAAGTGGGACGTCTATAAAATATGAAATTGTTTCTTGCAGGTCTTTGATTTTTTAGGAGAAAAAATTCATCATTCTCAAGATCTCTTTGTGCGAGAATATCGAAGGTTATAGTTTGGATTTTATCTTTTTCCAACTACATTCCCTCTGGGCCTTCAACCCCTTCTTCCCATGAAATGAGGTACAATCCTGTCTTGGGTCAGTACACCCGAAAATCCAAAAATATGAGGATATGAAAAGGATGAAGTGTGAAAAATGATAAGTATGATCGAGAATGGAATTATGACTCCTCAAGGGGACCTCCAAGTAGCCAACCCATTCTGAAGGGCGACCACTTACTAGGGAACAATGTCAACCACCAAGGTGAAATAAGACAAAGAGCATAATTTCCAAGCATAAGTTATATAATCAAAAGCAACTTTAAATGCAACATACTCAAATGCCTCGAGTATTAAAGTGACACTTACCACAATACCTAACTTGTACCTTGTGGAGAAACACCCATCGTCTTCCGAAAGCAAGATAATGTGGTGAATGCCATCATGACAAATCCAGGATGTGTGGTGGTGAAGTGGGTCTTTGTCTATGCATGTGAACGTTTCCAGTCATCTGTCTCTCGATACTCCATGTCTGCAACCCGAGGGCCTTGAAACATCATATCCTTATTTATCCCTAGATGGGGATAACATGAACCATGCAGAGGCTAGCCATAAAGGTGGTAGGACTCCTGAAGGGAGTAATACTTATGTGTCGACACAGAGTGTCTTCCAGGTAGGTAGCAAAAAGGTACCTAGAACATTGTTACCACCATTCCTTGAGGAGCACCGGAGCAACATTGAGCAGATGAAATGAACTCCTACTTTAGGGAGTATTAGTTGCTGGAAGAAATATCTCAGGAATCCATGTCTTACAACAATTGTTGCAACCTCTGGATGAGGAACAAGCCCAGGACGGGCCAAAATCAGCAAAATTTGGATCTTTTGCACAAATTGTGGAAGATGACTATCCCATCTTTTGATAGGTCTGACAAGTGCACATATTGAGCATGGGTGCATAAGTTGGACACTTATTTCCACATTAACCCAATGACAGAGGCATAAGCGATCAAGTTTTCCACTCTACATTTGAATGGAGAGGCTCATGAGTGGACGTACCATGGGCTATTAATATTGGTTCATTCCAACATCACATAATATGAGGATTTCACCCAAAGGTTGATGGACAAGCTCGATAGGAAGGACCCTAAGGTCCACTTTAGGGAGTTGGCACAAATGAGGTAGAAAGGTACACCAGAGGCCTATGTTATAGAGTTCCAGTGGATGGAAGTCATGGTGAATGATGTTTCTGAGAAGAGACTGGTGATTTTATTCATGAAGGGCTTGGATGAACCCTTAAGAGGTTGGGTGAAGGCATTCAGACCAAACACCCTATAGGAATCCATCATGAATACCCAGGATATGGCAGACACAGTCCCCAAGAAGAAATCGACAAAAACATTTATTCCGCAAAAGTGTCATGTGTCAAAACCTCCCCATAATACATGGGAAGGGAAGGATAGGTTGGATTAGGAAACTCAGAGAGAACTAAGGAGGAAGAATCTTTGTTACATTTGCAAGGAGTCGTGGGAACCAGGCCATCAATGTATGGGTAAAGTTAAAGTCCATTATATTGAGGTAGTTTCCGATGAAGAGGATGATGATGATGATGAGGGAACTGGAAAAGAAAGTGGTGAGCCATCACATGCTACAGAGTAGGTGCCATTGCAGGATATCCCCAAGGGAGTGACCATTGCCACACTTTTAGGAGTCCCTAAATATTACACCTTCAAGGTCAGAAGCATTGTGCAGGGGTAGAGGGTTATAGAATTGGTTTATGATGGGGCCACCCGCAACTTCATTGATGTTTCACTTGTCACTAGGAGGCGAATCCCTGTGGAGGAATTTGATAGATTCAATGTGGTAGTAGCAGATGGGTCCAACATGACGTGTACTCATAGAAATAGGGGATTGGAAGTAACATTAGGAAACTATACACTAACCGATGAATTTTGTGTCATGGATTTAGGAGATACTCATGTGGTGCTAGGAGTTCAGTGGTTGTACTTGTTAGCACTCTGTAAATATGCTTGACTGATAACATATGACAGAGGTAACTATTTCAACCAACTTTGAGATCTGAAACTAGCCTTTCGGACCTGGACAAGGCTCTCTCGGGAGACTTTGTCTCGTTACAAGATATGGCTCTAAGCTTTCGACTAGATTTAACACCTTTGAAACAATAAATTTTGGTTATATTGGCACAAGAGAGTAAGACCTTGGGCTATGGATTCAGTTCGAGAAAATGATAGAAACAAATGACTCGGTGACTAAACTTGAGAGGATAAAGGCTAAGCGAGTAACAGTCTTTAGTGCAAAATCGATGTATGTGGTGGGAGAAAAAACATGAAGCAACTTGGAGCACCGCTGAGGATGAATTCAGAGTTAACTTAGAGGAAAACGGTTTGTCTAAATGGTGTGAATCCCTAGGCACTACGCAGTGAATCCCAGGTTCGAAAATACATTCCTATTTAGACAACAATAGATATGAATAAGGAATACAGGAAGTACATACGCAAAGAAAAGAGACAATACATCCAACTGCTACAATTAGAATCTTTTCATCAAAGCTTCAGGACTTTTTCATTAAATTTAGATCAAACTCAAACTACATTCAATAGACACTGTCTACACTAGTTTGCTAACCAACCTGGCTTATATTGAAAAGACAAAAATATATAGGCAAGGGTTTCTCTTGGACTACCCTGCTCTCTAGCTACTATCCCTAGAACTTAGGAAACTAATTATTCTATGCTAAATGAATCTTCGCATGACGCCTTTCCAAAAATAGAAAACAACTGCATCTGTTCGCATCATGAATACTTGTGTTCCACCATGGGGATTCGGTTATCAACAAAGTCTCGTCATGGGGAGAGTTATGTGTCAAAACCTTCCTTCGATGAGGTATCTGAATGATCAAGTATTCTGACAGGCTCCCGCCACCTACTGTAACAACCTTGATTTCTATCGCGCTGATCAAAATCTGGACCAAGGGTCAAAATTTAACTCAAAAATCAAAGTTCTCGGAATTGCCTCAAAACGAACAGGAGCGTAGCCCTCGTCGTCACGAACCCAACGCAAATCGTTTGGGTACAAACGGACATCGGGAGCGAGAGATATCGCGATCTGTTCGAATCGTCAAACAGGTAAAAAAAAGGGACGCTGACTATACAGTCCGTATAGGCTGACGTGGCAGAGGTTGTACGATGACGTGACAGAGGTCGTACGGTGACATGGCAGTTGGTGACGTGGCATTTAATTATTGGCAGATGTGGTCGAATCTCAATGCGACACGTGGCATTTATTGAACAAATGGTGTGGTGTCACATGGCCCAGTCATGGGTTGCCATGTGGCACTGTTGTATTGGTTGTTTAAAATATAATGGAGTTCGTGGGGATCGAACCCCGGACCTCCTCCCACAGTGCAATCTTTAACAAAGTCTGCCCTGCCAACACACCACACGATGTTACTTATTATATGAATGAGTTTAAAATTATTTAAATTTTATTAATGTGTGGTTTGGCGCAGGGTCGGGCTGGGGCTTAGCCCCAGCCCGCGGTTGTATCATATACCATATGACCCATTATACACGGAGCTATGGCACGCGCATATTTTAAATGGAGTTTAGCCCATGGTTTCGGGCGCCAATGCATATGACCTTGTCGTGAGTGCGCGTGGGGAGTTGGGTTAGTTTTTAAAACAGTTTCCCACCAACCATTCACCGCCACTTGTCATTCATCCATTTGCCATTGTAAACTCAGCCCCTTTGCGATAGCGCGTGGTCACATGGTGACCTTGTGACCGTGGTCTTGGTGGTTAGGGGCTGGGTGCACCCTAACCATCCTACATTTTGGACGGATTTGCGGTTATGCGCGTGTGCTAGGTTTTAGCATGAATTTGGAGCGTGTTCTTGGTTAGAGCACACAAAGGTGCGTTTTGCCAACCAGAGATAGCAAGCTTGAAGGAAGAGAATGGCAGGAGGCCTATCTTCTTATTTTTTGGCCAAATGAGGTGCCGTAAAAGCCCAGCTAGGGGTTTTTGGATGTTCTGAATCCATTGGCACTATTTTCAAAGCCATTTGAAGACTTATTTTGCAGGTTTTTAACCATTGAAGTTTTAGGAAGCTCTAGGGAGCTTGAAGCCCTCATTGTTTGAGGTCATTCTCAGATGAGACTATGTTTGTTTTATGTGATTGAATAATCATTTTTGGATAATTATTATGCTCTGAACACTTTGGGATATGTTTCAGATCCATTTGAGGACTTTTACAGGTGTTTTTGCCACATATAAGCTTAGGGAAGCTTAAGGCCACATGTAGAAGAGGTCATGCCCGGATGAGCCATGATCCGTTTTCAGAGTTCTATTGGTCATTTTTGGGGTTTTTATGTATTCTGATCCCAATGGTACAGTCAGAATTTCCATTGGAGTTGAGCAGCAACTTGTAAAATAATCTTTGACAAATTAATCCCAAAGAGCCAAGTCCATTGATGGAGGCTCAAGGAGATGTAGCCCAAAGAGGGGTGAACTCCTTTATCATGTTGTTCTTGTTGTGAGTGTTTGCTGGTTATCATTTGCTGCAAGTTATTTTTGTTGTTGTATTTATGAAAACAACATATTTAGTCATGCAAAGACCTCACACATAAGCATTTAAAAGAAGCATGAACTTAACACATAATTCATCTTGCATATTTTAACACATGGAGCAAGGTCCTGTAAAGTTTTATTTTTATGAAGTAGAGGGTGCTTGCATAGTATAACAAGTCAGCCCACTATTTTCAGATCACGCGCACTGCTTTATTGGGGTGTGTGTGCGGTGAGAGGCTATTGACTGTCACGACCGTTAAAAAAACAATAAAACCTTCTAAGGGTGATGCCTCCTTCAACAACTGTCAAGATCCGCGCTATGTTCGATGATATGAGAATGAACCCAGTTAATCATGTTTCTTCTGTGCGTTGGCAAGAGCTGTGTGGAATTTCTCCTCGGTCGCTTCACCTTCTCTGAGAAGCTTCACATTCCTTTCTTCTGACAACCTTTGTGTTTCGCACAGTTGTACGATTATATATTGTGCCTCTCTAAGTTGTCTCTTAATCCACGTTACATTTCCTTCGTGGCCTTGTGATGTTGACACTTCAAGGGTCTTTGCTCCCAATTGCTATCTCAATTCCTTGTTTTCCTGGTAAAGTTCGCTGACATCAAGTTTCTCCTGTTTCAGCTGCTAAGATGGCTCTCGAACATTAGTGTATGTGGCATCTATCCTCCTCATTTTTATCCCGCTCCCTCGGCTTGTAACTTCGACAGGTTCCAGCCGAATAGCATGCATAAGTAATTCTTCGGCAACCGATCTTGCGTGCAGCTTGTTTGGAACTTGGGTTTCCCCGACTTCCTTGTTCTTCCTTGGCCTGCCCCTTCTCCGGGGTATCTACTATTGGGGAGATAGGGCTTCTGACATATTTCTTTCCTATGCGGCTTTTTCCACTCTAGGCTCCACACGGTGTGATATCCTCGCTTTCGCGGGCAATGGTGAAACTTCCTTGGGATCCTTGGGAGTGCCTGCTATGAGTGAGAATGAATCCCAGTCGCTTTGGGGCTCGACCCTAGCGCTTCTTCCACTTCGCGCACCCTTTCTTACATTTTGGGAGGTTACATGGTGCAACCCATATTTGTCTTGCGCGTTATGGATCTAGAAAAGGCCCAGGGTGGAAAATTTGATCGACCTAGGCTGGCGAGAAAAGATTGCAAACAATGCATAACCCCAATTTTCAAATAGAATATGTGCAGAGCATATGAAATTTATAACAGAGAAGGTGGGAGGAGGATACGTGCCAAGGAACATTGAATTCATGGTGAGTGGATGTTTTGAAATGTACTGCAGATTTTCCATAGCACATCCACGCGTGGAAAGTACAACTGATAAGGGTTGTAGAACATACATGATACGAATGTCGCAATTTTTCATTCTTCCAGCCTTCAAAATGATTCGATCATGGTTATTGCACTTGTAGATACGACTTTTGTTAACAACTTGCCTAGACCTGGGGCACGTAAAAACTCCCTTTTTGACAGCACCCGACTCTTTGGGAACAGACTTGTACTTATTTACGCATGTTTGGACTCTGACATCCCTTCCCGACTCCAAGGGCCAATTAGACACCTGCTGACTTCGACCCCTTTGTTGTTACATACATGACTTCACATGCTTTGACACATGGGCCATAACTCGACTAAGACTAACTCTAATTGAAGAGAAAAATGGCGGCACTAGCAGCTGGTTCCAACGGGGAT
Organism: Picea engelmannii; assembly: GCA_009831015.1. Classification (NCBI taxonomy): domain Eukaryota; kingdom Viridiplantae; phylum Streptophyta; class Pinopsida; order Pinales; family Pinaceae; genus Picea; species Picea engelmannii. Next base: position 1,536,627 of record ML776569.1, read on the forward strand.
GTTATCCTCCTCACGAGGTAGAAAAGAGCAGTAGACTAGGTGCCTGACCATTGGGCCTTATTCGACTTTAAGACACTGAAAAAAGAAATAAAAAACTCAACCTAAACCTATCGACACATTTTCTAAAATATCTAGCATAAACTCAGGGCCTTCACTTCGGGCTTCAATTTCCTGCTGACATACTGACTCGACACAAAAAATAAAACGACTATTTACAATGACATGTGACTTAAACGGATTTTATTTCATCAGATAATGTTTGAGGAACGTGTCGTTTACATGCCCCCAACCAACGCACTCTCCATTTAGTTCTTCCATAAAATAAGCATTATTTCTGCAATGTGCACTGATTTTGAATGGACCCGTCCACAAATTATTGAATTTTTCGTGCTTTCCTTTATCCTCATTTCTCGCGTCCCATTTCAACAACAAATCACCCAACCGAAACTCCTCTTTCTTAGAACGCTTTTCAAAGGATTTCTTCATCCTCTCCTGGTAGAGTTGTGATCGATTGTACACATGTTCCCTCATTTTTTGTGTGTGAACTAGCTGATTTATTCTCCTTTGCATGTCATCTGGCTCAGCCTCCTGCTCTTGCATCAACTTTCTGACGGGAAAACCCAGTGTGGTAGGGAAAATTGCGTCTGCGCCATATACAATCTGAAAAGGCGACGTTGAGATGGAATTCTTGTTGGTAACTCGATCTTCCCACAGCACATAGATAAGTTTTTTATGCCAAGCTTTCTTATTGTCTTGCATGAGTCTTTTGATGATCCTGGTCAGGATTTTATATGACGGTTATTCTAACTCGTTTCCTTGTGGGTAGTACGTTGTAGAATTCCCCAGGGTTATATTGTAATCCTGACAAAACTTATCCATCTTGTTGGACTTGAATGTGGCCGCGTTGTCTATTATGATCTTGACGGGGCATCCGAATCTCGACAAGATATTTGTCTCCAGAAATTGAATGATGACTATGTCGGTAGCTTGCTTTGTGGGGATCGCTTCCATCCATTTCGTGTAGTCTGTGGACATGAGTATCCATTTGTGTTGCACTGAGGATGGCGGATTTATTTCCCCTATGAAATCCAAACCCCACTGCATGAAAGGTGCTTCAACTGAGATCCGCTTTAGTGGCAAGGGATGAAACGTCATTCTTCCATCGAAAATTTGACACTCGTGGAAGTTGGACACTTCTTTGTATACGTCTGCGAAGATGGCAGGCCAATAGTAACCAACTCTTAGGATTTTGTGCACAATGGTTTTCCAGTAATGGTGTCCTCCGTAGTCACCTTTGTGAAATTCTTCGATATTTCGTTTCGCATCATTTTCTAGCAAAAAACCCAACAATATCCCTATGGGATCTTTCCAGTATAGTGAACTATCCAGGATGCAAAACCTAACTACTTTGAGCTTTAGAAATCTAGCCTTGGTCTTACTTAAATGTAGAGGGGTTTGCAGGTTCCTTATCACATAGATGATGTATGTATACCATGGTGAATCGATGAAATCCTAAGGTACCTGCGTAGTTGTTTCTTCCTTAGGATTCTCTGACAGATCAACGATGAAGTTTATCCCCACAACGTCACAGTCTGACTGCACCATCAACTTTGCAAGGCCCTACCCTTTAATCAACTTCGTAAGTTTGATTTCGAGATCATATTCCAGCATGGTCGCTATCCATTTACCCCTCCTCCCCTCAGGGTCAGGTTGAGTTAGGATATCCTTGACTGAGTTACTAGGCACGCAAGCAATAACATGGGAGTGTAATATGTACATCATGAACTCCTTTATGGATTTTACTAAGGCATATGCTTGTTTCTCCATAATGTCGTACCTTAGTAGAGCATCCCTCAGTGTTTGACTAAAATAGGCTATGGGATTCTCGAAGTTTTGTTCGTCTTTCTGTAACAGCACGTCAGCAATCGTATGCTCTAAGGCGAATGAAAACAGGATAAAATCTTTCGTGAAGTCTGGACTGGCTAGCACAGGAGATATAGTTAGCACCACCTTGATATCTTCAAATAAATTTTTGGCTTTCAGGTTCCACTTGATCTCATTCCCCTTTCTGAGCATGCAACTGATATGTTTTATAATCTCTGCCAGGTTCGGGATGAATCTTCTCAAAAAGTTTACTTTCCTCTGGAAGGATTGCACTTCCTTCTTACTACGCAGAGTACCAATTTTTAGGATTCCTTCAACCCTGCTGGGGACTATCTTAATGCCATCTTTCGAGATAATGTGCCCCAACAACTTCCCTTCTTCCATCCCGAAATGTGATTTCTTTGGATTTAGCGATATGTTGAACTTCCTGCACTTCTGGAAAAACCTTTTCAGATGCTCGAGGTGTTCTTCGTCGGAGTCAGAGTATACTATGATGTCATCCAGATAGATCACAATAAAATTGTCCTTTTTGTCAGCAAACATGATGTCCATTTCCCTCTGGAAGGTAGCTCCAGCGTTCATCAGGTTGAAAGGCATGTTGGCATACATGAACATCCCCCATGGTGTCGTAAAAGAAGTATTTTCCCTATCATCCAGGTGTACCAAGATCTAATTGTAACTCAAAAAACTGTACAACTTGGACATCTTCTAGGACCCCACCACCTTTTGTAGAATATAGTCCATTTTAGGGAGCGGGTAGTGGTCCTTGAGGGACACTTTGTTTAAGTTACAAAAATCCACACACAGTCTTATTTCGCCGCTCTTTTTTCTAACAGGTACCAAGTTGTCCACCCACATAGAAAACCCTAAAGAAACGATAATTTCAGCTTCGAAAAGTTTCTTTACCTCCTTTTCTATTAGTGGTAGTAGTAGGAGATTTATCCATCGCAGCTTATGTTTGAACTGCCTCTGGTCTTCTTTGAGAGGGATGACGTACTGAATCACTTTAGTGTCATACACCTTCAAGTCGTCATAACTCCAAGCAAAAACATAAGGGAAATCCTTCATGAGCTTGATGTAGTCTTTTTTGACCTCTGGACTGAGCGTTTTCAAATATTTGATTATTTTCGGGTCCTCCACAGTCCCGATGTTGCAGTCTTCCACATCCTCATCATTTACAATGATCTTGGGATACCTATCCACGTTGTTTTCGTCAAACAACTTTTCTAATGGAACTAGCCCCTTTGGAATGATGTTATTTTTCAGTTGTACTATGTCCCTTCCCGCTATCTGGTTCTGGAAAGGATCGTCATTTTTGCACGCTTTTGCACTCCCATCTTCGTCGCAATAGCACTCGTCATCAATGTTTATGTTAGCGAACTTGTCGCTCATTCAGAGAAATATCTACACTTGTTTGTCGTCCTCAAACACCTGCCAATGTTTGATATTATCAGGCGTTGTCGGCCTGTGTTTAACTTCTATCTCGTATTTTATGTTTGGGAAGATGGGGATTTTAAAAACCGAGGCCGAGGTGGCCAATGCATCGGGGATCTGATTTTTCTCCCTTGGGATAGCGGATAGATCATACTCTGAAAATTCTTCAAGGAGGTCTAGCGCCAAATTTTTGTACGCTCTCAGCTTAGAGTGTTTGGACTGATATATTCCTTTCACCTGGTTTATAACCAGCTCAGAGTCTTTGCGCACTGTTATCCTCTTCGCGCCCAGTTCTTTCAAAACCTTCAAGCCTAAGATCAGTGCCTCATACTCGGCCATTTTGTTTGTACATTCAAACGCGAGCTTGTATGAGCAAAACTTTGTTCCCACCTCGGGGGGGGATTATCCATATGTCGAAACCTGCTCCTTCTTTACTGAAAGCGCCATCAAAAATCATGTTCCATATCTCATTTTTTGCACGGTTCTCTGGTTCAGCACACTCTGTTGCTTGTCGCGCAGTTTCCTCATTGGTTGTCATGATGGTTGTCGGCTCTTCCTCTTCAAAGCTCATGTCATTGTAGAATATAGAGGAACCAACCTCAGTGTCGACATAATATATAGGATGGTTATTCAGCTGCGTCTTACTTCTTACCACGTATTTCAGCAGCACTTCTCTATACATCCATCTATACTGGCCAAAGATAGGAATGGTGGAATATGACATGTCCATTTGTAGAGTCCCATTTATCTTCGCAGCCCACGACCTGGAAAACATCATGCCAAACTTAGGGGGTATGTCTGCCATGACCACGTCCATAACCATGTTTTTCGAAGGAATTTGAGCCAGTGATACGACCAGGTCTTTGATGAGACCCAAGCACTTGACTTTCCTCGAGTCAAAAGAAGAAAGGTCCTTATAGGGCCTAGTGATGTCCAAACCCAACTCTTCCATGATCACCTTTGGCATGAGGTTGTGCGATGCGCCTGAATCCAACATGGTGTTATGTAGGGTCATGTCATGGATTTTTAGACTGACATAGAACGGGGGAACATCCTCAGTATCACTTGTATCCTCAACGCGCGGACCAAACATAATAGAAGGGTGATCGTCTTGGACGTTCAAAGTATCGTGGGTCCCTCCCATTTTTAGCATTTTAATAATTTTCTCCTGATACTCGCCCTTTCTGATAAGTTCGTTGAATGAGACAGATATTTTGATTTTATCCATTTCATGCTCAAAGTTAAAAGGGGGACAGACGTTCTCTACCTCTTTTCCACACGCTTCCCGGCTTGTTTCCGACGCTTTCCTTGGGGCTTCCTCCTTTGAATTTTTCTTTCTAGCTGCATCCTTTGTTGGGTTGTCCATCTTCAGTCAGCTTGTGGAAGGGGTGTCCGCTGAAGGTTTCCCTATGGGATTTCTCTGTTGAGGCTCGTTAGCAGCCTCCTTGTTCCTTAGGTTATATTTCTTCTGAAACTGCATGATGGTGTTTTGATGACCTTTCCTGATAATCACTTTCTCTCATGTACTGATCATTCTCTCCCTTTGTCAAAAACACGCGCGGGTTCTCATCTTCGCAACAATGCATTTGGTCTTCGAACATCTGATCGAAGTCTTCATCCACGTAGTTGTTTTGGAACGAAGGTCTTGTCTGCTGGTCACCCTAATCTCTCTGCTCCCTCTATTCCCTTTGTTTGATCTGAGGAACTTGACCCCTTTTGAGGTTCTAATTTCTGGTCTAGGGGTCATGTTGTTCTTGAGCGGCAAGTCTGTTTCCCATGGGCATTCTCTCCATCAGTTTATCCATCATATTCATCATCAAGTCAAACTTGTCGTCCTAGGACCAAGATGTTGATGGTTGTGCGTCTCCTTGGGGTTTCTTGTCACCTTTGTTGGACCTCTGTTTGATCTTCCCCGACGCCATCATATTTACCTCGAATTCGATCATGTTGCTCATTATTGCGTCTAGATTTGTTGATCTTATTTCTCTCAACAACAAGGTGAAATCATTGTCGAAGGAGTCGGCGCATCGCAACTGCACAGCCCCGGGGGGTGGCTGGACTTCTGCAGGAATCGAATTATAAACCTTCATGAAACGGGCTGAAAATTCTTGCACTGTCTCCTGCGGCACCCTCTTCATATTATTGTACTGTGTTAATATCTGCAAGGGGTTCTTCTTGTCTCCCCATCTATTAATGAAAGACATCTCGAATGCTTGCAGCCGGGAGGTATTTGAATCATTTCCTCACCTCCCCGAGAGGCTCTGCGCGAAAAACCTCATTTTCGTGCCTGCATAGTCCACCTCCTCTAGGTTGACGAAATCGTCGAACCAATCCAGATGCTTATAGTTGAAACGTTCCCTTCAGCATCATAGAGATTAATCCTCTGGTTGTAATTTTGGGGAAAATCATGTAGTTGGGCTGGTAGAATGAGGGGAGTGAATCTGTCGGCCATGGCTCTGGGAGGGTTGGGTATTTGAGGGGTATTATTAGATATTAGAGCTTGGAATCTCTTATGGTCGAAAAATATCTCATCCAAGTTGGTTTCCAACTTAGACCTGAACATGGTTTTCTCAAATAATGTGTCAAACTTGAGGTCGTCAATGCTTTGCGCACCATCTTTGGGTAAGGACAAACTTATATCTAGGTAATAGAACGGGTCCGTTGCTTGATCTCTAGTCCTACGCAGGATTTTCTCGGGGTCATACACAAGCTCTGTAGGGTTTGGGTCAGGATTTTCTCTGGTATAGATCATCTTTGGAGACAGGGTTCCTAAACTGCACTACTTGATGCTACTGGTCTTTTTGACTGGATTCTCTAGGGTAAAGGTTTTCAGCCAATGTAGATGTTTGTCCCTCTGTTACCCTCAGGGGTCAAAACTGTGACTTTAGTCGTTCTCCCAGGGAAAAATTATTCAATTTCATCCCCGACAATGGCGCCAGACTGTTAGCACTCTATAAATCTATTCGGTTGATAACAGATGACAGAGGTAATTATTTCAACTAATTTTGAGATCTGAAACTAGCCTTTTGGACCTGGAGAGGGTTCTGTTGGGAGACTTTGTCTCGGTACAAGATATGGCTCTAAGCTATCGGCTAAATTTAACACCTTTGAAACAATAAATTCTGGTTATATTGGTGCAAGAGAGTAAGACCTTGGGCTATGGGGTCGGTTCGAGAAAACGATAGAAACAAATGACTTGGTGACTGAACATGAGAAGATAAAGCCTAAGCGAGTAACAGTCTTCAGTGCAAAATCGTTGTATGTGGTGGGAGAAAAAACATGAAGCAACTCGGAGCACCACTGAGGATGAATTCAGAGTTAACTTAGAGGAAAACGGTTTGTCTAAATGGCGGGAATCCCAAGGCACTGCGCAGTGAATCCCAAGTTCGAAAATACATTCCTATTTAGACAACAATAGATATGAAAAAATAATACAGGAAGTACGCACATAAAGAAAAGAGACAATACATCCAACTTCTATAATTAGAATCTTTTCATCAAAGCTTCAGGACTTTTGCATTAAATTTCGATCGAACTCAAACTACATTCAATAGACACTGTCTACACTAGTTTTCCAACCAACACGGCCTACACTGAAAAAATAAAATATATAGGCAAGGGCGTCACTTGGACTTCCCTTCTCTCTAGCTACTGTCCCTAGAACTTAGGAAACTGATTTTTCTACGCTAAATGACTCTTTGCATGACCCCTTTCCAAAAATAGAAAACAACTGCATCTGGTCGCATCATGACTGCTTGTGTTCATCCACGGGGATTCGGTTATCAACAAAGTCTCATCATGGAGAGACTGATGTTTCAAAACCTTCCTTTGACGAGGTATCTAAATGATCAAGTATTCTAACATGCTCCTGCCACCTACTGTAACGGCCTTGATTTTTGTTGCGCACTGCTTTATTGGGGTGTGTGCGCGGTGAGTGGTTGTTTCCTGTCGCGACCGTTAACAAAATGAAAAAACCATCTAAGGTCGATGCCTCCTTCAAAAACTATTAAGATCCGTGCTTTTTTCGATGATATGAGAATGAACCCAATTAATCATGTTTCTTCTGCACGCTGGCAAGAGCTGCACAGACTTTCTCCTCGGTTGCTTCACCTTCTCTGAGAAGCTTCGCATTCGTTTCTTCTGATACCTCTATGTTTCATGCAACTGTATGATTCTATCATGCTCCTCTCTGAGTTGTCTCTTAAGCCACATTACGTTTCCTTCGTGGCCTTGTGATGCTAACACTTCAAGGGTCTTTGTTGTCAACTGCTGTCTCAATTCCCTATTTTCCTGCTAAAGTTCGGCGACATCGAGTTTCACTTGTTTCAGCTGTTGATATGGCTCTCAAACATTAGTGTCTGCGGCATCTTTCCTCCTCATCCTGATCCCGCTCCCTAGGCTTGTACCTTCGACAGGTTCCAACTGAATAGTGTGCATAAGTGATTCTTCGGCAGCCGATCTTGCGCGCAACTTGTTTGGAACTTGGGATCCTCGAATTCCTTGTTCTTCCTTGGCCTGCCCCTTCTCCGGGGTATCTGTTGTTGGGGAGACAGGGCTTCTGACGTATTTCTTTCCTGTGCAGCTTCTTCCACTCTAGGCTCCATGTGGTTTGATATCCTTGCTTCCACGGGCAAAGGTGGAACTTCCTTGGGATCCTTGGGAGTTCCTGGTGTGAGTGAGAATGAATCCTAGCCGCTTTGGGGATCATCCCTAGCGCTTCTGCCACTTCGCGTGCCCTTTCTTACATTTTGGGAGGTTTCCATGGTGAAACCCATATTTGTGTTGCATGCGGTGGATCTGGAAAAGGCCCAGGGCGGAAAAGTCGATCGACCTGGCCTGGCAAGAAAATATTACAAACAATGCATAACCCCGATTTTCGAATAGAATGTGTGCAGAGCATCTGAAATTTATAACAGAGTAGGTGGAAGGAGGTGACGTTCCAAGGAACACTAAATTCATGGCGACTGGATGTTTCGAAATGGACTACATATTTTCCATAGCACATCCGCGCGTGTAAAGTATAGTTGATAAGGTCTGCATAACATACATGATATGAACGCCGTGATTTTTCATTCTTCCAGCCTTCATAATGAGTCGATCATGGTTATTTCACTTGTCGATGTGACTTCTGTTAACAACTTGCCTAGACCTGCGGCACGTAAAAAATCCCTTTTTGACAGGACCCGACTCTTTGGGATAAAACACATACTTATTTACACATGTTTGGACTCTGACATCCCTTCCCGACTCCAAGGGCCAACTGACCACCTGTTGACTTCGACCCCTTTGTTGTTACGTACCTGACTTCACATGCTTTGACACATGGGCCATAACTCAACTAAAATCGACTCTAATTGAAGAGAAAAATGGCAACTCAAACAATACTCATTGGGATATATCTACATGAATTATAGGGACATCAGGATGGAGCTCTAGGACAAGGGTGGACAACGAGTCATTCTAAGAGGTATGTCGATAGGTGCCCCCAGGATTGTGTCTAATCAACGTATTGAGGCCCTTTTTAGACATGGGGACATGGCTTGTGTAGTAGAGTTCTTTATTACCATGGAGAAGCCATCACAGGATCGCCAACAATATCCTGTGGATATTCAGGAATTGCTTGGAAAGCATGAAAGAGTGTTTGAACCATTGCCAACATAAAGACCACTTGAAAGAGGATTTGAGCATGTCATTTAGATAGAAGAGGGATTGAATCCCATGATCACCACACCCTACATGTATCCGAAGAGGTTCAAGGATGAAATAGAGAAGGCCATAAAGGATTTATTGGAGATGGAACATATCATGCCTAGTTCTAATCCCTTCGCTTCTTCAGTTGTACGTGAAGAAGAAGGATGGAAATATGAGGATGTGCATATACTACATGACATTGAAGAATAAGACCATCAAAAATCGATACCCAATACCTAGGATTTATGAGCTAATAGATGAAATGCATGGGGCAGTGTACTTCTCAAAGGTTGATCTGCGATTAGGATACCACCAGATTTGGGTAAGAGAGGAGGATATCCATAAAACAACATTTAGGTGTCATTATGGGAACTATGAGTTTCTAGTCATGCCCTTCAGGTTGACAAACACACCAGCTACCTTTCAGTCATGCATTAAAAAATATTTCCAACAAAAATTTCATGAAATTCTTACCAGTGTTCTTTGATGGTCTTGTGATCTACAACAGGACATGGGAGGAACATTTGAAGCATCTAGACGAGAATATCCCATTATGGAGGAGAAGTAATTTTTTTCCAAGGATGCAAAGTGCAAGTTTGGGTTCATAGAGATCCTCTATCCGGGGCACATGATTGGTGTTCAGGGAGTAAAGGTACATCAAGAGAAGATCCAGACAATATTAGATTGGCCCACCCCCAGATCACTCATAGATCTATGAGGATTCTTCGAGATATGAAGTTATTATAGACACTTTGTGAAAGGATTTTCACAATTGGTTATGCCATTGAAATACCTCACCAAGAAGGTGGAATTATGATGGTTATAGGATGCACAGGTAGCATGACATAATGAATAGGGTGATGAGCACTTTCCTAGTATTATCACTCCCATATTTCATGCAACCTTTTGTCTTGGAGTGTGACACATTTGGTGAGAGGATAGGCACAATATTAATGCATAACCAACACCTAATAGCTTTCAAGAGAAAACATCTAAGAGAACTGGAGAAGCTCTATATGACCTATGATAAGGAAATGTTGTCCATCTTGCATGCATTGGCCAAGTTCAGACAGTACCTGGTCGGAGGATGCTTTTTGGTTAGGACTGACCACAACAGCTTGAGATATTTCCTGGAGAATTGGGATCTGAATGAGAGACAACAAAAATGGGTAAGTAAGATGAAAGAATATGATTTTGAAATTAAGTATGTAAAGGGGAAGAATAATATAGTTGTTGATTCCTTATCCAGAAGACCTGCAATTTTCTCTATGATAGAGATCTCAATAGACTAGAAATCCATTCTTTTGGTGGAATACTCCAATAACACCTTCATTTGTGAGATAATGGAGGGAAATATTAAGGATAACAGGTACAAGCTAATGGATGACATCATCTGCTACAAAGACGGGATCTATCTTGTCCCTGAGTCCAAACTCAAGGATAAGATTTTGAGGGAAGTACATGACGCACCACTAGCATAGCACCAGGGGTATCTGAAAACCTACAAGAAGGTGAGGGAGATATTTTCCTGGAAGGGTATCAAGGAATATGTACTTCATCATGATAGGGAGTGCATGACTTTCCAACAGAACAAGTCAAATTTTACATATCCGACTAGATTGCTTCAACCATTGTCGATTTTAGAGCAAAAGTGGGATAGTATTTCCATAGATTTCATCACAGTATTCCTAAAGGTGAGGGGTAGGGAATGTATCTACATGGTAGTGGATATATTAACTAAATATGCACACTTACTTTCCATTCCTTCATAGTACAATGCATCTCAGGTAGTATAGATGTTATTCAAGGAGGTGTTTCGACTCCATGGTCTTTTGAGGAACATAGTCAGTGAACGGTATAGTAGGTTCCTCAACACATTTTGGCAGGAGATATTCAAGTTAACTGGGACATAATTGACACCTAGCACTAGCTATCACCCCCAGAAGGACAGGTAAACTGAGATAGTAAATAAATGGATCAAGGGGTACCTGAGGAACTATGTGTCAGGGCAATAGTGGGAATGGATAAAATGGTTTCATCTATGGGAGCATTGTTACAATACCACTTGTCTCATATCCATCGGGATGATCCCATTCAAGGAATTGTATGGCTATGAAGCTCCATATTTTGTAGATTTGGCGTTTGGAGAGAGAAGATCTCCCAAGGCCAAAGACTGGTTGCATGAAATTCAGGACACCTTAAGAGTCTTGAAGGAGAATTTGCAAGTCGCTAAAAATCAATAGAAGACGTATGAAAATAGGAATAGGGTAGAACATATATTTGAGGTTGGGGACCTAGTATTCTTCAGGTTGCAGCCTTACAAATAGTCGTCGCTGAAAACGAGTGGTGCAGAGAATTTGAAGCCTCAATTTTATGGACCCTACAGAGTTATCAAGAGATTTGGGGAAGTAGCATATGATTTGGAGCTACCATAGGGAAGGAGGATCCACAACACCTTCCATGTATCTTTCCTCAAGAAGGAATTTGGGATAGCAGGTCACAACTTCGACATATCTTCCTACACTAAATGAGGAAGTGCAGCTAGTTCTAGCTCTTGAGAGGATTGTTGATGTCAGGGAACGGAGGCCGAGGAGCAGAGTCATTCAAGAGTACTTGGTTGCATGGAGAGGATTTCCCATGGAACATGATTCTTGGGAAGGAAAGTGTATATTACAACACCTTGATCTGGAATTGCTTGAGGACAAGAAATCTTGGGAAGGGAGGACTGTAATGTCCACTTCCAATTGATCGTGATGGAGGATGACTAAATAACCTATACGACTCCCGTAGGCTATAGTCAATAAGGGAAAGGGAGTCAAGGAGGTTTATTTGGTGTCACTAGACTGATAAATCCTAAAGTGACATTAAATAAAATAAATAATTATATTTAAATGAAATTGGAGGGAAAATAAAGTGAGGGTTTTATTTGGTCAAAAAAATGAAAAGATCTAGAAGGCTCAGAGGAAGGATAAATAGAGGGGTAACCCTTTTCTTTGACATTATGATTTGATATCTCATTTTGGAGTGTTATTTGAGCCATTGTTTCATTGGGGTTTAGAAAAACCCTTCCACTACAGTAGCTTAGCTTTGGTGGTGCAATATCCACCCTAGCTAGACAAAAGGGGAGTCCACCTAGGATTTCCACTAGAGCTTCAGTTGGAGATTTATGTTCAGTTGGAGTTTTGTGCAAGAAGTTTGTGAATATTTTCCAAAGAGGCCGATTCTAAATTTTAAAAGTGATGGAAGGGTTTCAGAGAGACCATAGTTCAAGGCACTCCTGTGGGTTGAGTACAGGGCATCCCGCAAGGCCGCACTAGACGTCCAACAATTGTCCCACGAGGACCTCTGCGATCAAGGTTACAGCAGGTCGATTGGATCAGGTTCATAGGGTTACAAGAGGATTGAAGGGATGCTAGCAGAGAGGACGTTGTTGGAGCAGGGTGTCACAATGAGCATCATTAGATTTGGCATCATTCCAGGTTTCCTTGTATTATTTTTTTTAGTATATTTGTGCAACTACTTTGTATCCATTAGAATTGTGTGTTCAGGAGTTGTTATTACAACCATTAGATATCATTGTATTGTTGTTTCCATCCAAAATAAGATGCTATGATTATCTTCTCTATTTTCTGTGTAATAATGAATGCAATGTGTTTGCCAATATTCTTATATGAGAAAAATGTTTTTAAGGGGTTAACAACAACAATAATACCAAGTGTTTGACATTTTATGTGGTAGAAGAAATACCATCGGCTCGTCCTGTCACAACTAAACCCATTGAGAAAAAAGACGAAGCCCATAAGAATAACACAGTCGGGGATACTCAGTGGATAAAATAGATAGGATGGATATGGGTGAAGATACGTTGTGTCCTACCAGGGGCCACTTTGCTTAAGTAACCAAAGGAGACCTATGCCATGGAGTGCAGGAAACATGAACGACACCCTTGAAGGATCACATGTGTGCATGTATGGAGATGTCCTTGTCACACTTTAGGCCCTATGGCCCCAGTATTCTCACAAATTAAGATAGTGATGTGTCCATTATACAATACCTAAACAAAATATCATTACCAATCCCCTCAACAGTAAATTCTATGAACTTCCTGATGTTTTCACATATTTGGCAGTAAAATTGGTCATCATACGCCACTTAATGCACAAGGATTGATACGTTTCCTGGAACATGAATGTTGGTAATAGCGTCTCACACAACGTCCGACCATTTATATTTTGATGGGATTGTCGAGATAGGATACATCTTAGTGAACCGAAGGACCACGATGGTTACTCCCAGAACACATCTTAGTTTCCTCACAGTACCCTCTTGATAACTTTCCATTCTCAGAATCAATGTTGGATAGCTCAATAGAGAAATTCCTCAATCTATAAAAGGGTCCACAATATTAGTCAAAAGGGCACATTAGAAGTAATGATGAATGAAAATATCAACCTCCTTACTCATCCATAGATTTCAAAGAACCTCGCTGAAATCATTCCCATGTCTTTGTTCAGCAGACCACATGGCCTAAATCGATCCAGGGTGGCTGAAGATTGACATGTCGCAAAACCGAATTTACTCAACATGTGAGTTTCAAGGATTCTTGGATGGGGAGAGTGCAAGATGTCCAATTCATAGATTACAATGCTCATGACCCAGGGAAATTCCCCACCTTATCCTTCCACCATTATGTCTGCACCGTCTGTGTTGTAGATGGTAAGTCGTTAGTGCTCACCCAAGAGTGGGCCCAACCCCTCAAACAAGAATGCCTTCTCCCTCTAATTTACTTCCCTCACTTTGGGCATAGATGGATCATCACCCTGTGTGTCCGTATTTTTCTCACCCTCCTATACAGTGAGTACTTGTGGATGAGGGGGGAGTATCTGGTCGATGAAGCAACAATCTATCACATTATTGGCCTACCCATGAAGGGCGATGAGTCAGAAAAATCCTTATCCACTAAATGTGTTGCACAACACAAGATATACACACATATAGTACATGCCACGTGTTGGAATACTGAGAGGCAGGGGGTGAATCAATATGATCACTTTATACCACTTTTAACCACAATATATATTCTTTCACTTTATCAACAATGTTCAATAGTTTATAAACAATGTATCATCTATTATTTCATTCAATATATATCATAAGCATGTAATCATAATCAAATCACATCAACATCACATCAAGAACATAGTACACCATCATTCACGTGGAAACCCAAATGGGAGAAAACCATGGGATGATTTCTTATAATATCAAGAATTCATTCATAGGAAGCATAAACTTCCCAATTCTCTAGATGCAAATGGAAGGAGGCTACAACCCCCTATTTATAGGCTCCAACCTAAAGGAAGCTACAACTCCCTGAATTCTCTAAATCCAACCAGAAATAGCTAAAACCCTTGGGTTCTCCATCTCCAACCAGAAGGTGGCTAAAACCACCTAGTTCTCAGGTTCCAACCTAAAGGAAGCTCCAACTCCTTGATTTTTCGACACCAACAAGAAGGAGGCTACAACCCCCTTTCCTTTCCCCATCCTGCTGCCCTAAAATATATGTGTAGGCCAACTATCACTACCACAATCATTGCCACTGTCACTACCACTATCTCTGCCACTGTCACATCAACCTGTAACCTGTCAACTTGTCATTGTATCCAACCTGTCACTGTTAACCTATCCTACCTATCATTCTCACCGATACTCAACCAGGGCCTCTCACATGCCTCTACCAAGAATGTACCAAGATCACCAACATATAATCAAAATATATGTGTATCAACCATGTACCAAAGCATGTACCAAATCATCAACATGTACCATACCAAGCATCAATCGTGTACCACAACCTATACCATAAAAAGTGCATCAACCATGCACCAACACCTATACCAAACCATGCATCAACCATGCACCGTAACCTATACCATATGTCTCAACCATCAACCATGTACATCAACACCATACCATGTGCCAACAATGAACATCAACCATGTACATCAACACCATATCATGTACCAATCATATACCATATCATGCCATACACCATATACCAATAAACCAAGATATTAATGCACAATGTATCTCACCAATTATACCTCAACCAACATGTACCATGCATCCAATGATGTGCCTCAAATCATAAACTAAAGCTCACAAAAACATGCCTCAATCATGATCCTCAATATCACCAATATGTAACCTCATAAGACAATATACCAAGCCTCAAGTATGCACCATAACATGTAACCAAACCATACACCAAGATAGTTAATAATGCTTCTAATCAATGTACCATAACATCACCAAGATGTATCATATCACATACTATCATTACCATGCATGTACCATAACACCATAACCATAACCCTTAAAACTTGCCTCTGATCTTGTAGCTGACCTGTTGTACTATAAACTGACCTGTAACTCTTCCACAGTCCTCAGCATCCTGGTACCAACATCCCTTCACAACCTTTTACAATTCATTCTACATATACATGACTTCCTCTTCTACATCCCATGGATATTCATGCTTTCCTCCACTACAACTTACATATATCTATGCCCTATTGACCTGTAAACCACAGATACCTAAGAAACTAGGGTTACTCAAGCTTGCTACAACTCCAATACTTTCACCTTCAACCTTCCTTCGCAACCTTAGAAACATTTCGTCACACGCTAGCCAAAATATCACAATACTAGACCATAACATTCACAAGATAGATATTCAATTGTAAGTGTGTGTGTGTATAAAAATGAGAGACTCTTTGAGGTGTATTTATACTAATGTTAGGCAACCTCTTTCCTTGTTTTAGGGGTTTCTTGTTACAACTACTTTACCCTATGACCAATACTTGTAACCAACTAGGGGCTTCTTGACCACTCTTCGGGGCTTCCAAATTTACAAGGCCATATCTCCCTAACCGTGAGGAACCACGTGGAATTCCATATATCACCGAAAACAACACGACGTATACTATCCATATATGATATTCTTACCTGAAATTTTACTATCCTTCATGTCCATATTCATTAATAAAATTCAGGTCCCATAACCACACCTCCAGGGCTTCATGTAGAATTCATCAAATGTATCCATCACATATGATGACATCAACTAACTCACAATCAAACTCGATCATATAGATGACAACCAACAGTCCAACAATCTCAAGCTTCTGGACTTCTCCAAGGGTTGACATCAATCTCTAAGGGTTGAAATCAATCTCCAATATCACTCTCCAAGGGTTGACAACAATGACAACCAACTGTCCAAACCAACTTTCCAACACCACGGTAGGCTTGGGGTACTCATTTCAGAAATAAACACTCAATCGGTTCGCTTTGCTACGTAGTTGATAGCCTACAAAATCCTGCACAATTGTACAAAGGAGGAGTTCCCATTTGGGATAGTCATTGTAGATGAATGATGTGTTTTCGGGGTCCAGATGGCATGGTATAAATATGTGATGAATGAATTCATTGATGATTTCTTAGATGCCAAAAATTATGGGAAAGAGCTTCATTACAGTTGGATTTTACTGCTTCTCTCTATGGTTGTTAAGTGCCCCCCTTAGGATTTTGAACGACCTGCTGGAAGTCAAAATGCCTTTGAAGCTCCCCATTTCCTGCAACTGCATGAGATAAATGATCATTGCACCAAACAATCCAATGAAGAGTTGTTTCAAAATTGGTACCAACAACTAATCTAGGAAACTACTTCACAAGATCGCATCCCACGCACCCTCATGGACATGTATGAAGGCCACATTTTATTTGAATGTACTTTCTATAATGTGTTCATTTGTCCCTTTAATGATCATGACGCTACAATGACACTCCTCCCATTTTGCATTATGGAATAATACATCCATCAAGGTGTGTTTGAATGGCCTGCTCAAATCCAACCACTTCCCATTGAGGACACTTCTACTCTAGAAAAACTCACTAAGCAAAATCAGGATCGAAAGAAGGATGAAGTTGTGCGACAGCAAGCGCAGCACGCGACCCCCTAGGGAAGGCTTTACAATTATGATATGACTGACAAGATCTCTCGATATCCCCATCCCATGCAGCGACACACACAATCTACCTCGGTCGAGGAAAAGCGAAAATGGACTAGCCCGTCCATCTGTAATTCCATTCCCTCCACACAACAAGGTTTTGTCCATATGATGTCAGGTGTCACCACATTAATAGATTCCTTAAAATGCTAATTGATGATACAACAAGTGCATTTGGAGGATATGTGAAAAGTTGACCATCTTTGTTGTCAACTCAGGGGCGCAAAACCAATCCCAGACACAAATAAATGGTTGTCGGCTTCCAACATTAATTCCAATACCTTTTCTCTGGTCCTTAGAGTGGACCCCCCAACTTTACTTACAGTAGATCCAATCGAGGTGGTATCCCATTGCCAGTGATTCCAACTCCCATGATAAAAGATTATTCTACCACCCTGCTCTCTTAGTTAAGTGAACGCAATGATAGACTGGGCCAAGCTCACGCATATTTACAACTCCAACATTAGGTAGAACTTGCCACACATAACCAGGCGCATGAGAAATATCAAAAGGAAATTCAAGGTCATCAAGCATTACAGAGGAGGTATGAAATAGAAAGTGTGGAACACACGGCTTCCCAAGCCCAACACACTGATATCGGTACAATATTCACCGACCTTCCTGGAGCCATGGATAGTATATATGAAAAGATTCCCACTACTTCCTCACAAGGGTGCAACATCCCTCTGGAATTTAATATCTCGGGGAAAAAATCTCTCCTACAGAATATAGAGGCACAACTCGCCACCCTTTGTCGACCAATTCACCTAGTAAATCCCATCTTGAATAAGTTCCAACAAAGGCTCGAGTCATCCTGAGTGGCTCTCTACGATAGCCAACATCGAGTGGAAGCATTCTCCAACATAGTCGATTACGTCTTCACTCTGTGGAACCATATCCAAACTCCCCTGGAAGTATCTACAATCGAAGATTGGGTTCACGCGACATAAGTGGAGGTCACACACTAAAATAAAGATATAACTTATTTTCCTTCAAGGGAACAAACCACTCCAATGCTAACAATTGCAACAAAAATAAAGGAGATAATTGTAGCTTGGGATGAGTAGCAGAGTATGGCAGAGATGATCACTTCTATGGCCAATAAGGCCTTGGTCATATTTACATATCTCTCCAACGTGCAGGTTGTTGTCGGCCCTCTCATTGAGAAAATATACAAAACGGACCTGAAAGCTACTCAGGTCACAGTCGTGGAAGTCGAGGAAGATTCTTCGTTTACATGGGATCTCCAAGGCTACTTTAATGAGCCCGAGCACCAATTTAAAGATTTTGTGTAGGAACTCAAAAGCATTGTGCCATTTTTTGAGGAGGTAATTCCATGAGGAAGTTGGTTCGATGATGAGCCAAATAATAGTGGTGGGGCCCTGTTGGCACCCAAAGTTTTGGGTTCATTTCTCACGCGCACACAAACGAAGTTGTGCTCGCTCATTCCAAGATTTGTACATGCCCATTCTAGTTTTGCGCACAACTAAGTTAATTGTGCAAAGAAGGACAAGAAGTGTGTAGTGAACTAAGTTTTGATATTGTGCGCCAAGTCCAAGATACAAAATATGTGAACCAATCCTAATTTTTTCAATAGCGTAGGAAATCAAGAATCCGCATGCCAGAATCAAGAAAGGAATCATCAGGAAATCTTCTTGAATGATTATGTCTAGCAACACAAGGGATCGTGGAGCTGAAAAAATATGAGCTAGTGAGGCAGTTAATATTTCCCTGATTCGAGAAGGCTACGTGGACTGCAGACATGTGCCAGAAGCATGTGAGGCAGTTTGATAGTAGAACGAGTGGAGCAAAGAAGAAAGAGACAAAGGTCCCGAGCAGAGAAAGCTATAAAAGGAAGCATTGATGTCAAAAATAGAGTTAGATGATTAGAGAGTTAGACACTTGCATAGAAGATTCATTGACTTGTTGTGTACCGAGCTCACTTTGAGCCTCTGTAATGTTGTAATGCTTCTATACATAAATACGAGTTTGTCATGTGTTTGAGTTCTAAGAAATTTGCATGGCACATTATGTTGTAACTTTGATGAACTGTCTAAGGGAAGATATGAAACGTTGTTAATATCAAATATAATATGCTTAATGTATAGTTTTGTGTTATGGAATTGAAGGAATAATATAGATGTGACAGTTCTGATCTATTATGTGTCTATCATGTGTTATATGGATATGTGTATGTATTATTTTACTTATTAATCAGAGTAATTCATCGGATATGGAATGTATGAATTCCATCCCAGATGGATCCTAGTTTATTTAGTCCTTTATCCCTGTGAGAACGTCTTCATCCTTGGCTAAGGATTGATATGCCAATGAACTAGGATTTTTTTTGGTCAACTATGGTCAAACCCTAGGTATAAACTCCCCAACATTAAGAAGGGCACACACAAGCGTGAGCAATGCCGACAATATAGTTAGCATGAAGACACGATTGGTGTGGTTTCTATTTTTGTATACTTCATGGGATACAGATTAATCAATATTTTTGGTGACTAATACATCTAATAAATCCTATATTTGTATTCAATTTCCCTGGTGAATTGGATGTCTTTGGAAAAACCATTTAAGTGGTTGAGAAATTGTTTTTTTTTTTGTGACTATGTAGCCAAATGAAAAAACATCATCAATCAAGAAAACTATGAGAATTATTATATCAAGAGTGACAATATTGAATATGACCTTGATGGCTTCTACAATACAAATTTAGTGAGAAAGAAGACGTAATCGAAATTAGCTAAAAGGTCTAGTTTGTCCAAATGGAGATTCTAAATTATGTGAATGGAATTACCCATGTTAAAATCATGAGGTGATACTTAGAAAAAATCTATACAAAACATGCATATTTATGAATTTATAAAAATTACCTCTATTTTTAGAATTTATTGTATCCCTTATGTTAGCACATAGAATTGTAGGAGTAAAAAAAAATCACTTTGGTTTTGTTTTTTGACTCATAGGTTCTTATAAGTCCTAAGTTTTGGGTCTTCATGTTGTGTTCATAGCTTAAATTTTGATTTGAATAACTGAAGTTATTTCTAGCCTTGGTTTAGAGTCTTTATGTCATAATATTTTTCATCATGACAAGATTAATGGTCCTTATGAGTCACACTTTTGATCTTAAAATCATTACCATGACATGTCATGCCTCCCAGTTGTACACAAGTCCTCATTTGTCACCATCCAACCGTTTAGATGTCTAGTCAAAAGTCAGGTGTATTTGTTGCCAACTCACCAGGAGATTTTGCAGCTTACTCATTGGTACCTCAAGCATTCATTTGTCATCATTGCAGTTACGAAACGTGTCAAAGGGGATTTCATGGTTTTCAACGCCTTCATTTAACCAAATTTTCAGGGATTATGTCACAGATTTCCTAACATTCTCCTTGAAGTGCATGATTTGATTTTGAACTTGGCGTTGTTAACTGGAGCTACAGACTGGATGAAGAGGATCACCAATTTTGCATGACTTGCTGACATATCAATTCAAATTTAAAAGCATCATCATCAAACCCAGGTTTACCAGGTACTCCTTGATGGTCTCCACATTGTTCAAAGGTTGAAAATAGGGGTTTATGTTTCCTTATGCACTGGCATTGCGAACTGTTCAAGATTATTTGCTGCCAACTTTTAAATCTTTTCCCATGGTGCCCTAAAACTTGCACACCAATCCAAATTGCTTTCTTGACCTCATGCATATTTTCCTTCGCTGAGAAGCCACCTGCCCCACTAAAATACCTCATCGTTGTGAACTAGTTGTTCTGACTCTCCAAAACTTGGCTTTGCGAACCCTCTATTCCAAAATTGTTGAAACCCTCGTCTTCTGCATCCATTTGAAGTTTAGTCTTAAACGATTGAATGATACCCATATCAAACCTAAGATGTATGGTTTATATTTTGTAGAACCAGGCTTGACTTTTCATATATCATTGGCATTGCAAACTAATATTTATGCTGCTAAAACTCTGTTATTAGAAAAGAAATTTCACATGTCTTCCTTTCATTCCAAATCTTAGTGGGGCCACAATCCATTATCCCTCCTATTTGAAGTGTGCTCCATCTCATACCTTGATGTGTATAGAGTGATGTGTATAAAAAATTTCACAAGGTCAGCTCTAGGAAAAACAATATTGTCATTTAAACCCTAAATTCATGTGTACTCTGTTTTCACACACCTAACTGTCTTAACGAATTACAGAAAGCATTCTTATAACAGTAGTTATGGATAGTCAACAACACAATAAGACTCACAATGAAGGGGAGATTGTGAGTACATAACCTTATGATATGCATCTTCTTAACTCTCAATCTTTGTTCATGGAAGCATTTCAAAGGGTAGGTTGTATAAATTTATGTCAAAAGATGTAGAGGGGGCATCCAAAAGTGGCCAAAGAGTTTTCATTAAACATTAATGGGACTAAAACCAAAGTGGGAATGTTAGAGTTTGATGTTTAATATCATTCCATCTCTGTTGCAATAGAGATATCCAACAATGGAGAGAAATGGTTCAAAGCTATGCCACTAAGTTCTTTCGCCTCAAAGGAATTCTTGAAGCCAGAGTTTGGACAACTTGTCCAAAGGAATACCTAGAAGCCACATGCTTGAATGTTTTGACAATATGTGGAGGGTTATCAAGAGATAATTCATAGGTGAGGGGAGGTTCAACATGGTGTACCAATACCACATTAGGATGTTGTTACATTTCACAGGAAAATAAGCCCCGAACCTTCCATTTTATCTTTTTAGAAGCATTGGTAAGATGTCTGACAGATTTCAAGGCAAGTCAAAGAAAGTAGATACCAATGTCATTGATAATGCCATATTTTTCGATAAAATATTCCTACCCCTTCATAGGCAGCTCAAAAATCTCTACAGGCATAACATAACCCATCAAGATCAAATTAGGAAATTGGAGGAATAATTCAACCCTTTCAAAGAAGAATTGGAAAAGAGAAACCTAGACAGCCAAGGTTTCTACAAGAAGAAGCTCTGGAACTAAAATATAAAGTCATTGATCTTCCAAAAAAAACCAGCATCATTTTTTGGTCAAAGTTATTTTATATGCATGTGCAACATTTTTGGTGATGGATATGAGTTTTGAACCATAATTATCAGTTTTGGTATCTTTTCCCCAGTCATATATCAAGTTAATGAAGTTTTCATCATATCTGGACATCTGGTATGATTTTTGAGATGTTTAATCATTGGCAAAAGTGAAACAGGCCGCTACAGGAAAGTTCACAGTGCCTAGAATCATTGGCGTTGTGAACTGGTTGTTTCAAGACAATTTGCAGCGCTACGCTGCGAACTCAATTTTTTGGAGATTTTGGAGGGAAAGAGAGCTACCAAATGTCAAGATGAATTTGTACCAGAACTTTGAAGGTTATTTGTGATATGGGAGGCCACCTGCCTAAAGAATATGCACTCTTATGGACACATCATAAACCATTAAAGAATGTTGCAAACGTTGCCAACATCCTCGTTGAAAGTAGCAGTTTGTTTCTTTGTTATTATACACTTCTTACCATGCTTCCCTTAGGCACAGGCATCCTATGAGGAAGTTGTAAGGTGAATTTTAAAGTTGGCAATGATAGTTGAGGCTAATTAAATGGTATTGTAAGACTTAAGAAGGGCTTGAATGGTGTGACATAAAAAATCCTATTTTGATATTGTCTTTGTAACAGAGTTTTTCTCCTAATGTATGGACCATATTTAAGATACTTTTAATAGTGGAAATCAGTCTTTCTTTTCTTTATCATCTTTTGTTGTCTTACTTTGATAACAATTTGTGTGAATGATTCATCTGGATGGTTGTTTCTTTATTGCAATAAAGGATCAATTGTGTTATTGTATGCAAGTGTATCAACGTTTTTTCTCTTTGATTGTAAGAGGTTCTTATTTCAGAGAGTTTTCTTCATATGTGTCTCAATGTTACCTGATGTAAATGATATGCATATTACACTTTCCTTTTCAATTCTTCAATCTATCACTTTATCTCTTAAAACCTAATCTGAAGTTATTCAAGGCCTTGTTTGATGGTGTATATTGCATGGAGTTATCTGTAATTGACATATTTAACTGATTTTTCCATCCATTTTCCACCTTTTATAAACATTTATCCTTTACACTCTGATGGGTATTAGTCTTACACCTACAACATCCAGGTGTGACTTCTAGTGCTAACATTTTTGGCGTCGTTGTCGGGGACGAAGTTGAAGATCTTCCCTGGGGTACCAACTTTGATTAGATCCATATTTAGATGGTGAACTGAAGTTGGACATATTCAGAATGCATCATTAACCTAGAGACTCCACTCCATGAAGAAAGGATATGTTCGCGACTTCACTGATTCAGGACGACAAAGGCTATGGAGGTTATCTTGGCACGAAGATTTGCACCTCTCAATTTTTCAGTTGTCGTTGGTTTTCCAAATCTAGTGCCTCCATAGTCATAATGGATGGATTACGTTCCTACTTTCAAAGAAGAAAAGGGGGAAAATCATGCTCAAAATATCATTACATTTCATCAATGCATCAATCAACTAGACATACATCATGAGGATGTGTTGATGAAAATGTTCATGTACTTTTTAAAAGGTGATGCATGAGAATGGTACTTTTCTCTTCCTGCTTCCAACATATTTTCCTTAAGATATTTCCATGCTGCATTCAATGAGCATTGTAAAGGGTATTTTTATAAAGAACTTATTTTTGAACACTGTTGTGAGGAATTTCATTCAGATATCCAACATATAAATTTCTCTAGTAGTGAGGATGGAAGAGATTGTACTAATGAAGATGTGGATAATAAATCATTCATACATGGAACTCTTTCTACCTTTTCTTCCCAAGAATAAGGTTTTCGAGATGTAGTTGGTCATAGTATTGATGATTACATGGTTGTAGATGCATTAGATTTTTCCCCTGATGAACCTGCTATTTCAAATATAGAGGAAGGATACCAAACATATTATGAAGAAAAAATTGTTTCATAATTAGCTAAAGAACTTGTCATGCATCAGATTTAGGGGAAGAAAATAAAGGGGGTCATGCTAGACTTATGTCAGTTGTAGCAAATAAGAATGAAGGGAGCTTACAAAATCAACCATTATTACCCTTTTTCCTAACAGATGTGGATCAACAATCTTCATAAATTGGTGAAGTTTTTATTGATATCCCTCAATCAGCAATAGAGTATTTCTTTATTGAATGGAAACAACCTAGTTTATTTTCCAAGATCTAGTGGTTATTTACATGGATTCGAAATGGAGTAGAAATCCTTCTGTCTTCAACTTTTTAAAGACATAATTTAGGAGTTTTAAATATGATCTTCAAGCCTGTTTTCTCCTATATTTTTCCATTCTTATCATTTCATTTGTTCTTAAAGATGGAAGTTTGGTTCAGTTAGTTAACCAATTCCTTGCATGGCTGAGCTGGAAATTTGTAAACACTTGATCAGAACAGTTTATTTGTTAGCAGTAGAAATGTACATAAATAAGCTCGGTGCACGAGCATTTGGTTTGTTTTCAGTTTTGGAATAAGACTCCATGCCCAATGTAATAGAAACTAGTCTTTGTAAGATGTTTTAACTTGCAGAATGGTGAACAATTGTTGAAATTAGAGTCATATTATTATTTGGCACTGCGAACTGTTCAATATTATTTGCTTCCAACTTTTAAATATTTTCCCATGTCGCCCTAAAACCTGCACACTAGTCCAAACTTCCTTATTGACCTCATGCATCTTTTCCTCTGCTGAGAAGCCACATGTCCCACTGAAATACCTCAGCGTTGCGAACTGGTTGCTCTGACTCTGCAAAATTTGGAGTTGTGAACCCTCTGTTCCAGAATTGTTGAAACCCTCGTCTCTTGCATCTATTTGAAGTTTAGTCTTAAATGATTAAATGATACCCCTATAAAACCTAAGATGTATGGTTGATATTTTGTAGAACCAAGCTTGACTTTGCACACATCATTGGCGCTGCAAACTGATATTTATGTTGCTAAAACTCTGTTATTAGCAAAGAAATTTCACATGTCTTCCTTTCATTACAAATCTCAATGGTTGATCCATTATCCCTCCTATTTGAAGTGTTCTCCATCTCATCCCTTGATGTGTATAAATTTTTGGACAAGGTGAGCTTTAGCAAAAATGATATTGTCATTTAAACCCTAAATTCTTGTGTACTCTATTTTCACACACCTAGCTATCATAATGAATTACGTTAAGAATTCTTCCAGCAGTAGTTATGGATAGTCAACAACACAATAAGACTCACAAGGGAGGGGATATTGTGAGGACAAAACCTTATGATATGCAGCTTCTTAACTCTAAACCTTTGTTCAGGGAAGAATTTCATAGGGTAGGTTGTATAAATTTATGTCAAAAGATGCAGAGGGGGCATCCAAAAGTGGCCAAAGAGTTTGCACTCGACTTTAATGGGAATAAATCCAAAGTGGGAATGTTAGAGTTTGATGCTTCATAGCATTCCATATATGTTGCAACAAAGATATCCAACAGTGGAGATAAATGGTTCAAACCTATGTCATTAAATTCTTCCTTCTCAAAGGAATTCCTTAAGCAATAGTATCAGGAGGACAACTTGTCCAAAGGAGTACCTAGAAGCCACATGCTTGAATGTTTTGACAATATGTCGAGGGTTATCCAGAGATACTTCACATGTGAGGGGAGTTTCAACATGGTGTACCAATACCACATCAGGTTGTTGTTACATTTCACATTAAAAGAAGCCATGAACCTTCCATTTTATCTTTTTAGAAGCATTGGTAAGATGTCTGACATAGTTCAAGCCAAGTCAAAGAATGTAGATACCAATGTCTTTCACTCTGGCCTTATTAAAATTCTAGTAATGGAAGAGTTGAGGAAGACACACACTAATTGGGAAACCTTCCAGACTTCATCACAGTTTCAACTAGATGTTTCCCCCACTCCATAGTCCAAGAGACAAAGTCCTACACCTGTTGAGAGGATTGTGCATTCAGAGGCTAGCAATAAGAAAAGGGTGACTATGAGTGATAAAGTTATCAGAGCTACTTATGAAGTAGAATCAGGAGGTCCTTCACAACCTCCAGATAGAGAAAATTCAACAAATTGAGGTTCCTTCAAACAAACCCAGAGGCTTGGAAGGAAAAAAACTTGTTTTCTCCTCACCCATTGTTGTGGACAAGGTTAAATCTATGAGGTCTTTTACTAGAGTAGCAACCAAGCAGCATATCCTTGAGAAGGATGATACAACAGAGACCTCAACTCAGGAAAAAGGAAAATATCAATATTCTAAGCAGCCTATAGAATATGTTGACATCACTACTCCTCAAAATGAAAGCAACCCCACCTTTAAGAGGCTCAAGAGGCAACTCAAGGAAGCAAGAGTTGAAGCTAATAAGTTGAAAAATGAAGACTTGGGTTCCAGGAAGAAGCTTAAGGAGATGTTGGGAATGTGTCATGAGACTATTGATAAGGCCATGTTTTTGGCTAAAATATTCCTACCCTTCACAGGAAGCTCAAAAATATATATAGGAAGAACATAACCCATCAAGGTCAAATCAGAAAATTGAAGGCAAAATTACAGCCTTTCAAAGAAGAATTGGAAAATAGAAACCTAGACATGTTGGCCAAGGATCCTACTAGAAGAAGCTCCAGAACTAAAAGATAAATTCATTGATCTTCCAAAAAAACCAATACCAATTTTTGGTCAAAGTTCTGTTATATGCCTGTGCAACATTTTTGGTGATGGATATGAGTTTTGAACCATAATTATCAATTTTGGTATATTTTCCCCAATTATATATCAAGGTAATGAAGTTTTGAAGCATATTTGGACACCTGGTATGAGTTTTGAGATGTTGAATCACTGGAAAAAGTGAAACAATCCGCTATAGTAAAGTTCGCAGTGCCTAGAACCATTAGTGTTGCGAGCTCGATGTTTGAAGATAGTTTGCAACGCTGTGCTGCGAACTTAATTTTTTGGAGATTTTGGAGGGAAAGAGAGATGCTAGTTGTCAAGACAAATTTGTACCAGTACTCTGAAGGTTAGTTGAGATGTGGGAGGACACCTGCCTAAAGAATATGCACTCTTATGGACACATCATCAACCATTAAAGAATGTGTTGAAATTACTAAGAAAACTGAGAGGGGGGTGAATCAGTTGTTACTGTTCTTAAACAATTTTATGCCTGATATTTTTAATCTTCTCCAAGTAATCCTCAAGTTTATGTAAGACACGAACAACATAAATAGCAAGCATCAATTACACATATGATATACAGAGAGACAAATATTCACGAGGAAACCCATAAAGGGATAAAACCTCTTCTTCTTCGAATGAGAGGCAGTCTTTTTATGTTATGTACATCATCTATCTTTGAGCACCAACTCAATGTGAGGCTACCACCTCTATTTTACAAGTTGCAACTTGTTGAGAACACCAACTCTCTGGTTTCTCTAGCACCCACTAGAAGGAAGCACCAACTCCCTTAGTGTTCCAACACCAACTGGATGGAAGCAACAACTTCCAGTCACACAGGCACCAATCTGTATAACAGAGAACAATATTTCTCCCTTGCACCACCCTACCACCCTGGTTTTTTTGGCTATAACCAGATGGAAGATACAACTCCCTGTGTTCAAGCACCCACTTGAAACTCTGAGAATAACAATCCTCCCTAGCACCACCCTACCGCCCTAGTTTTTTTGGCTGCAACCAGATGGAAGCTACAACTCCCTATGTTCAAGCACCCATGTAGTGTCCCCAAGGCCGAACCCTGTTGTAAATCATGTTCTGAAAGGAATTGTAATTATGTTTTATAGGCTGGTGAGCCAAGTTTTTATAAGAAGGTGGCTTATGTGTTTGTTAGGCCAGGGAGCCTAAGTGTTGAAGGCCAGGAGCCTGCTGCTGTATATGTAATCATGCAGAACATTTAATAAAATTGTAAACACCGCCAGGTGCAGACCGACCACGATGAATGAGTGAAGGGGGACTGAGCTTCCACAGAGTGGGCAAGGGATTAGGGGCTAGAAGGTGGGAAAGGGAGGGGCTAAGTGTTAAGCCTAATGGGCTTCAACCTTGGGAATAATATTTTAATATTATTTCAAAAAGGCATGAGCATTTCATGTTTTATCCTAAGTTCCTAACCATGAGGAAGGTGATGCGTGCCGGTGGAACACATGCAGTTCCCAGGGCGACAAGTGTCAACCCTGGTGCATTCGAATAAAACGGCCAGGGTGAGTTGTGAGAGGGGTACTTTCCCCCATTCGATCGAACGACCTGAGCGTGTATGGGATCTGAGCAGTACGACGGACCCGAGTTCTGCAGAGAACCTTCGTGCGTCTCTGTGATCCGAAAATCCTGTGTCTGACTCTGGGAAAACCCGTGTATACCTTCGTACTGAACCAGAAGCCTGTGATTGATTCTGAAAGAGCCGGATTCACCTTTGTTATGAACCGAAAATCCTGTGTGGTGTATGGGGAATCTGTGTGCATCCTCTATCCGAAATGGAGCTTCTGCATGAAGCCTCTATCCCAAAGTCATGACCGTGAGACCATTTTTCCATTTCTGAACCCGTTTTGAGGAAGCCGGTGTCTGTATTTCCGTGGGTCGTTGCAGCTGCGCAGTGCGAGACTGTGTATGGCTTGTGACTAGTTGTGAAACACTCACTCCAGGTGAGAGTGGTGTTTGAGGTTGGATGAATAGGTGGTTTTGGCATGTGAGTGTCTCTCTCTAGGTGAGAGAGTGCGCAGAGGAAGGAGAGGACTCTTAGAAGGAACCCTGTAGCTGCCACAGAGCCCAGAGACTTCTTGTCCGGTCTGTTGCTGTAACCCAAGGCAAGGGAGGTTAGCAGCCGAAGGACTGTCCAGGTGACAAAGAAGGTGTATAATCCTAGGGTGGAATAGGCATGTGGGGAATGAAGGTCTGTGGGCAGTGAGCGTGAGTGGTTCCTAGAAGAGAATCCCTTCCTTGTGGTTGTGTGTTGTTTTCCCTGTAACCCTAGCCTAGCCTAGGATTCCTTGTCTCAGGGTGGAGCTTAGTCCCAACTCGGGGGTGACCCACTGCTGAACTTGATGAGCAGTCCGGTCTAAGGCTGGAAGGTTCATGGAAGGCCTGCACTTGGTTGGTCGAATATACCACTGTTAAAAGGTAAGTATCAGATGATGCTTTAATTATGTTTCTGTATCTCTGTGTATTATAATCATCATGTATTCTGATGTGCATATCAATTTAATGTTAATGTTATTGATTGTTTATTATAGCAGTAAATAATATGTTTACTCTGAACTTAAATGTATTTCTTTGCTTAAACGCATGTGGATTATATAATGCATGTATGAGTTATGTACAAAGTGGTGTTATAATTTTATTTTAAGAGCGATTAAGCCTTGGTAACCGAGAGTGGTGCTACAACTTGGTATCAAAGCCAAGGTTTTGACACTGAGCCTAGATGGGCCAGTTGAGTGGTCTTTGGACCAAGGGTGGGAGGAGAAATTGTGTCTGGAGGACCAATTTCGGACCCTGGTAAGCTCAGGAGGTATAGCGATGTGCGGAACCGCAGTCGGTGTGGTCTATGGCCACAGGGAGAGAGGACTCCACACCAACAGTGTTGGAGCCTTAGGATATGTTCGAGAGGGGAGGTGAACCCTCGTGATCGTTGGATCTGGAAAATGTGTGTAGGGATTAAAATCCCTTTTGAAGTGCACAGGAGTGTGGGAATCGCGATACGTGAAATCTCGAAAACCCAAAAAACCATGGAGATCTACGTGGTAGATTTGGGAGGAAGGCTCGACCGTTAGATCTGGCGGAGTCGCGCTCGATTTAGTCACGAAACCTTTCAGATTTCGCAAAGTCGAGAGATGGGAAGTGAGGGAGGTGAACACCTCCAAAAACCCAAAACCCGAAACACCAAAACGATCTACACCGTAGATCGTAGGAAGGTAGTTGACCGTCCGATTCAGCGGAGGAGTTAACCATAATTTTAGGATTTTAGCAGATGGAAGTTCGAAATGTGGGGTGCACGAACTCCCGATGCCCAAAACCCCAAAACGCCAAAAGATCTGCGCCATAGATCTGAGGAAGGAGTCTAACCGTTGGATTTTTCTTGGAATGGACGTGGGTGCATGAATGTGTACCATGTGCCAGTGAGTCCAGAAGACAGGCGAGAGTGGTGGGACCCGATGAAGTCACCGAGGGTGACGTGGACCCTCCAGAACATGCCACGTGCCACTGTGGTTAAGGGTGACAGTTGTGCTATGGGCCCGGAGAATAAAGTAACTCGAAAATTTCAGATTTCGGGGATTGTAGTGACAAGGAGTTGGAAGTCGCTGCATAGTGAACTTCCGGGTACCGAAAACTCGAAGTCCTGAAACTCAAAGTCCCGAAGTTCTGAAGTCCCAAAGCCATCGGAGACTGAAGAAACGTAACAGGTTTTAAGGGAAATAGTTGTGATGTGGGTCGGAGAGCAAGGAAACTGAATTTTCAGAATTCATGAATTGAGGCGATAAAGAGTGGGAGTCGTTGCATCGTGAATTTCTGGTCATGAAATCCTGAAAGGATCTAGACCGTTAGATCCAACTCATCGAGGATCGTTGGATCTCGTACAAGAAACTGTGTATCGGATTTCGGGGATATGAGTGACAAGAGGTTGGGAGTCACTGCATCGTGAACTCTCGGGTACCGAAGACCCGAAAATCGAAGTGCCGAAAACCCAAAATATCTACCATAGTTGGCGACAGCTTTGTTGTGGACCCAGGAAAAGAGGTCGGAAGTTCGAGAATCGGGACTCAGAGAGAGAAGCGAACGCGAGAACCTCTGGGGAACCAAAACCCCGAAACCCGAAATCCCGAAATCTTGAAGTCCTGAAATTTCTGAAGGACATAAGAACTATCAAGGATTTAACTGTTGGATCCTCGTGGACAAAAACCCTGAAAAATGAAGTCCTGAAATTACAGAGCCGTCAGAGATCAGAAAACTTTGTGAAGCCAAAACACTTTTTCGCTCACATTGAATTATGAATATTGTGATTTTGTAAGGGTCAAGGCCTAACAAACTTCGGTTGATTGCACGTTGTGTGTGCAGAGTTCAACGAGTGTCAGGACAGCCAAAAACTGACACCAAGTATAGAAATGGAAGAGGTGCGGATTGCCTCCATTTCAAAGGACAAAATAGAAGGAAGAGATTTCAACCTGGGAGTCGAAGGATCGAACTCCAATGGGCATGGAAGAGAATTATACAAGGAAGAGCACATAATGAAAATCATTGAAGGATTGCAAAGAGATGCCTAGGCACGTCGAGCTGATAGCCGAAAGCTCATGAAAGTCAGGGATCGACAGGGTGAATTCAAATTAAAATGTTGAAGATCCTGGAAAGAATAGAAAAGAAATTAGAAAAAGAAAGTGACACAAGCAGATCAAGAAGTGTCAGAACCCCAGAGAGGAGAAGAAGATCGAGGAGTGGTAGCAGACATTACCGTTTCTCCCCGAAGCATTCTAGCAAGGAAACACACAGTAGTTCAAGCCCGTCCCCTACCAGAAAACACCAAAAATCTGGAAAGGATGAATTGAAAGGGGAGATGAACAAGATTAAGCCTCCAACATTCAATGGAGAACAGAAGAAGGAGGAAGATGTCGAGACATGGTTGCTTGGCATGAAGAAATACTTCCAACTGCAAAATTATTCTGCCCATGTAGAAGGAAGAATTGCAATGTACCAGCTGAAAGGAAAAGCATCCATGTGGTGGGATCAGTTGGTGCAGGTGCAGCACATCACAGAGAAAGAGGTCATGTGGGAAATACTTGACCAAAAGATACTATGACAGAAATATGAAGGAGTTCTTCGAACTCAAGTTGGGCAGCATGCCTATTGACGAGTATGAACGAATTTTTCTGGAACTACTAAAGTATGTTCCATTCATAAAAGACGAGGCTGTCAAAATTCAGAGGTATCTGAGTGGGCTGCCACCTTCCATTGGTGAAAAGATTCAATATGATGATCCTAAGACCATGGAAGAAACCATAAGAAGGGGAAAATGCTTGTATGAACAACAAAGAGAAAATCCTACCTTTCAGAAGGCTTGGGATGACCAGAAGAGGTTTAAGAAGGAACAGAGGAAGAAGGGAAACAAGCCTCCCTTTTTCAGGAACAGTCCTTGGGGACAGACATCCTTTAGAGAGCCCAGGAAAGTTGAAGGGAGTGAGAAGATGCCAAGGCCTCCACCTATGGGGTGTTGGGGTTGTAAAGGGAATCATAGGTACAGAGACTGCCCCCACAGAAAAGATAAAGTGAGAATTGTCCATACTATTCAGCAGGCTGAAATAGTGGAGGATATGGGCAGCAGAATGCCGAGGATTTACGCAACCCTGGACAATAAACAAGTAGAATTTCAATCGCACATGATTGAAGTGGAAGGTACGATCAACAACCAACCACTTATTATTTTAATTGATTCAGGGACTAGCCATAGTTATGTAGATCCTAGGGTGGTGGAAAGTTTGTGTTTATTAAGAAAAAAACATGAGAAGTCTTGGTTAGTGCAGTTGGCCACAGGGACCAAGAGGAAGGTCACTGAATTGGTTAAGTCATGTTCAGTGGACATGAAAGGATTGAGCACTAAGGCTGAATTGAATATTCTGCCTTTAGGCTCTTACGACTGCTTAATTGGGATGGACTGGTTGGACCAGCACCATGCCCTTCTGGACTGCCGCAACAACAGGTTTACATGTCTGGACGAAGAGGGAAATTGGAAAACAGTCCAAGGAATTCCTAGAGCTATGGTTGTCAGAGAAATCTCAGCCATGCAGTTGAAGAAGTGCTACAGGAAGCGCTGTCAATTATTTGCAGCTCGGGTGGAAGAAGCATCCCGAGATGTTGTCTCGAATCTGGAAGACCACGAGGTACTCAAAGAGTTCAAGGATGTATTTCAAGAGGTACCTGGACTACCTCCGAAGAGGGACATCGATTTTCTATAAATTTGATGCCTGGAGCGGCTCCAGTTTCGAAGGCTCCATATAGGATGAGTACATCGGAGTTGAAAGAGTTACAATTGCAGCTCGAAGAGCTACTAAAGAAGGGATACATTCGCCCCAGCGTGTCACCTTGGGGATCCCCAGTCCTATTCGCGAAGAAGAAAGATGGGACGTTGAGGCTGTGCATTGATTTCCGGCAGCTGAATAAGGTAACTGTCAAGAACAAGTATCCTCTGCCAAGGATCAATGATCTTTTTGATCAGTTGAAGGATGTGAAAATATTTTCAAAAATAGATCTCTGATCAGGATCTCACCAAATGAGAATAAATGATGAGGACATCAGCAAGACCGCCTTTAGAACAAGGTACGGTCATTATGAATTCACGGTGGTGCCATTTGGACTATCAAACACACCTGTTGTTTTCATGTGCTTAATGAATGGTGTGTTCAGGGACTATTTGGACAAGTTTGTCATAGTCTTACTGGATGAAATCTTAGTGTATTCCAAGTCAGAGGAAGAGCATGAGAAACACCTGAGAATGGTGTTGCAGGTGTTGAGAGAACACCAACTATACATAAAACTGAGCAAGTGCTCATTTTGTCAAAGGCAGATTCATTACTTGGGGCACATTATATCAAAAGAAGGGATCATTGTGGATCCTGAAAAGGTTGAGGCCATTCGAGAATGGTCAGCGCCAAGGAATGTGGCGGAGGTTAGATCTTTTATGGGTCTGGCAGACAACTATAGAAGGCTTATAGCCAGATTCTCAAAGATAGTTCATTCTATCACTTCCTTGCAAAGGAAGGAGAAGAAGTTCCAGTGGATTGAAGAATGTGAGAGCAGCTTCCAGCAATTGAAGCAACTTCTAACCAGCGCTCCAATCCTAAATATTTCAGATCCAAATAAGGATTACGTGATATGCACATATGCGTGTAAGGAAGGGCTGGGAGGAGTTCTCAGCCAAGAGGGATTTGTAATTTGTTATGAGTCCCGACAGTTGAAGGAGCATGAGAGGAATTATGCCACTCACGAATTAGATCTGGCAGCAATCGTCCACGCCTTGAGGAAATGGAGACATTACCTCATGGGCAAGAGATTCCAATTGAGAACAGACCACAACGGTCTGAAGTATTTATTTGATCAGCCAACTTTAAATTCCAGGCAAACCAGATGGCTGGAATTTTTGTGCGAATATGACTTTGATATCAAGCATATCAAAGGGAAAGAAAATAAGGTGGTTGATGCACTCAGCAGAAAAGTGCACGAATTACATGCTACAGCCATTAGCATGTACAGGACTAAGATTAAAGACAGAATTTTGGAAGCTGCAAATGTTGATTTGCAGTACAGAGGTCTAGTAGCAAAGCTACAACAGCGTGAGAGACCACATACCAAGGAAAGTTACACCTTGGGAATTGATGGCTTACTTCTGTGTAAAAACAGAGTGTATGTACCCAATGTCCGAGATTTGAAGCTGGCAATTCTGAAAGAAATGCATAACGTGGCTTATGCTGGGCATCCCGGATACCAGAAAACTGTGGCAGCAGTCAAAAGCCATTACTTTTGGCCAGGTCTGAAGAAGGAAATCGTTGAATACATCGACAGATGTATGGAGCGCCAGAAAGTTAAGGCTGAGCATAGGCACCCAGCAGCGTTGTTGCAGCCTTTACCCATTCCTGAGTGGAAACAGGAAGTGGTGACAATGGATTTTATCACAAGATTGCCCAGAACAAGCAAGCAACATGATTCAATCATGGTGGTGGTGGACAAGCTTACAAAAGCTACCCATTTTATGCCACTAAAAACCACACATAGAGCAGCTGATGTTGTTGATATCTTTATAAAAGAAGTTTCACGCTTGCATGGAATTCCTAAGACAATTGTGTCTGATAGGGACCCAAAATTCACCTCGAATTTCTGGAAGGGATTGTTTAAGGGATTCGGAACGAATCTGAACTTTAGTACAACATATCATCCCGAGTCTGATGGACAGACAGAGAGAGTGAACAGAGTAATAGAAGACATATTGAGAATGTATGTGATGGATAAACCATCAAGGTGGGAAGACTACCTGCATTTGGTAGAATTTGCCTACAATAATGGGTATCATGCATCATTGAAGATGAGCCCATTCGAAGCAATTTATGGAAGAAAGTGCAACACTCCAGTGAGCTGGGATAATCCAGATGACATAGCAGTAGTTGGGCCTGAACTGCTCAAAGAGATGGAAGATCAAATGATAAAAATTAAAAGGAATCTGAAAGCTACCCAGGATAGGCAGAAAAGTTACGTTGATAGTAAAAGAACCCATAGAGAATTCAAAGTGGGTGACCATTTTTTCCTGAAAGTGAAGACTAACAGGAGTTCCCTGAAGTTGGAAAGTTGCGCCAAATTGGAAGCAAGATTTTGTGGGCCATTTGAAATCCTGGAAATGAATTGGGCCAGTTGCATACATGCTTGCATTACCTGCATCTATGACTGAACGTAATGTGTTTCATGTTTCACTGCTTAAGAAATATGTACCTGATGCTAATCATGTTATTGATTGGAATGTGATTCAGGTGGAACTAGAAGGTGTCCTGCAAGTGCATCATGTGCGCATATTGGACAGGAAAAGAAAACAGCTCCGGAATTGAGCTATAGATATTGTAAAGGTCCAGTGGACCTGGTACGGTCCTGAGGACGCGACATGGGAGCATGCAGATGCTATGTGGGCAGAGTACCCGCATCTTTTTGAAAATTTTGAAAGGCTTGCAAAGACAGTGTAAGTTGCACTGAGGACAGTGTAGAAATAAGGGAGGGGGATTGTAGTGTCCCCAAGGCCAAGCCCTATTGTAAATCATGTTCTGAAAGGAATTGTAATTATGTTTTATAGGATGGTGAGACAAGTTTTTATAAGTTGGTGGCTTATGTGTTTGTTAGGCCAGGGAGCCTAAGTGTTGAAGTCCAGAAGCCTGTTGTTGTATATGTAATCATGCAGAACATTTAATAAAATTGTAAACACCGCCAGGTGCAGACCGACCACGATGAATGAGTGAAGGGGGAATGAGCTTCCATAGAGTGGGCAAGGGATTAAGGGTTGGAAGGTGGGAAAGGGGGGGGATAAGTCTTAAGCCTAGTGGGCTTCAGCCTTGGGAATAATATTTTAATATTATTTCAAAAAGGCATGAGAATTTCATGTTTTATCCTAAGTTCCTAACCATGAGGAAGGTGATGCGTGCTGGTGGAACACATTCAGTTCCCAGGGTGACAAGTGTCAACCCTGGTGCATGCAAGTAAAACGACCAGGGTGAGTTGTGAGAGGGGTACCTGCTCCCATTCGATTGGACGGCCTGAGCATGTACAGGCTCTGAGAAGTAAGATGAACCCGAGTTCTGCAGAGAAGCTTCATGCATCTCTGTGATCCGAAAAGCCTGTGTCTGGCTCTGGGAAAACCCGTGTATACCTCCGTACTGAACCAGAAGCCTGTGATTGATTTTGAAAGAGCCAGATTCACCTCTGTTCTAAACCGAAAAGCATGTGTGGTGTCTGGGGAATCTGTGTGCATCCTCTATCCGAAATGGAGCTTGTGCGTGAAGCCTTTATCCCGAAGCCGTGACCGTGAGACCATTTTTCCATTTCTGAACCCGTTTTGAGGAAGTCGGTGTCTGTATTTCCGTGGGTCATTGCAGCTGCACAGTGCGAGACTGCGTATGGCTTGTGACCAGTTGTGAAACACTCTCTCCAGGCGAGAGTGGTGTTTGAGGTTGGATGAACAGGTGGTTTTGGCCTGTGAGCGTCTCTCTCTAGGTGAGAGAGTGCGCAGAGGAAGGAGAGGACTGTTGGAAGGAACCCTGTAGCTGCCACAGAGCCCGGAGACTTCTGGTCCGGTCTGTTGCTGTAACCTAAGGCAAGGGAGGTTAGCAGTTGAAGGATTGTCCAGGTGACAGAGAAGGTGTATACTCCTGGGGTGGAACATGCATGTGGGGAATGAGGGTCTGTGGGCAGTGAGCGTGAGTGGTTCCTGGAAGAGAATCCCTTCCTTGTGGCTGTGTGTTGTTTTCCCTGTAACCCCAGCCTAGCCTAGGATTCCTTGTCTCAGGGTGGAGCTTAGTCCCAGCTCGGGGGTGACCCACTGCTGAGCTTGATGAGCAGTGTGGTCTAAAGCTGGGAGGTTCGTGGAAGGCCTGCACTTAGTTGGTGGAATCTACCACTGTTAAAAGATAAGTATCAGATGATGCTTTAATTATGTTTATGTATCTCTGTGTATTATAATCATCATGTATTCTACTGTGCATATCAATTTAATGTTAATGTTATTGATTGTTTATTATAGTAATAAATAATATGTTTACTCTGAGCTTAAATGTATTTCTTTGCTTAAACGCATGTGGATTATATAATGCCTGTATGAGTTATGTACAAAGTGGTGTTATAATTTTCTTTTAAGAGCGATTAAGCCTTAGTAACCGAGAGTGGTGCTACAACTTGGTATTAGAGCCAAGGTTTCGACACTGAGCCAAGATGGGCCAGTTGAGTGGTCTTTGGACCGAGGGTGTGAGGAGAAATTGTGTCTGGAGGACCAATTTTGGACCCTGGTAAGCTCAGGAGGTATAGCGGTGTGCGGAACCATAGCCGGTGTGGTCTATGGCCACAGGGAGAGAGGACTCCACACCAACAGTGTTGGAGCCTTAAGATCTGTTCGAGAGGGGAGGTGAACCCTCGTGACCGTCAGATCTGGAAAATGTGCGCAGGGATTAAAATCCATTTTGAAATGCACAGGAGTGTGGGAATCGCGATACGCGAAATCCCGAACACCCGAAAAATCGTGGAGATCTACGTGGTAGATTTGGGAGGAAGGCTCGACTGTTAGATCTGGCAGAGAAGTGCTCGATTTAGTCAGGAAACCTTTCGGATTTCGCAAAGTTGGGAGATGGGAAGTGAGGGAGGTGAACACCTCCAAAAACCCGAAACCCAAAACGTCGAAATGATCTACACCGTAGATCATAGGAAGGTAGTTGACCGTCCGATTCAACAGAGGAGTAAACCGTAATTTTGGGATTTCGGCAAATGGAAGTTCAAGATGTGGGGTGCACGAACTCCCGATGCCCGAAACCCCAAAACGCCAAAAGATCTGCGTTGTAGATCTGAGGAAGGAGTCTAACCGTTGGATTTTTCTTGGAATGGACGTGGGCGCATGAATGTGTACCACGTGCCAGTGAGTCGAGAAGACAGGCGAGAGTGGTGGGACCCGATGACGTCACCGAGGGTGACGTGGACCCTCCAGAACGTGCCACGCGCCACTGCGGTTAAGGGTGACAGCTGTGCTGTGGGCCCGGAGAATAAAGTAAATCAGAAATTTCAGATTTCGGGGATTGTAGTGACAAGGAGTTGGAAGTCGCTCCATAGTGAACTTCCGGGTACCGACAACCCGAAGTCCCGAAACCCGAAGTCCCAAAGTTCTGAAGTCCCGAAGCCATCAGAGACTGAATAAACGTAACAGGTTTTAAGGGCGACAGTTGTGCTGTGGGCCGGAGAGCAAGGAAACTGAATTTTCGCAATTCGGGAATTGAGGTGATAAAGAGTGGGAGTCGCTGCATCGTGAATTTCTGGTCATGAAATCCCGAAAGGATCTAGACCGTTAGATCCAACTCATCGAGGATCGTTGGATCTCATACAAGAAACCGTGTATCGGATTTCGGGGATAGGAGTGACCAGAGGTTGGGAGTCACTGCATCATGAACTCCCGGGTACCGAAAACCCGAAAATTGAAGTGTTGAAAACCCAAAATATCTACCATAGTTGGCGACAGCTGTGCTGTGGGCCTAGGAAAAGAGGTCGGAAGTTCGGGAGTCGGGAGTCAAAGAGAGAAGTGAAAACGAGAACCTCTGGGGAACCAAAACCCCGAAACCCGAAACCCTGAAATCCTGAAGTCCCGAAATTTCCGAAGGACATAAAAACTGTCAAGGATTTAACTGTTGGATCCTCGTGGACAAAAACCCCGAAAAATGAAGTCCTGAAATTACAGAGCCGTCAGAGCTGAGAAAACTTTGTGAAGCCAAAACGCTTTTTCGCTCACGTTGAATTATGAATATTGTGATTTTGTAAGGGTCAAGGCCTAACAAACTTCGGTTGCTTTCATGTTGTGTGTGCAGAGTTCAACGAGTGTCAGGACAGCCAAAAACTGATGCTAAGTATAGAAATGGAAGAGGTGTGGATTTCCTCCATTTCAGAGGACGAAAGAGAAGGAACAGATGTCAACCTGGGAGTCGAAGGATCGAACTCCAATGGGAATGGAAGAGAATTAGACAAGGAAGGGCACATAATGAAAATCATTGAAGGATTGCAAAGAGATGCCTAGGCACGCTGAGCTGATAGCCAAAAGCTCATGAAAGTCAGGGATCGACAGGGTGAATTCAACTTAAAATGTTGAAGAGCCTGGAAAGAATAGAAAAGAAATTAGAAAAAGAAAGTGACACAAGCAGATCAAGAAGTTTTAGAACCCCTGAGAGGAGAAGAAGATCGAGGAGTGGTAGAAGACATTACCGTTTCTCCCTGAAGCATTCTAGGAAGGAAACACACAGTAGTTCAAGCCCGTCCCCTACCAGAAAACACCGAAAATCTGGAAAGGATGAATTGAAAGGGGAGATGAACAAGATTAAGCCTCCAACATTCGATGGAAGGCATAAGAAAGAGGAAGATGTCGAGACATGGTTTCTTGGCATGAAGAAATACTTCCATCTGCAGAATTATTTTGCCCATGCAGAAGGAAGAATTGCAATGTACCAGCTGAAAGGAAAAGCATCCATGTGGTGGGATCAGTTGGTGCAGGTGCAACACATCAGAGAGAAAGAGGGCATGTGGAAGGAGTTTAAGAGGTATTTCGAGAAGAAATACTTGACCAAAAGATACTATGACAGAAAGATGAAGAAGTTATTCGAACTCAAGTTGGGCAGCATGACTATTGATGAGTATGAACGAAGTTTTCTAGAACTACTAAAGTATTTTCCATTCATAAAAGACAAGGCTGTCAAAATTTAGAGGTATCTGAGTGGGCTTCCACCTTCCATTGGTGACAAGATTCAATATGATGATCCTAAGACCATGGAAGAAACCATAAGAAGGGAAAAATGCTTGTATGAACAACAAAGAGAAAATCCTACCTTTCGGAAGGCTTTGGATGACTAGAAGAGGTTTAAGAATGAACAGAGGAAGAAGGGAAACAAGCCTCCCTTTTTCAGGAACAGTCCTTGGGGACAATCATCCTTTAGAGAGCCCAGGAAAGTTGAAGGGAGTGACAGATGCCAAGGCCTCCACCTATGGGGTGTTGGGGTTGTAAAGGGAATCATAGGTACAGAGATTTCCCCCATAGAAAAGATAAAGCGAGAACTGTCCATGCTGTTCAGCAGGCTGAAACAATGGAGGATATGGGCAGCAGAATGCCAAGGATTTACGCAACCCTAGACAATAAACAAGCAAAATTTTAATCACACATGATTGAAGTGGAAGGTACAATCAACAACCGACCACTTATTATTTTAATTGATTAAGGGGCTAGCCCTAGTTATGTAGATCCTAGGGTGGTGGAAAGTTCATGTTTATTAAGAAAAAAACATGAGAAGTCTTGGTTAGTGCAGTTGGCCACAGGAACCAAGAGGAAGGTCAATGAATTGGTTAAGTCCTGTTCAGTGGACATGAAAGGATTGAGCACTAAGGTTGAATTGAATATTCTTCCTTTAGGCTCTTACGACTGCTTAATTGGGATGGACTGGTTGGACCAACACCATGCCCTTATGGACTGCCGCAACAACAGGTTTACATGTCTGGATGAAGAGGGAAATCGGAAAACAGTCCAAGGAATTCCCAGAGTTGTGGTTGTCAGCGAAATCTCATCCATGAAGCTGAAGAAGTGCTATGAGAAGGGCTGTCAATTATTTGCAGCTCGGGTGGAAGAAGCATCCCGAGATGTAGTCTCAAATCTGGAAGACCACGAGGTACTCAAAGAGTTCAAGGATGTATTTCAGGAGGTACCTGGACTACCTCCGAAGAGGGACATCGATTTTTCTATAAATTTGATGCCTGGAGTAGCTCCAGTTTCGAAGGCTCCATATAGGATGCGTACGCCAGAGCTGAAAGAGTTGCAATTGCATCTCGAAGAGCTACTAAAGAAGGGATACATTTGCCCCAGTGTGTCACCTTGGGGAGCCCTGGTCCTATTCGTGAAGAAGAAATATGGGGCGTTGAGGCTGTGCATTGATTTCCGGCAACTGAATAAGGTAAATGTCAAGAACAAGTATCCTCTGCCAAGAATCGATGATCTTTTTGATCAATTGAAGGATACGAAAATATTTTCAAAAATAGATCTCCGATAAGGATGTCACCAAATGAGAACAAATGATGAGGACGTCAGCAAGACCGCCTTTAGAACAAGATACAGTCATTATGAGTTCAAGGTGGTGCCGTTTGGATTGTCAAACACACTCGTTGTTTTCATGTGCTTAATGAATGGTGTGTTCAGGGACTATTTGGACAAGTTTGTCATAGTCTTCCTAGACGATATCTTGGTGTATTCCAAGTCAGAGGAAGAGCATGAGAAACACCTGAGAATGGTGTTGCAGGTGTTGAGAGAACACCAACTGTACGCAAAACTGAGCAAGTGCTCATTTTATCAAAGGCAGATTCATTACTTGGGGCACATTATATCAAAAGAAGGGATCATTGTGGATCCTGAAAAGGTTGAGGTCATTCGAGAATGGTCAGCGCCAAGGAATGTGGCGAAGGTTAGATATTTTATGGGTCTGACAGGCTACTAGAGAAGGTTTATAGCCGGATTCTCAAAGATAGTTCATTCTATCACTTCCTTGCAAAGGAAGGAGAAGAAGTTCCAGTGGACTGAAGAATGTGAGAGAAGCTTCCAGCGATTGAAGCAGCTGTTAACCAGCGCTCCAATCCTGAAGATTGCAGATCCAAATAAGGATTATGTGGTGTGCACAGATGCCTGTAAGGAAGGGTGGGAGGAGTTCTCAGCCAAGAGGGATTTGTAGTTTGTTATGAGTCCCGAAAGTTGAAGGAGCATGAGAGGAATTATGCCACTCACGAATTAGAGATGGCAGCAATCGTCCACGCCTTGAGGAAATGGAGACATTACCTCATGGGCAAGAGACTCCAATTGAGAACAGACCACAACGGTCTGAAGTATTTATTTGATCAGCCATCTTTAAATGACAGGAAAAC
Organism: Picea engelmannii; assembly: GCA_009831015.1. Classification (NCBI taxonomy): domain Eukaryota; kingdom Viridiplantae; phylum Streptophyta; class Pinopsida; order Pinales; family Pinaceae; genus Picea; species Picea engelmannii. The sequence continues at coordinate 1,578,908 of ML776569.1, forward strand.
CAGATGGCTGGAATTTATGTGCAAATATGACTTTGATATCAAGCATATCAAAGGGAAAGAAAATAAGGTGGTTGATGCACTCAACAGAAAAGTGCACGAATTACATGCTACAACCATTAGCATGTACAGGACTAAGATTAAAGACAGAATTTTGGAAGCTGCAAATGTTGATTTGCAGTACAGAGGTCTAGTAGCAAAGCTACAGCAGCGTGAGAGACCACAGACCAAGGAAAGTTACACCTTGGGAACTGATGGCTTACTTCTGTATAAAAACAAAGTGTATGTACCCAATGTCCAAGATTTGAAGCTGGCAATTCTGAAAGAAATGCATAATGTGGCTTATGCTGGGCATCCCGAATACCAGAAAACTGTGGCAGTAGTCAAAAGCCATTACTTTTGGTCGGGTCTGAAGAAGGAAATCGATGAATACATCGCTAGATGTATGGAGTGCCAGAAAGTTAAGGCTGAGCATAGGCACCCAGCAGGGTTGCTGCAACCTTTACCCATTCCTAAGTGGAAATGGGAAGTGGTGACAATGGATTTTATCACAGGATTGCCCAGAACAAGCAAGCATCATGATTCAATCATGGTGGTGGAGGACAAGCTTACAAAAGCTGCCCATTTTATTCCACTAAAAACCACACATAGAGCAGTTGATGTTGTTGATGTCTTTTTAAAAGAAGTTGCACGCTTGCATGGAATTCCTAAGACAATTGTGTTTGATAGGGACCCGAAATTCACCTCGAATTTCTGGAAGGGATTGTTTAAGGGATTCAGAATGAATCTAAACTTTAGTACAGTGTATCATCCTAAGTCTGATGGACAGACAGAGAGAGTGAACAGAGTAATAGAAGACATATTAAGAATGTATGTAATGGATAAACCATCAAGGTTGGAAGACTACCTGCATTTGGTAGAATTTGCCTACAATAATGGGTATCATGCATCATTGAAGATGAGCCCATTCGAAGCACTTTATGGAAGAAAGTGCAACACTCCAGTGAGCTGGGATAATCCAGCTGACAGAGCAGTAGTTGGGCCTGAACTGCTCAAAGAGATGGAAGATCAAATGATAAAAATTAAAAGGAATCTGAAATCTATCCAGGATAGGCAGAAAAGTTACGCTGATAGTAACAGAACCCATAGAGAATTCAAAGTGGGTGACCATGTTTTCCTGAAAGTGAAGACTAACAGGAGTTCCCTGAAGTTGGGAAGTTGCACGAAATTGGCAGCAGGATTTTGTGGGCCATTTGAAATTCTGGAAAGGATTGGGCCAGTTGCATACATGCTCGCATTACCTGCATCTATGACTGTACATAATGTATTTCATGTTTGACTACTTAAGAAATATGTACCTTGTTGTTCCTGAGTTTATGTTTTAAGGCTATAAAACATACCGTCAAGGCATCCGTAAATAATTTTAATGAAAATATTTGGAAATAAGGAATCAAAGAAAGATCAGAGCAGATTCAGTTTCTCAACTGTCTCTGTCTTGCTTCTTGTTTCTCTTGGATGCTAATGTCTCGCTCAATAGCAGCCCATGATCGTTCTAACTCAACCCTATTGGTCGTTGTTTGTAAAATAGTATTAAATAAACTTAGGGCAATGCTGGTTTGATCCTGAAGGCCCGGTTCTACGTTAGGTTGTCTGCTACTAGGGACAGTCATGGATGGAAAAATTTAAAAGGTTTATAAATGGGTTTTTAATCAATCGGTTACTTCAGATTTCCAGAGATTAGATTAAGGAAAAAAAATTTAAAATCTAAAACAGTAATGTAAAAACACATTCAAGGTTGTTTCCTGGTTTTGTAACAATTTTGAAATTGTAAACAACAAAACACAATACAGAGAAATATAAGGCTTTTATCAAGAAAGAATCTTATATTTCTATTGACGATGATAAAGAAAAAACAAGGTTTCTAACAGAGTTAAATATTA